>OV656867.1:72723848-73067931 GCA_927399465.1 Sarcophaga caerulescens
GAAGAAGACTTTCAGTGAAATGCTGGAGATGCAACCCAGCAATTAAGCACTGAACCATGTGTACCATGGAACTGAAACAACTCAATTGCAGTTGGAAGAGATGCAGAGACTAACGTGTTGTATTGGTACTACAGAGGCATTAAGAACCAGCAGCGGCTCTAAAACCTCTGTTAGATTTTAGTCCGCTGCATGGTTACCATGCGCAGTAATCTTACATGGCCTATGCAAACAGCCATATTCAATGGAGTATTTGGTAAAAAGTACTTTTTTTTGTTTTGTAAACAAACAGACAAGCATTGGCAAAAGTCGACTGGTTTGTATGTGTGAGAACCGTTACTGGTAGTGGGTTATAATGAGGAGCACAGCAAATGAATCGTTCATTTGCAGTAATAAAACACTACTCGTGTAAACATAGTACACATACACACACACACACACACACAACTTGATAACAATTTCAAATTCAATACACAAGAGAAAGCCATAACACACCAACACACAGTCAGAGCTCTAGAGAGGAATAGTAAAAGTATCAGAAAGAGAACAAAACAAAACAAAAAATACGCACACATACATATACACACACACAACAGGAAGAGTTTCCTTTAATAAAAAAAGCAAAAATAAAACAAAAACAAACTAAGACGAGCAAGAGCCGAAGAAAGAAAAGAAAACACAATAAAAAGTACTTTGACATTTGCTAGATAATGTCAACGGTAATAAACGTATAAAAAAACAAAACAACAACAACAACAAAAGAAAAGAAAACAAACAAGGAAAACAATAACAATAAAAAAGAAGAGTGAAATGTTAAGACAACAACAATAAGAAGAACAACAACAAAAAAACAACCAATACAATTAAAATTGTTGAGATTCTGTTAAATTCTTTACGCTTTTAAAGATCAAGAGCGAATGAAGGTTATGAGAAGAAAACTTAAAAAAAAAAACTGAAAATTTTCAAAATCCTCCAAATTTCCTTCAAAGAAGAAACAATCTTATGTATTTTTAATTCAAATTTAAAATTTCATTTTCTCTGTACATGTACACACACGCCTATGGTTGCTGTTCAAAAAAAAAGAAAAAAAAAAACGAAACCATCCAGCAAAAGTCAACGATCATCAAATGGCAAATGAAATGAAAAGCCACGCAATTTTTTCTTTTCTTTATATTTTTTTTTTTTTTTTTTGCTTTTTCATTGTGTTTTCTTTAATTTTTCTTTTTTCTTTCTTATTGTTATTGCTTTCGCAGAAAAGTAGGAAATTGCAACAAAAAGCTATAGACACTCTATAAATCTTGTAACAAAAAAGACGACAAAAAAATGTATAACAGCCCACAAACTATTACATCTACAACAACAACAATAACAACAACAGCAGCAACCAACAACAGCAACAAGAAAATCAACAACATAATGGATAAATAAATAGATAGAGACACAAAATAACGTACAAAATTGCTGTGAACAGTAATATTTTATTATCAAGATGAGCTTTAAAGGAATGAATTCTTTGAGCAGAAATAAAAAGATTTTTATTTGGGACAACATTTGGGGTTTGAATTGAGTTTGCCATCACTTTCCAAAAGCTATTTCAATTTTTGACTTGTTTTTATGGCGTACGAAGTTGCTGTGAACAGTGATATTTTATTATCAAGATGAGCCTTAAAGGAATGAATTCTTTGAGCAGAAATTAAATGCTTTTTATTTGGGACAACATTTGGGGTTTGAACGGAGTTTGCTATCACTTTCCAAAAGCTATTTCGATTTTTGACTTGTTTTTATGGCGTACAAAATTGCTGTGAACAGTGATATTTTATTATCAACATAAGCCTTAAAGGAATGAATTCTTTGAGCAGAAATTAAATGCTTTTTATTTGGGACAACATTTGGGGTTTGAATGGAGTTTGCTATCACTTTCCAAAAGCTATTTCGATTTTTAACTTGTTTTTATGGCGTACAAAATTGCTGTGAACAGTGATATTTTATTATAAACATGAGCCTTAAAAGAATGAATTCTCTGAGCAGAAATTAAATGCTTTTTATTTGGGACAACATTTGGGGTTTGACTGGAGTTTGCTATCACTTTCCAAAAGCTATTTCGATTTTTGACTTGTTTTTATGGCGTACGATGTTGCTGTGAACAGTGATATTTTATTATCAACATAAGCCTTAAAGGAATGAATTCTTTGAGCAGAAATTAAAAGATTTTTATTTGGGACAACATTTGGGGTTTGAATGGAGTTCGCTATCACTTTCCAAAAGCTGTTTCGATTTTTGACTTGTTTTTATGGCGTACGATGTTGCTGTGAACATTGATATTTTATTATCAACATGAGCGTTAAAAGAATGAATTCTTTGAGCAGAAATTAAATGCTTTTTATTTGGGACAACATTTGGGGTTTGAATGGTGTTTGCTATCACTTTCCAAAAGCTATTTCGATTTTTGACTTGTTTTTATGGCGTACAAAATTGCTGTGAACAGTGATATTTTATTATCAACATGAGCCTTAAAAGAATGAATTCTTTGAGTAGAAATTAAATACTTTTTATTTGGGAAAACATATGAAGTTTGAATTGCGTTTTCTTTCAGTTTCCGAAAGCTATTTCAATTTTTGATTTGCTTTTATGGCGTACAAAATTGCTGTGAACAGTGATATTTTATTATCAACATGAGCCTTAAAATAATGAATTCTTTGAGTAGAAATTAAATGCTTTTTATTTGGGAAAACATATGAAGTTTGAATTGCGTTTTCTTTCAGTTTCCGAAAGCTATTTAAATTTTTGATTTACTTTTGAAACTGATTTCTGCCCCTTCTTCTACCTCACTTACGACTGAGATAGATCGTCAGGTTTGTATGTAAGTGCATGATTCTCACATCACTTATGTTGTGTGTGTGTTAATTTAAACCATGAGTTAATTTAAACCATGAGTTGGCTTATTAGATTGAAGGCCCGAGTTCGAATCGCAGGTCAGACATCAAAACGAAATTATGAAAATATTTCTTCGGCGACTTCATCTCAGCAGATTTCTGGCAAAACCTTTGAGAGTAAATAAAATTGCCATGAAAAGCTTCTCAAAAAAACTGTCGTTCGGAGTCGACTTTAAACTGTAGGTCGCGCCACTCATGTTAAAAATTAACGCACACAACATAAGTGGTGTGAGAAGCTAGGTCGTAATCCTGACTAAAGGGTTGTAATGACCAATTATGTTATGTATGTGGCGCAACCGAACGACAGATTTTTGAGAAACTTTTCATGGCAATTTTATTTACTCTCAGGGTTTTTGCCAGAAATCTTCTAAAAGGTAGTCGCCGAAGTAATATTTTGTCGTTGATGGCTGACCTGGGGTTTGAACCGTGGCCTCACATCTAATACCTATACCTACTAGACTACGGCTACTACCCGAACTTAACGTTGAAGAAAGTCATAAATATTTAGCATGGCATTGGCACCTGCCTCACTACAACAGTTTTATTGTAGCAAATGATTCCCGTCCAAAATCATCTCACGAAAGACTGTTGCAAGCGGGAAAATTTATTGGCCCTAAAAACACAGTACTTGCATAGGAAATCGGTAGTTGCCTTAAGCACACCATACTTAAGTGCTATCATAGGTACGGTGACCAACCGTCCACTATTATAGTGGACAGTCCGCTATTTTAACCTCCTGTCCACTATTTTTTTTGCGTTCACTATTTGTCCACTATTTTACCATACGTAACTTATAAAAACTATTTATTTTCCAAAATGTCCGCTTTTGTCCTCTTTTTTCACTAATTCGGTAAACAAGCAAAATGCCCAACAATATTTTTTAATTCTTTTAATGATCCTTTTGCTATGTCTTGGTTATTACTTATACACAGTCAAGCTAGTGTCTCCCATAGATTTATACTGCGTTTAGAAAGTCTACGTATTTTAATGCCTGAAACGGATATAATATTAAAAGAATTTAAATCAAAGTTAATAGAACGTCACAATGAATTATTTTTACGATTTAACGTATTAGTTACCTAACCAATGGGATGAATCTTTTAAAGAAATTCAGTGACTCGCTTGGATATTGTTAGATGCAATTCCATCTTGGTCTTCAGTTCAAAAGCCGTTAATAAAGGTAACAGAAATTAGAAATTATATAAATATAAATATTAACGAAATTTGTAAAAAATTATGCAAATGCTGAACGAAATATGGAAACAACAGCATTAAATCCTGATAAAAAGTGGGTTGAGATTTTAAAATTTTTTGAAACGAAAAATATTCCTTATAAAAACATCGTGAAATTAGTAGATTTTTCATTTGCTTTGCCAGCGTCTAACGCACCAACAGAAAGAGTTTTTTTCTATATCTAACAATATTTGGTCTTCCGAAAAATCCCAATTGGGACTACAAACTTTAGAATCTCTCAACCATAAACTGCAATTTTGAAATGGACTGTTTGGAATTTGAAACATTTTTATCTAACAGGCTCAATACTTTAAAAAATACATTCTGTAGAGAAATATCAGAAGTAAATTTATACACATAAGTATATCCAAATGTATGTATGTGTATAAATTTAAGTTTGTGTATATTATTTGTACCTATTTATGTCTGTATTTTAAGTCTTTATACAAAATATTAATTATAATAAATTAATTTGTTGGTTTTTCAATTTTATATATTTGTCCACTTTTTTCTCTTGGAAATAATGGTCACCGTAATCATAGGTCCCATCGTTATACTGTCAAGCCTATTTTAACGTACGGCTGACATTGCAACAGATCGATAAGTTCATCAGCATGGTAGAAGCTCCGATGCTTCTTGCTTCTGAAACATTTTTTAACATCTCCTCCTCGTAATTATATACAATTCTTGCCATAATGATCGATCGATAATCGAAGTCGCCGTAGTCTAGTAGGTAGTGTGTTGGCTTATTAGACGTAAAGCCAGGGTTCGAGCCCCAGGCGAGACATCAAAACCAAAATACAAAAAGGATTTCTTCGGCGATTTCCTCTCAGCAGATTTCTGGCAAAAACTCTGAGAGTAAATAAAATTGCCATAAAAAGTTTCTCAAAAAATCTGTCGTTCGGAGTCGACTTTACACTGTAGGTCCCGCCACTTATGTATAATTTTAACACACACCACATAAATGGTGTGAGAAACTATGTCAATAATCCTGACTGAAAGGTTGTAATGACCAATTATGTATGTATGTCTTCCCATAATGACTCTAACAACGACCTCGTGTGTGCTCTTTTGAAGTTTGGCAAATTTTTTCCAACTCAAATCCAGTTAACCAGGTCAAATCTAAAGTACTTAATATCTCTCCCAATGTGAAATGATTCTTTCAAGTCTCTGTCTATTAACAAATGAAAGCATTTTTACGGAAAAATAGCCAAACAAATGAAACGCCAAAAAAAAGAAAACCACAATTCGCCTACTACAGCTGCTGCTGTGTCATTATGACAAAACCTCTCCCTTGTTAAGCTGTTCTGGACAACATACTCAGACCAGGTCTCCTATAACCCCCCCCCCCCCTTCCAACGATCAAATTATTATCTAAGCAATTGCCGTCTACTGAAGACTTCTTCAGTTGAAACGTTAAAAAAAAATTCAATCAGAAACTGAATGTGTTTCTGTCTCTTTTATATTCGCTTCCGTCCTCCTACGTCGCTGTAGTTTAACGGCTTCCCTAAGTCCAAGTGTCTGGATGGATGACACACGGGCAGACTAAACTGCCCGCCGATATGTCTTTCTAGACTGCAATGATAAATTTTGTTGCAAATGCAACAGCAGCAACAACGTGTGGCATCCATCTATCTATCCTATCTATTGCTGTTGTTGTTGTTGTTTTCTTTCTTTCTCTAGTTTCGTTTTCTTTTTCTTCTTTTTTTTTTGTTTTTTTTTATTGTTTTTCGTTTAATATGGCATGAAAAACAAACGACAACACAACTCTAACAGCAACAGCAATAACAAACAATAAATAGCAATAAAAAAAATAACAACAACAACAGCTACAACAACAACAACAACAGTACAAACAATAACAAAATACTACAACTATCTTTGAACCAGGAAGAAAACTGTTCAAGTAGAGTGCATTGGTTTATTTGTAGTGTTTTCTTCGTTTTCCGTGTCTTCCACACTCTGTTATGTCGACACTCTCTCTTTTCTTGCTCTTTCGCTTTTCTCTTCTTGTTATTGTTGTTTGTTTTGATTTTTTTTTTTCTTATTTGCCTTGGATTTCTTTTCTGTGGAGGCCGGAGTATTTAAGATTGTGTAATAATAATCGTATCTAGTTGTTGTTGTTGATGTTGTTGTTGATGTTGTCGTTGCTGAGTAAATAATAGAGTTGTTGTGCAAAAAAAAACCACGATCACAGGGGGACTTTTTTCTCTTTCTCTCTCTGTTTTCATTTTGCAACTGTCACTTCATAGTGATTTCAAAGGGAATTTTATCGTTTTAAAGTTATTTCCCTGTTTCACTAGCATTCACAACTGCAAGTTTCAATATCAGATATTGGATGACATACGTAAATCTATTGGTCTTGCCAAAAAGGCCTTGAGAGTTTAGAATGGGAGTTTCAAAAGTCCAATCATGCAATATTTCCAAAAGCGGACCACTGATATAGGCAGTATGGACGTCACTAGAAAGCTTTTATTAACTTTTCTTATTCGATGTCATGGGCTATGTTTACTTTGAGGATAGCTGTGGCTTATGGCTTCTTCGTATACATCTGTGGCTTAAGAAAACCCCATAAGGAAAAGTCTAACGGGGTCAAATCACACGACCTCAGTTCAAATCATCTCTACGTAAGAAGGCCTTGACGTTATATCTGATTCCTACCTATAACCGGTCTTTCTTTTCAAATGGCTTCGTGATTGTGTTGCTCTGAGTTCTTAACTGCCGTCAACAAAAGGGCGGTTGCGGCTACGGGCGCAGTAAATCTGGCCGAAACTAAAACCAGAACCGAAACTAAACACACGATAAGTGTAAGAAATTGCATTAGAAGCTACCAGTGGCCCTGGGTATCACAATAGGCCGTATAAGACTTAAATGCCCCCATTCAACTTCCTTACCTACCTAAGCTCCTTACTTAGCTTTTTCTCTTTACGTAGTGCTTTTTTGACGTTTAGTATGAAGCGTTTTGTATAATCCCAGTTTGCCTTAGATGTCATTATAACAACTGCATGATTGTTTGCTGAAAAGATTCGTCTATGCTCTGAGCATTTTCGCACTGCTCTGGATGGACTGCCCACTTCAGTGAGTCATCGTGTGCGATGCCCATCAATGTGGCTCAACACTGTGAGTCTTCACAGAAGCGTTCGTCCACAGAAGTTAGGATTCCCAATTTCAAATTTCCATTTCAAAATATCTCTCGTATGTCATCTGTTTATTCCTTACACAACTGCAGGTACTTTTTACAGGCAAAAGGTACCTTAAAAGTATGCCCTACTAAAACTCTTAATCGTTCACTTCAATCACAATCAAGATCACCGCAAATCTCTCTCAGCTACGGCTAAAGTAGTGTCTGTTGGACTCACCAAGAGAAAGCGTAAAAAAAAAACCAATTCTTAGCTCATCACCGTTATATGTAAGTGCCAATGAACGTACGAAACGTTTCGTTTTGTTCGTCTTTTTAAGATACTCGCCTAGTTTCTTGAAATACAATTACAACAACAACAGAAGAGGAATACAACAAAAAAAAAAACAACAAAAATACGGAAAAAAATATCTTTTTTAAGTTCAATGACTTGCGTTCCCAACAACGTCATGGGCAAACAGAATTGAAGTGCGTTTGTAAAATATGGGAGACAGGAGCAGCAGTGTTGGAGGGGGGGCCGCCACATTAAAACAGGCATATGGTTGAGATACAAATACTTGAGAATATCAAATGGAAAATAGAAATTCCTTACAAAATTACAACAACAACAACAATTGCAATTGCAACTACGAAAGCAAAAACAAATTATTTTATGTGCCTTTTTTTTGCAGTAGAAAAGAGAAAGAAAGAGAACAAAAAATAGGCAAAAAAGAAAGAGTTTTACTTGACATAGACATCGTGTTGATAGTGAAATGTGTTGTAAACAATTATATTTAATAACAACAACAACAATGACAATTGCAACAACATTTCCATAAAAAGAAAAAATACATCAACAACAATGTTGCCAACAGAACAGAAGTGAAAATTTTTAAAATAAAAGAAACCACATTTATTGCAGAGTACAACAACAACAACAACAATAACGACCACAACAACATCTTAAACTGTCATAAACATTTCGAAGAAAATTTCAAAAAAAAAAACGAATCTGTGAGGAAATCTTAGAAATTCTTGCTTTAATTGAATTTAATTCTAAAACAACAACAAAATAATTAAATTTAATTGTCATTGAAATTGTAAAAATTAGTTACGTATCCCCGCCGCAGGCTCTATAGGATTAAGTTGGTAGCATGGTGTTGTGGTTAAAGTGTTTGACTACAAACCCAAGTAATTTAATAGGTATCGATGCCGCGGAACTATAATATTCCTACTACGGGGTGACTGGACAAAACGTAGCCTGTCAAATAAATAACTCGGTATCCACTTGTTCACAATCCGATGCAAAAATAAAAGTACACGAATATTCAGAAGATTATCAAAGGTCACCCCGTAAAGAGTCTTATGGTGTTTTCTTTTCTACCAAAAAATGTGCATTTTATTAACGCAAAATGCAATTTTGCGTTTGTTTCTTAAAAATGTTTCGCCCTCGAAAAGGGTGGTATGTTTTATTCTAAATAATTCGCACTTGCCAATGGTGGAGGGCATTGCATTTTATGCCCTGTATAAATCGAGAGTGCTGCTAATGCCCTGTAAAGCAGATGACTTTTGTTTATTTATAGGGCTACCAGATGAAATTTAAAAAAGTCGCCTGGTATTGTTATACAATTTGAAGTTAATTTTTTCATTGTTTTGTGGAGTAACCTTAAGGAAATATTACATTATTAAAGCTACATGGTCAGCAGTATAAAAAATTGCATTCAATGTTAGAACAGTGTTAAAATATTTGTTTTTTGTTATAAAAAAGCGTGCAAAAAATGATGTTGAAAAATTAGCGATCTGGCAACACCTTTGAACAAATTGGCATTTCCTCATTCATTTTCTTAATAAGTGGTAAACACAGGGCATACCCTTTTTTAATATTTGTGTTATGTTCTTCTCAAATAAAAAATTACATTACAACAGGGTTGATCAAAAATTTTTTTAATGTACCTTGTAAGAGGGTGACATTTTCTTTGTAGAAAAGAAAACACCATTAGCTGCCACAGAGATATGATCATATCTTCTCAAATTATAGGCATATCTAGCAATATTATTAAATAGAACGTTCAGCTTACGTTTGCTGCTAGAATCGCAATTGCCAAACAGCTCGCATCCATACAGTAAGCAGGGAATCAAATAAGTTTTCGCAATTAAAATTCTAATCCTCAAAGGTATGTATATAAAGTTGCGTGGACCAGAGAGCGCGTAACTTAATATACTTCTGCCCTACCAGTGAATTTATGTGATTATCCCATGTCAAATTGGAGTTAAAAATTATTCCTAAATTCTTCATCATTGAAGTCGCCGTAGCCTAGTAGGTAGTGTGTTGGCTTATTAGACGTAAAGCCAGGGTTCGAGCCCCAGGCGAGACATCAAAACAAAATACAAAAAGTATTCCTTCGGTGATTTCCTCTCAGCAGATTTCTGGCAAAAACTCTGAGAGTAAATAAAATTGCCATGAAAAGTTTCTCAAAAAATCTTTAAACTGTAAGTCCCGTCACTTATGTATAAAATTAACACACACAATATAAGTTGTGTGAGAAACTAGGTCAATAATCCTGACTGAAGGGTTGTAATGACCAATTATGTATGTAAATTCTTCATCGCATGAACCATCTCAATCTTCTCACCATTCATCATAACATCCCTAGAAATTGTGGGTACAACACTTCTTCTATGCAATAAAATACACTTAGATTTCCCGGGGTTCAAACAGAGACCATTAGCAGTTGCCCATAAGAAGATCCGTGCAAGTTCCCCCATTCAAACAATCAGCGGCACGTAAAATATCGTCCACCGTGCTATTTAATCAAAGTTGCACGTCATCTGCATATAAGTGGATTTTGCAATTCAAAAGATATCCAGCTAAATCGTTGACATACAAGGAGAAAAAAAGTTGTCCAAGGATAGAGCCCTGAGGCACACCTTTGTCCAAAGGTAGAGAATCAGACCATTTGCCCCTCAAAAAAACAGATTGTGCGCGTTGGGAAAGATACGAGTGTATAAGTCTGGCATACTGGAATACTGGGCAATGAGACGGCGGATGACCTCGCTAGGTTAGGTTCCCTTTCGGGGGGCGATTTAATAGTTGGTCCTGAACCCCCAGTCTGCCACCTCTATGGCCTCATCGATGGATGGGTCAGGGAGGAAGAGCAGAGGCGTTGGAGGAACGGATCAGGTTGTTCTGTCTCTAGACGTCTATGGCCTGCTGTGGACAGTAAGAGAACAGATTGGCTGCTGGGCTTGGTTAAGGCCAGCGTAAGGTTGGTTGTCGGTTTTATCACAGGGCACTGCGAGATTAGGTCGCTGACGGGGATCTGGAACAGATCCCAGCCGGACTATTGCAGGGTATGTTGCGATGAGGAGGAGTTAGAGACTATCGAACACCTCCTCTGTAACTGCCCAGCCCTTGGTAGGTTGAGGTTGAGGACCCTTGGCAGAGCCTTCTTTGAGAGCTTGAGTTCTGTGTCGAGAGCCGACATCAAGGCTCTCCACAGATTCATTAGCAGTTTGAGCTGGTTGAGAGGTGCTAGGGCTTCATAAGTGTAGTCGCGCGCTCAACCCTTGTTTGTGTCTGTTTCTTTCTGTGTGATTCCCATCCTCCCCTTACCCTTATGCCCTCCTTTCATCCTATTCCCTCTATTTCCTTCCCTCTCCAAGGACGTTGTACAATGGGTCAATTTCGACCTCCGGGTATTGTACTTGTCTTAACGGACAAGTACACGTCCTCTAACCTAACCTAACCTATAAGTCCGGCAGATGTATTAGAAAATCCGAAGAAGAATTTAAGTTTCCGAATAAGCATATTGTGATCGACCGTATCGAAAGCTTTCGAATGATCCAAGAGAACTAAAAAGTTTACATCACCATTCTCCAAGGCCTGTCTAACATTCTCACTAACATCTACTAGAGCAGTAATACCACTATGATCTGATCGAAAGCCAGATTGCATTCTAGAAAGGAGATTGTTCCAATCGATGTAATTCATCATTTGCATATAAAGTATCTTCTCACGAACCTTCGAGAGAAAGCATAAGATAGCAATTGGTCGATAATCCCCGTTAGACTTACGCACCGGAACTATTTTCGCATGCTTCCACTTTATTGGATACGTACATACATACATAATTGATCATTACAACCCTTCAGTCAGGATTTTTGACCTAGTTTCTCACACCACTTATGTTGTGTGTGTTAATTTTATACATGAGTGGAGGGACCTACAGTTTAAAGTCGACTCCGAACGACAGATTTTTTGAGAAACTTTTCATCTCAGAGTTTTTGCCAGAAATCTGCTGAGAGGAAATCGCCGAAGAAATACTTTTTGTATTTTGTTTTGATGTCTGGCCTGGGGCTCGAACCCTGACTTTACGTCTAATAAGCCAACACACTACCTACTAGACTACGTCGACTTGATACGTACCGGACATAATAATAGTATTAAATAAATGAGTCACAATAGGAAGAATCAGGGGTAAAATTATTCTTATAAATTTAGGGTGCATGTTATCGCTCCCAATTGAATTGGATTTCACCATGAAAACAGCCGACATGACATCATACTGTGTGACGCATTCAAACTTAAACTTGTCATGCTCAGGTAAATCAACGTTAGAACCAATATCAGAATCAGCACGATCACGATGAAAGCTATAGAAACTTGGGTCGGCCCTTACCGTGGGGATATTCACAAAGGCTTTATTAAGGTCATTTGGATCCTTTCGATAACTTGTATCCTTGTGCGTATTACACAGACCAATCTCCCGAATAGTTCTCCAAGTTTGCCTAGTTTCCATTGCAGAGTCAAACCGCCTAGAATAGTATTCCATTTTCGCACATCTGATACACTTGTTCACATTCGCCCTAGCGGCATTATATTGTAATATCAACTCAGCTGTCCTAAATCTTTTCCATCTTGAATAAGCCAGATCCCTCAGATCAATGGCACGTCTGATGGAGTCCGTAAACCAGGGTTTCTGCCTGTTAGAGATCCTGAAAAATTTTAAGAAACTTTTCATGGCAATTTTAAGTTTTAACCAGAAGACTGTTGAATGGAAGACGCCAAAAGAAATATGGGATTGAACCACAGCCTCACGTTTAATAAGCTAACATACTATCTACAAGACTACAACGACTTCAACATTCCGCCAAATAAACCATAAAGGAAATAATTTGTTCCACCAGAAAGGATAAAATCAACGGTGAGAATCATAAAGCGGTCAGTCAAAGTGACCTCTTGAAGAAGAGTATGACTCAATGAGTAAAATGCCTAGATAACCACATACGGTTAGCTTGTCATTCCTGAACATGCTGAGGAGGAAAACTTTGCTAATGAAATAAAAAAAAAAAAAAACTGAACGCAAATAGCCTGTTGCATGTCAATGTTCCTTGAAGAAATGAAAAATAATAAAAAAACGTCTTTTATTCGACTGCTATCCTAAAGAAATGTCCATTTCAAAAGTGTTGATACCTCTAGGGGATTGTCGAGTAGGGGATAATCGAGCTGCTGAAGGTAATTATGTGTCTCCACATGTCTGCCGAACATATGGAGTTCAAAAGCTCTCGATTTAAAGTATTCCAAGTCCATAACCAGAACGGAACATGTTTATCCTTTTTTGCTGTCTGTTTCGTGAATTCAGAACTGCTCCAAATTTCCAAATGAATTCCGAAGATAGTGTACTTTCGTTAAGGTATGACCACCACTACCAATCTTGAATTTCTTTAAGCTGGCGTTACTCTAAGCATAAGACAACAAATACGGGAGCCCTATTTAAGGGCTTATCATCCGACTCACTTCTACTCAAACTTATTCACCCTTATTCTGGTTGTCGTCGTCGACAGTTTAAAATTGGTATTCTGGTTGTCGTTATTGACAGTTATAGATGACTGCCGACACACATTTGGTATTCTGTGAGTCAATACGCAGTCGATATTGTGTTGTGTCGACTCCGTTTTTGTCGACATCATTTTTGGTAACGACGACGACGGCGACGACGACGACGACAACCAGAATAAGGGTGATTGAGAAGAGAATCATAATGAAGTGGCCTAAAGGAAGAGCTTTCACAGAATGTAGTATGTTTACTAAGGTACAACTTACAACTATAGCGGTTACGAAACTGCTAAGATAGAGATTGTACTGGATACAGTTAGGCAAAAAAAAAACGACTGTAACACGCGCCATTGCACCAGGTATGACTAATCAGTTGGAAGATCTAGAATTCGCGCGTTGATATTAGTTTAAAGTCTATTATTTCTCCCTCTTTTTATCTCAAGGCGCAGCACCACTGTGTCAGAGATCAGCAATGAGTATTCAAAAAGATGAGTAGAATCGAATCATACTCATAATTTCTGATACTTATACACATTCATACTTATTTTAATATCATGGAAACTCTACTCATATTCAAAGTGGTACTCTACTCATTTGCAAATGCCTGACATCAACTAAGACTGTAAATTTTAATAAGTGATTCGAGTCATTCGAATCATTTATAAGTATTATAAGTATTTTTTTAAAGTTATGAATCTAAATGAGTAGGCTTATGAATCAAACATATTTCAAATGGTATGAGTTCGATATCAACGTTGTACGCATACACTCATTGCAATCTGTACTTATAGATCAACGTTGTAGTGAGTACGGATGAATCAGAGTACATAGTTAAGTTTAAATATTGTTGACTTACTTATGTATGTACCAGAGATCAGCAACGAGTATTCAAAACGATGAGTAGATTCGAGTCATACTTATAATTTCAGCTACTTATACGCATTCATATTTATTTTAATATCATACTCATACTACTCATATTCAAAGTTAGAAATACTCATCGTACTCATACTTAACAATACGCACGATGTTGTTGATTTCAACTCTCCATCATTCAACATATACACGAAGCACAAAATAAATATGATTCGAGTACGAACACCACAATACTCGCTAGAAGGTTGTGTGTGTGCTTTGTTTGCTGTCTTTGTCTTTTCTTTTCTCTTCTTTTGTAAATGCAACAATAACTACTAGTGTAAATTTTGATGAATGATTCGAGTGACTCGAATCATTCGTAAGTATTATAAGTATTTTTCTAAATTTATGAATCTGAATGAGTAGGCGTATGAATCAAACAATGAATCGAATGTTGTGAGTTTGATGTCAACGTTGTACTCATACTCATTGCAACCTATACTTATAAATCAATGTTGTAGCGAGTACGAATGAATCAGAGTAGTTGAATTTCAATACTCTTGACTCACTCATACTCAAAATTTCATAAGTACCTATGAGTAGCGAAAATACGATTCATTGCTAATCTCTGGTATGTACATATATTCAAAATTTCATGAGTGCTTATGAGTAGCGAAAAAACGATTCATTGCTGATATCTGCACTGTGTCCACAGTATCACGCCTTCACCCAGAGACCTATTCTGATCCTTCATGAAAAAAAAAAAACCAAAATTATGGAGGAAAAAGAAAAGGAAGTAGGCAAGAAGAAGAAAAGAATCAAGAAATTAAAGAAAAATATAATCCAGTGAATAAAGGAGCAGTGTTTACATTAGCCAATCCCGTATGCAATTTCTTTTTTTTACTTACTTAAAGTTGCTTATGAAAATAAAAGTGTAACCAACTTGCTGCAAAAAATTATTTTGTGTGAATACCATAAATGTTGTTGTACCCTGCTTATAAAAACGTTCAACTTTTCAAACTTTTGGAGAAATTTAAGAACATTTTGAAGCCATTTATTCCATCATGACAATGACATGAAACATGCCTGAGTGCCTTTTGCCTTCTGTCACCGATGGATGGTCCATTTTAAGCATTTCAATGCGATTTTATACAGTTTCCTGGTTCATGATTCACAACGAAATATTTATGAGGGAAAGAAATTTCATTCCCTCCCATTTCCTCACCATTTTTTCTTCTCCCCTTAAAACAGTTTTGGGATTAAAAGACAAAAAAAAAAAGAAAATTTGTTTTCATTTTCCCCGTCACACTTACCTGTTAGTGGATAATCACTGGACGATGCTGTTGAACTTATTGAGGAGTTGTGGCCATCTGGAGGACTGTGCGATATTTCCGAAGCAGGACTTATGGGTGTGGGCGGTGTTAATGATGGTGGTGATGCTGCTAACACTGAAGACAATGATGATGATGATGTCGATGATGACGATGAAGGTGATAATGATGGTGATGGTGATGGTGAGGCTGACAATAATGGTGATGATATTCTGTTTGCTATAGCGGCAGCAGCGGCACTTGATGGCACTGCTGCAGCTGCTATTGTTGTTAAAATTGTTGTTGTCGTTAAAGTCGATGTTGCTGGCAACAATTGGGTTGAAGATATTGTTGTTGCTGTTGTTGGCGCTGTTGTTGTTGTTGTTGAATCACACAATTCCTTTTGTTGCAAATCGAAATTAAAATATGTTACTGCTGCTGCAACCCCCGTATTTGTGTGAGTCCTAGAAAATATGGCACAGAAAACAGAAAGAAAAGAAAATCAGAGAAATCAGCTTCAAATAAAAGAGTGCCAAGAAGAATAAGTGAAAATAACAAAAGAATTTTAATTAAGGATTACGGATTAGGCAAGAACATAAAAAAGAAATACAATCACTTCTCTCTTCCATTATTATGCGGGAGAAAAATCCTTGAGTGGTTTGCCTATATTTGCCACCAAAAAGACAAAAAAAAAAAAAAAATAGAGACCGAAAGGAAAAAAAATCTATGAAAAGTTAAAGGCATGTGGCAGGCGAGCATTCTACTTATCGCTGACGGGGATCTGGAACAGATCCCAGCCGGACTATTGCAGGGTATGTTGCGATGAGGAGCAGTTAGAGACTATCGAACACCTCCTCTGTAACTGCCCAGCCCTTGGTAGGTTGAGGTTGAGGACCCTTGGCAGAGCCTTCTTTGAGAGCTTGAGTTCTGTGTCGAGAGCCGACATCAAGGCTCTCCACAAATTCATTAGCAGTTTGAGCTGGTTGAGAGGTGCTAGAGCTTCATAAGTGTAGTCGCGCGCTCAACCCTTGTTTGTGTCTGTTTCTTTCTGTGTGATTCCCATCCTCCCCTTACCCTTATGCCCTCCTTTCATCCTATTCCCTCTATTTCCTTCCCTCTCCAAGGACGTTGTACAATGGGTCAATTTCGACCTCCGGGTATTGTACTTGCCTTAACGGACAAGTACACGTCCTCTAACCTAACCTAACCTAAAGGCATGTGGACATTTTTAATTGTTTTCAAAAACTCAGTAACGAAATGGATTCGAATTGTTTTTAAAAGGGGATTGCGAATACTTTTCTATTCGCTCTATTTTAAGGTTTTATTGTGAGTGAATGAATGTTAACTTTTCTAACGTCTTATTTATTCTGCTACTCCGCACATGTACAAAGTTGGTGAAGGATATTTTCTTTATTTTCTTCGTCTCTGCAACTTCTGGAGAACTCATTGACAAGATGACTAAGTCCCATACGTCACCCATGACTACAGGCATTACAATATCTATTCATACATAATTGGCCATTACAACCCTTTAGTCAGGAGTACGACCTAGTTTCTCACACCACTTACGTTGTGTGCGTTAATTTTATACATAAGTGGCGGGACCTACAGTTTAAAGTCGATTCCGAACGACAGATTTTTGAGAAACTTTTCATGGCAATTTTATTTACTCTCAGAGTTTTTGACAGAAATCTGCTGAGAGGAAGTCGCCGAAGAAATATTTTCATAATTTCGTTTTGATGTCTGACCTGGGGTTTGAACCGTGGACTTTCGTCTAATAAGCCGACACACTACCTACTAGACTATTTATTATTATTATTATTATTATTTATTAATAGTTTTGTGTATTACAATATATAATATATTCATTCCAGATATGCATATATCACAAACTATATAAGGCGTAGCAATATTGCTGTATGCCTGATTGACAATATAATTAATTTATCTTATGATTTAATTTTTAAATAGAAAATTAAGTATTAAATTCATTTAATATAAGATTTCTGTATTTAATACAGGATTCAAGATAACCATAAAGACAATTAAAATTGGAGCCATTTAATATACTTAGTACCTCATTATAGGTCAGTGTGTTTTGTTCAAAATATATGTATCTAAATTCTGTGTACATAGGGCAAATGCCAATAAAATGAAATGTGTTTTCAGGTTCATCCATATTGCAAATACTACATATACCATAAGTATTACTCTTAAAACATCTAGCATTAAGATCTAGGAGACCACCTCTAGCCTTTATAATTAAACTTGTTGCTCGTGAGGAAAATTCTTCAGTAAGTGAAGGGATTACATCGTAATAAATTTTAGGATAAAGATCATGATATTGTGAGCTTAGTGCAGCTAATTTGAAGTCTTTTACGTCTTTCAACTCCAACAGGCGAACAATTTCTGTCCAGTATGAACATAAAGGACGACTGTCATCAGGCGAAGAAAAATGCAGCTAATTGCATAGATTTACCCACTCTTTTGCCCAGAAAATATTGAGTTCTATAATTTTCTCTGCAAGTATTCTTGGTAATCTTTCCGGACCCAAAGAGAGTACTCTCTTAATATAGCAAAAATGCATTTTTAAAGTTGAAATAAACAATGATTTAAAACCAGTTTCTAAGTATAGCATGTAATTGGATGTAGTAGCAGGAAGGTATAACATTTTCTTTATAAAAAATCGAAATAGTTTCTCAACGTCATCATATTTTTTATATCCCCAAACTTGCGCAGCATATAACATAATAGATCTTGAGCATGCTTCGAAAATTTTTAACTTGTTATTTTTTGAAATATTTGGATGGTTGATATATTTAGACCAGGTAGATGAGATGGCAATTTTAGCAGCAGATAATTTTTGTTGTAAGTGTTTTTTAAAAGAGAGATTATATGTTATATCCACTCCAAGGTAGGTGTAGCTGTTGACAGTTTCTAAGTTCTCATTACCATAATGCCATCGTAATTCAGCAGAAATTCTTGGGCTGTTACGGAATACCACAACTTTAGATTTAAATATATTAACTTTCAAACTCCATGTTTGGCAGTAACTATGAAGAGCATCAATCATTTCTTGCAAACCATTAGGTGTTTCCGACAGAATGACAATATCATCGGCATACAGCAAGACTTTGACATTTACATTTCCTACTAGACTAAGGCGACTTCATTCATTACAATATCCAGTAAAGCATTTAACAGTGGCGTCGAATATGCTCCTTTTAAGCAGTTTTGCCGGGATTTGCTGCACTGCTTAACCCGTATTATAAATCTGCCTAGTACAGTCTAATACCACATTGTCAATCCCAAGTCTGCAAGAGAGATTCCGAGTGCAGATAGTTTACAATTTACTGCTCAACCACAGCGTTTAAAAGTTATAATATCCTAGAGTTCTCCAGTCGATATTGCAGCTATCTTTAGAGCAGTTCGTATAGCCGATACTCCCATATCTTATGGAGTGAATAATAGCCAACGATTCCGAAAACATGCCTACACCTACAGCTCCATCCATCCATCGAGCCATTCGCATAATTCTGTTCAGAGCCATTGTCTAGATCGTTGTATCCGTTGTCCGTTGTCCGTTCCCTTCCCGTTCGATTTAGTTGTCCTGAACTTCTTTAAGAAGTCACAGTCCAACATCTCAAAATTTCCCAACTTTGATCAAAATTTCTAGTTTACAATATTAAATCTGTACCATGGGCCAGTTTCCACTAGTCCTCTGGGCCTCTGTAGAAAAGTTCCAGCGGAAAGAAAAGTAAAACAACTTTTAGCGCTTTCGTACTTAGATGCAATGCAGGATGGAGGGCCTGTTCGTAAATGCATTACTGCGCTGCATAATATGATTATTTTGCGCTCACACTGCTAATCACATGTTGCTGATGCTCCTTTTTGCTGATTTATCATGTTTGCAGAAATGGAAAAATTATTAATAAATTTGATTTTTAAACTGGACGATAAACAAATGACAAAATGTTATTAAATGCACAAAAAGGAAGACATTTAAGGAAGGAAAAAAGAAACTTTCTGTTAAAACTGCCATTCTCTCTCTCGCTCATTCAATGCATCAGCCATTTTTATGATTAGTGTTTTGTGTTTATTTGCGCATAATATGATTTAATGTTGCATTTACGAACATTTGACAGCTGCAGTGCTGCCAAGGTTTGCATTTATGAACATGATGAGCATAATATGCATCGCAGTAATGCATTTACGAACAGGCCCGGAATTTCTCTGGGGGAGAATGAGTCAACAAAAGGTTCATTGTCTCACATCAAATTTTGATGTGTGTGAAGATAAATTCGAATTTAACAAGCAAATGCCAGCAATGACGGATTCTCTACTCCATTTCTTAAAATTTATGCCCCACACATTGCTGTGTGGAACAAGTTCTTTGGTAATTCTGAAATTCTTTTGAAAATTGAAAAACTTTGATCAAAAAAAATATTTTTATTTTAACAATGTCTGGGGAGGATGAGCGATATTGTAGAAAAAATGGGACTTGGTGTCCCATAGATATACATATGTTTAGGCTACGAAGCTAATTGTATTTTTCAAATAAGCAAAAAAAGTGTTCTGTATAAATGGGACTAAATCGGAAAAAATCAACTTGCTAGAGAAATAGACCTAGTCTTGGGCCTAGTGGCCTGAATAGCCATGGTATCAAGGATTCCAAATCAGGTTTCCTTACGGTCGAGCGTTAATTGGGACCGATGATATAGGCAAAAAAGCTAACTTTTTGTCAAACTAACAAAAAAAATCGGTCAAAATCAGATAAAAAATAGACTTGTGGGGAAAGTGGACCTTGGACTCGGCATCAAGAATTTCAAAGCAGTTTGTCTTAAGGTCGAGCTTTACTTGGGATCGAAGATATTGGCGACGAAACTAATTTTTGTTTTTTTTTTTGGAATAAATAATGAAATTGTTTGGAATAGAACTTGAAAATTTTAATAATTCTCATTGATTTAATATGCATTTATATACAGGGTGGGGCAAAAGTCGCGAAGGGATTTGAAAAATTAAGAACTTTTCTAGTTTAATTTTTTTTTTATTTTTCTTTTTAGGACTTGTAAAATAAATCTGGGAGATTAATTTTGGAAGGTTACAACGTTATCCAGCGAACCAAAATCATAGAACTTTATTTTGAACATCATCGATCAATAATTCAAACTCAACGAGCCTATCGTCGTCATTTTAATGTGCGGAATTCACCATCCGAATCAATTAGTGACACGTTTTCAGGAACAAGGCTCAGTAAGGGATCTTCCACGAAGCGGAAGACCACATTCTGTAATTAATGAAGCAAATATTCAACGCGTTCTGGAGAGTGTTGAGGAGAATCCTGAAACATCAACTCGAAGGCGCTCTGCTGAGCTGCAAATGTCTCGGCGGTCTTTACGTAGAATATTAAAGGGAAATTTACATCTTTTCCCATACAAGCTGCAGTTAGTGCAAGAACTAAAGCCACGAGATTCCCAAGAACGATTAAACGATTAAACCCCTTCGTGACTTTTGGCCCACCCTATATGTAAAGGAAACAACAAAATGTATTTTTCGCAAGTTTGTTTGGTAAGGAGTGCGCACGAAAAAAACTGGACTTACACTTTTCATTATAGAAATAAAACTAAGTGGCGAATTTTTTTCGTTTTATATTTCAATTAAAGTAAATAATATTTGAATTCTTTTGTGTATAAAATTTTTTTCTGACAAAGGTCTCAGAGCATCCAACTTTTTGAGCCACTTTTCTTCCAGACATGTTAGGGTGTTTTTTGGAAGAAACGTATTATTTCTTTTTTTCTTCCACTTTCACGCTTTCTCTCAATACTCAAAGACTCCTTATATTGTTTTATTCTTACCTTAGAAACTGTTTTTTGGTTAACACCTGCGAGCCTAGCAATCGTTTTATGTAAGCGGCGCGGTTTTTCATTGAAAATTTCAATTATTTTTTTACGACATTCTTGTTGGGTGCCCATTTTCAAAAAACTAATTTTGCTATTGCAATGAGATTTAGCACGTGGATTTTGAAACAGATGACTAACAAAAACAATCTAACGGTATTCATTTTTTTCAATTATGATAAAAGTTATAAGCTTAAAAGTAGGCCCATTTTTTTTTTTTTGTGCGCACTCCTTAGATGACTTGAATTTTTGGTTGATGACTATTTTGGTCGATGACTTGCATATTTTTGTACAATGATTTGCATTCTTTTGTCGATGAGTTGCATTATTTTGGTTAATAACCGGCATGTTTTTGGTTGATGAGTTAAATTTTTTGTCGATGAATTGCATTTTATTGTTAACGTCTTGCATTTGTTTTTGTAAAAGATTTGAAATTTTTAGGTCGATTACTTAACTTTTTTTGATCAACGACTTGCATTTTTTCGGACGATGACTTGCAGTTTTGGTCGATGGTTTACATTTTTTTATATTTGTCGTTTAGAAAGATATTAGCCTGTAGTGTCGACGTCTATGTCTCCGGTCCCAAGTAACGCCCGACCAACTACTTACCAAACCAGGACTGTTGTGTTTCTAGCGGTTGGCAATGTCGTCCGGAAAACCTTCAATTGTAGTCCCGTCCGTATTGAAATTTAACTGTTCTTCCTTTAAATCATCGCACCATGGAAACCGAATAATTTTTCTAACTAAACATGTGCTAGTCCAATCTGTCAGGAGCTCCACGGAAAACTTGAAGTCTTGCAAATCATAAAATATGCCAGTTCTTCGAGACCATGGAGTCCATGATATACAAGCTTTTTTCACTTCCCTTGATTTATTAAAATGTTTGTGTTCTATTTATTCAAAAGGTCGTCTAATAAAAAAATTCAAATTTTTTTTTAAATATTATTGGAAATAGGCCTCCAATGGAGAAAATTAAAATCTCTAATTCACATTTTTTTTTTGTTTGTTTTTCCTTTTAAATATTATTAACGCTTTCATGTGATACTTACCTTTGACCTCGTTCGTTATATAGGCTTAAAAACGATGTGTTTGGATACTCCATAGATCGCCGGCCCTCAATGGGGCTGGCCGTAAATCATTAAAGCCGCTTAAATACATTTAAAGAATTTCTAAATACGTTTAGTTTTTATATTTTAACAAACACAAGCAAAGGCTTTTAAACTGACATTTACACATACGTTAAATTAGAAAAGAAAGAAAATTCCGGGATTTTCTTTTGATGCTGAGAATGTGGAACACACACTAGAAACTAAGACACACTTTTCTTTAATTGTTTATGGATTTTTCTCTTTTTTTGTTGTTTTTCTCACTTTTCGTTTTTTTTTTTAATATTTTTAGAAATTAAGTTTTTAATACACTTCTTTGCGGCTTTTATTGAAAAAAAAAATACAAACAAATTATTTTTCTTTTTTATAAAATCGGTGTGTTGAACCGGTTCAATTTTCTTTTTCTCACAATTTTTTTAATTTTTTTTTAAATTTTTTTCTTTCCTCTTCAACGAAAACTTTAATGTGACCGCATTTTGTTGTTGTTTTAACACGTTTATACTTGCATTGCATACGAAAAGAGCTTTTTTTCCATCAGCTACCGTATGCACCACTTTTTTCTCTCGCTTTTTATTGTTGTTGTTGTTGTGGTTGGTTATTGTTATCCTGTTATTTTATTTTTTGTTCCTTTTTTTGATTTCCTTCTTTATTCACTATTCTTTTGATTTTATTATTTTCATTTAAAGCTGCGTGTTTTTCTATTTTGTTTTTGTTTTTGCATTGCGTTACTGTTTATTTTACCGTTAAAAAATGTTGTTGTTTTCTCTCACTTCTCATGCATTTGGCCTACTCTACTCTCTTTGTTGTCGTCAGCCGGCTGTTGTCATTGTTGTGTTAAATAAAATGCCTGCTGCAACTTAGAGTTGCCAAATAGATTTTATTACGTGAATTAAATAAGAGAGCTTTTGTAGAGAACAATTTAAATAATCTTTACCCATAATAAGAATAAAATTTATCACTCTGTAGTAAAATAAAAAAAATCTTGAATAGAGTTCTACTGGTGTACTGATAATAAGCCAGTACAAGTTATAAAAACTTCACACCATTCGATTACATTCGACGCTCCTGAGTACATAAATCATATACAGACAGACCTAAACCTGGCAAATCGGCTTCAGCCTGAATTGTTTAAAACGAAACCTTAAGTTAAGTCAAGTAGGGGGGCGTATCCTCGTAAAGGAGGAGGTCTCACTTAGGCCAGAATTTATGCCCATTGTGATACCATAATCAATATTCAACTCGGCGATCATTCCCTAGAGGAAACCAACCCAAGTCTAAAATAAATCTTGCTAATGCAATGACATTTATATTAAAGTGCTCAAGGATTTCAGAAAATAATAGGTCAGAAACATCTGTCCGACAAGAGTAGGGCTCTGATACAAGAAGGAAAGACTGTCTCTTCCGCCTCCGCAAATCTACAGCTCCTGCAGAAGTCATTTGAAGTGATTGAACTTTACCGTAAATTATGTGGATGATTTCCAATTTAACTGAGGGCCATTATTACAACTTGCCGTTAACTAAAGGGAGGATTTTAACGGGCAGATAAATTGTTTTTCATTATTATGAGTACCCAATAAAATAGAAGTGATCGTTAAGCTAAAGGGAAGATCATCCTACCTTTAACATTTAAAGGTCACTTTATGTTTGAAATTGCCATATCATATACTATTTTCGATATGGTAGCTTCAAATTTAAACAAAATGAGCATATACAACAAAAAAAAACGAAGTCCGCTGTTGCCACTGCGTTAAAAAAAACTTGTTTAATTTAGCAGTTTTATCGACTTTGCTCCGGCACTGCCATATTTTAATTTTATTTTATCTGTAAGTTGTAATAACGAAAATAAGTTAAAGGTAACTTTGCCGTTCACTTTAGCTAAAGGTACCTTTAACTAACGCCAACTTTAACGGGAAGTTGTAATAATGGCCCTGAGTCACCTATGCCGTGTAAAATGTCGGAGATTACGAGTTCCGTGCCGACTCTAATCAGCAACGCTATTTCGAACGATATTCCTATGTCCCCACATAAAAGTGTTCAGAATGACAGTTACAGCATACAAAAAAAGTCACTCTTAGTTATGTAAAACTGATGGGCATACTAAGCACATTAATGCCTAATATTGGCGGATCAAATTCAAAGCAAAAAAGGAATAATTATGGCAATCACGAGCCTGATACTGCTGTAAATTAAATCTGTGGAGATAAACTAAAAACCCAGAGCAAATGCAGAACAATTCGGAGCAGTACAACATAAAATAGCACTCTGAGTAGATACAGTCTGCCTAATGGTCTCAGAACAAACAATCCTCCTGATTAGCATAAGCGGAGAACAGCGTTAGAAGAGAGAAAATCGCTTCATAAATACTGCAGGTCTAAACCATACAACAGTGAATGGGTAAGGCACTACAAAAAAGTGATTTCGACACAATACGACAAAGCTAGACAGGATGTTGGGTTCATAAATGACGAATCCAGACTTTCAAGACTTTGTTTATGGCTTAGACAGCATGAGGTTGGCTTTATAAGTGACAAATCTAGATTTCGTTTTAGGCCTTCTGGAATTAACGCAAAAAGCTGTTTGAAAAAGGTTCAGACTTGTTTTATTTTAGACGTCGCACGGTGCCCATAATAATTGTTATAAAATGTGCAAACGCAATTTACACTCTACAGCACGGCCAAAAAAATGTCTACAGTTTCCAGTATTCAATGAGCGGTAAATCTAGGCAACATATAACGACCTCATCATCCTAGGATGTACCAAAGTAGTTCTATTACTTACTGATTTGGAAAGATAGAGGGTCTTTGTAAAAGGTCGTTGCTTTCAAAATCTACTAAAACAGAATTTTAATGGCTTTCCTCTCGCTCTTTCTATTTTATTAAGCATCAATAAATAGTATTTTTCTGTAAGGTCGCCGTAGTCTAGTAGGTAGTGTGTTGGCTTATTAGACGAAAGGCCCGAGTTCAAATTCCAGGTCAGACATCAAAATGAAAATATGAAAATATTCCTTCGGCGACTTCCACTCAGCAGATTTTTGGCAAAAACTCTGCGAGTAAAAATTGCCATGAAAAGCTTCTCAAAAATCTGTCGTTCAGAGTCGACTTTAAACTGTAAGTCCCGCCACTCATGTATAAAATTAACGCACTCAACATGAGTGGTGTGAGAAGCTAGGACATTGTACAATGGGTCAATTCGACCTCTGGGTACTGTACTTGTCACAGTTGACAAGTACACGTCCTCTAACCTAACCTAAGGTCTTATAAATTGTAACACAATCCCCATAAGTGTTCTGATGTCATTATTCCGACAAATATTATTATTTGGCATCCCTAAAAGTCTCCGTTTGCTTTATTATAAAAACAACATTTGGGTGTGTATGAGTAAAGAATTGAGCGAGTGCATATGTGCTTATGAGAGCGAGTGCAAGAGATTTTTATTGTTGTTTGTTTCTGTGTAGCCGGGTTTTCCTTAATTTATGTTTACATTTCAACAACTGTGAGAAAAGCCACCACACTTAAACATTGTAATGGTGAAAGAGAAAGAGAGAGTAAAGGGTGTGTAGGCAATAGCAACGGAATGCAGCTTTTTTAATGGGTTAGAAAAGAATGGAAGAGAGAGAGAGATGAGAAAAAAAACATAATAAAAATTACCATTTTAAGGATATTTTTTAAAACATTTTTTCTTTCTTTTATAGGCCATTTAACGAAAAGGAATGAAATAAAATGCAAATAATTATTGATGTTTCCATAAAAAATGGTAAGTGATATTTAAATTATTATGAATTTTTTTTAAAAAATATTTTAATTTTAAATTGTTTAAACTAACTTTTTTATGTTTTCTTTAAAACATTTTAAGTTTTTTTTTTTAATTTAAAGAACTTTTAAATGCACTTTTTAAACACTTTTTAAACACTTTTTAAAATTATTTCTTGATTTTATTTTTATATTTTCGATTAAATGTTTTAATTTACACTTCTAGATATTTTATTGAAATGTTTTTAATTATTTTTTTTTTTTTTCAAAAGTTTTAACAATTTACAATCAATTTCCGAGTCTATTATTATTATTTTCAACATTTTCCATGTTGTGTGCACTTTATTCGTATATTCAAATGTGCATTTTCTCGAACACAATACTTTTTTGACAACTACAAATATTGTTTGGGTGTGTATGTGTTTTGTTATTGTTTTCTTTTATTGGGTTACTAATACAGACACACACAAACACTTTACAACAATAATAATAAATATCAACCCCAAACCTTTAATAACAATAATAACATGTGAAAAAAAGCTACACACTACTACTGCACTACTGCAGAGAACTAATGAGCAAAGGAAACATAGAGAGAGCAAGAGAGAGCACATCGAAAATAAAATGTAAATAAAAGGTAAACCTAGAGACTACGTTTCGATGTGTGTGAGTATGAAATAAAACAAAACGTGTGCGAGTAATATAAACAAACATGGTTGCTCGCACTTTCATGTTGGCCGGAAACACTCACAGGATAAAATGTAAACAGAGAATGTTTATTAATGAGTGAAAACAAACAGTTTAAGAGCGCACAAGAGAGAAATTTTAAAAACGTATGTGTACTGCATGCAAATGTATAGGTAATATGAGTAAGTAATTGAACGTTAAATTTAAATACGAATTTAAACTAAAATACGAAATTTTAATATGAAAATAGTAAATATTATAAAAAAACACAATAATTTTTATTAGAATAATTAATTTTTATTTTACCAAAGCTGCAGTTTAAAGTCTTTAAATTTTTTTTATCACCTATGTGGCAGTAAAAATATTTTAAAAAATGTTTACCAAACGTTATTATTTCATTGCAAAGCATCATGTTTAAGTTTAAAATTAGAATTTAATTCTCAAAGAGACCATTTTAATGTTGTAAACTAAAGTATTACATGAAATATAATATTTCTTCTCTTCAGGTTTATAGAAATCTCTTTAATATCTTTAAAAGCTTTTGAAAACTTATCTATCCTACCATCATGTTAATACATAATAAAAAAAAAAACCGGTGGTAAAAGGTTCTAATATTTACATTATTAAGGAAATATTATTCAAAATTTTTCAATTAAAACATTCATTTCATTCCAAAAGTTTATATAATTTTTTCTGATTTAAAATTTTAAAGTGAAAAAAGAATTATTTCGTCTTAATGAAAATTTTACGATTAGAAGTCCATTTATTATGTTTAAACCTGAATCTCGTTGGGATTTTTGGTAATGATTCGGCAAACACTACTGATTTATTATGCTGGAGAAAGCTGTTCACTTAAAAACAATGAACTACAGAATCCTTTCGTCGACTAAAAGGAAATTTTACTGAAAATCTCCCTTAAATTATCAAAAAGAATTAATCTTATGTTGGCCCTTTACCTCCTTGAATACTGTAGTGCGCGTCTGGCCGATATGAGAATGATTCAGAGTAAGGGATCTCTGAATCTCAAATTCCTATCATTGACCAAAAGTGAATTTTACTAAAAATCCCGCCTAAATTGTCCGAAAGGCTTAATCTTATGTTATCCCTCTACCTCCTTGAATACTGTAGTGCGCGTCAGGTTGAAATTGATTCCATGTAAGGGATCGCTTACTGGCCAGCAGTTCTATCCTTTCTAGCAGCTAACCGGCAATTAGATTTTCTTTGTGTGCAACCTTTAGGTCTAAAATTGCCTTAATCGGCTCTCACGGCAGTTTCGTGACAGGCAAACACATTCATTGTTCGCTAACAAAACCTAGACTGAGGAAAAATCTTGCCTTATTGCCAAAGACAGCTGGACGAAATTAGATTAGGCAACGAACCAATCAATTAAATTAGAGATCATAAAGCGGCTTAGGGGAAGAGTTTTTTACATTAAATGCCAATATCCAAGTATGAATCGACTTCTCTTAATTGTTTCACCCATTATCGAAAGCCTTACGGATCTACATAGGTATCGTAACGATCATTAGATCATTGCCTATTGGCAATGAACATGACAGCGTTTAATCAAGTAAGCTTTAATTTAATAAAGTTGCCCATCTTTTCTACCATAACCTTATTCAGCTTATTTATTACAAGTCGGAAAACAGTGGAGAAAACTTGAATTCCATTTTATTACTTCAGGTTCAATAATAAGGTTTCTTTTCCTTTTTTTAATTCCATATCCTCTTGCCCTTTCGTGTACATGGATTATCTTCTTATATCGCGTGTTATGCGTTATGCTCTAAACAATTTTTTTAATTTCCCTCTTCCATTATCCTGTTCTCATTGCTCTGTTTATTTTCTTTCTTACACTCACACTTGCTCATCTCTCTTTCTCTCTCTTGTGCTCCTTCAACTTAAGCGGTTGTATTTTTGTTCTCCTTCTTCTGCTTTTCATAATAGCAGTTGTTTTTACTTTGTTTAAGCCATCTGTAGTAGAACAACCCCAACTCTGTTACCACTAAACTAGGTCAGGGACATTGTGCTCATTTTCGTAAAACACAAAGCAAACTATATAGTACAAGCAATGCTTAACACACATACAAGTGTTAAGCGAAATAAAAAGCTTTTCATCTTTAAACATATGCAAACAAATAAGAGTATAGTAAAGGAAAAAGAGAGCAAAAGAAAGAAGGAAATGTAGTGTTGAAACAAAAGGGAGGTGGCCACCAATACACACGTGACCGACATATTTAACTAGAAAGAAACTGAGACAGATTGCTTTACAATATTTGTTGTTTTCTTTTTTTTTTTTTTGTTGTTATTATAAAAAATATATATAAAATTTATTTAATTTGTTGTTTTGTTTTTAGTTAAATTAACAGTTATATTGTGTATATAAATAATATAAAAATAAATTTCTTGTTAGAACAGAAAGAAAAGAAACTCTTCTGTTTAAATCTCTTAATTGAGCAGAGTCAAACAGATGTAAAGGAGAATACTTTTAATCGAGCACCGCTTATAAACTAAAGTTAGTTTCGAACAACATTTACAACATTTCGAACAAAATTGAATTAAAAAATAAAGAATTAAAATCTTTTAAAGGCACTTCTTGTTTAAAGGCCATATTTTGGCAAATAATTGACATTCAAATTGAAGACAAACAGTTGTTATGCAAACTATTGCTTGACTAACGTTTCATTTTCTCCAATATAGGCACAACCATATCGAATTTAGGCCGTTTGCCGGGATCTTCATTCATGCAAATATTGATTAATTTGGCCATGTGAGGCGAAGTGCCTGGAGGGATTTTCACACGCAAGCCTTCTAAAGCTATTTTCATGCCACACTCCATGGGTGACCATTCAGCAAAGGGTATTTCTCGGGTGGTTAATTCCCACAGCAAGACGGCAAAACTCCACATATCACTGGCCTCCCAATTACGATCGGTGGGTTTACGTTGTAAGGCTTCAGGTGACATCCAGGCAGGTTGATAAATACGTCCCTTTTCTTGGAACGAGAATTTGGCATCACCCATATTAATGCGGGCCGTTAAGTCCTCATCGATCTATTGCAAGAAATGCAAACAAATTAAAATTAAACTTCTTTTTTAATATGGAAAGAAGTACTTACCATAACATGATGACTGTTTAGATGATAAGTTGGTATTATTCTTTCCAAAGAATGCAAATAGGCCATACCTCTGGCTATATCCAAAGCAAAGCGTACAGCTTGTGAAGTATCCACCACTACACCAGTGGCTGCATGTAGTAAATTAAATAAAGAACCTCGAGGCATAAACTATACCTTTAAATTAATAAAAATGTCTTCTATTCCTGCAAAAGCTTTACAAACCTGACTTATAACCACCAAATTGGGTGGAGAATTACTGGCCCCAATAATTGGCAAGATATTGGGATGAGAAAAGATTCTTAGTTTGGGGAACTCCTCATTAAAATCTCTGGATATACGTGAGGTACACTGGCGTACTGCCAAGATTTTGGCAATTACATCGTTCTTTTGCCATCTGCCACGCCATGTCTCTCCCGAATGTGTAACAGCTAGTTTTGTATGCAAATCTAAATCACCCATGCTAATGCCTTTGAAACGTGATAAAGTAGCATCTCTTGAACGTGTTTTAAAGCCCAACCAGCTTTGTTCTTTGAAGCTGATCTTTTTCATTTCCTGGCCATTGCGTTCGGCCAAGTCTTGTAAACGTTTAGCCAAACCAGGCTTGGCTTTATCCAATGGAGTATCGTCATCTTTATTGGCTATGGTAACACATGCGCCAGCATTAACCAAATCCTCACAAATCATATCGTAGCCCCAGAAGCAGGCATAATGTAATGGAGTATTGCCATGTTCATTCACTGCATTAACATCTGAGCGTTCTTTGAGTAGCTGCAAGCAATACATAACGTACTATTAGTTGTTATTTTTAAATAAAACAGATTTATTTTTACCATTTGTACTACATCACGATGTCCATGGGCGGCAGCTAAATGCAAGGGTATGTCGTCACCCATATTAGTAGCATTGACACGAGCTCCTCTTTGCAATAAAGTTTCCACCAATTTTGAATGGCCTTCTTTGGCACACCAATGCAAAGGACTAAAGCCATGATCATCCCTATAGTATAAAAAAATTAAAGAAAATTTGTTTTTTAATGTTTTATTTAACTATTTACACAAAACTTAATTTATTAAAAACTTAGGCAATGGCAACCCGCATGTATTGTTTACATTTCTCTTTATATTAAATCACTGCAGTGCTCTTGATTATTGCTAATAAAAACAACAAGCATCGCTGTCATCTTATTAAAAGAATGTATGAATAAAAAGTAGGTGTTCTTCACATGTTGTTGTTGTTGGCATAATTTAAATACGATATAAAAAATACACACAACTTAAGCAAATTTTCTTAAAAACACACAATGACGTCATACAACCACACAACATAAATTGCAAATCCGATTATTAAAAACTTTTCATCATTAAACACTTTTTCAAATATTAATTAAATACTTTAATTAAATTATTATTTTATTTAGTTTTTACCCCAAATTCATGTCATGCTCTACTTCGTCCAACCATAGACGGACTTGTATGGAATTGCCTTCGCGACACCAATGGAATATATCCTCCATATTTTTTATTTGTTTTTCTTATTGTTTTACAACAATTTTTAATAAACTTTTTAAAGAAAAACAATTTATTAGTACACTTCTAACTAAGACAAAAATCTTTTTAAAATTTGCAATAATATTTCTGTAAATCAATGGCAGATTGCTTAACTAAAATAAGACTAATTTTATGCTGCCATACAAAAAGTGTTGCCATAGTTGGTTATTTCCAAGTTATAGTAAAGTAGTAGCAGTATATCATTTCGCTTTGAATTTGTATCGAAAACAACATTGCCTTTTTTCAACTCTCGTGTCAAATCTGCCTGCTAAAAATGACAAATCGTGTAGTAACAACAAAAACACATAAAACATAAGCAAACACAAAAAATAAACAAAACCTTTGGCCTTGTGTTTGACATGTCCCAGAGTCAATAAAAAAGAAACAGCGTTGAAAAATTCAGTATTTTCTGCAGGACATTTCCATTTCAAAAATACCCGATATTCTTTCAGTACTTTTTTATTAATATATTAGCTAGCTACGTTACGAATCAGCTGATTTTGTTTTGTATATGCGAAAGTATTTATATTTTTGATTAGTTGTTCTATTTAATTCCGTGCGTGTAAAACAAATATATTTTTAAAAATGTACCAAAAACCAAAAGTACTATTTCAGTCAGTACCATTTCAATTTTGCAACACTGATTGATTGTTATATTATTTTGAAAACTTTTTCCTGTCTGGCAACACTGGTGGTGGCTGGTTGGATTCGTACGTTCGCTCAAAAACACCACAAACAAAAATTCGCACCTTCATTTTTCGTTTCGGTTTGGTTAAATGAAAATTAAGCCAGTTTTTCTGTGTGCTCGAGTGACTGGGGGGACGAAGTTTGTTTGTTGTGGTTGGTGTGTGCGTTGGTAAAATTCTTGGAAGAAGTTCGGATTTGAATGACGGGGGCGGTCTGTGTCGGTCAGATTTGTTTGACAAAAATTAAAATTTTTGTGGTAAATTTTTTTGGAAGTGTGGTGAGTTGTTTGCAAAGTATGGTGAATTTTTCTAGTATAGTGATTAAAATTGTATTACGATAAATCACTGTACTATCCAGTAGTGAATTAACCGGTGTATGTCTAGAATAAGTAATTTTCACCTCCATTAACGGAGCCAATTGGGTAAAACAATCCCACCCATATATAAATTGTGGTGCAAAACAGGGATTACAGAAGTTGGTTACAAAAGTTTTTATTTCCTGGCAACATTGACAAATACAGGCAACAATGAAAAAAAAACTAAAGAAATAAATAAAACGTGAAAAAGCAGTCAGACCTGGAAACATGTATTATTAAACAGTATCAGACGTTGCTACACCTGATAATAAAAATTCTTCAATACTATCTTAAGCAACTGTGCTTCATTGTTTACATTTTTCTCAACGTGCTTAACAAGCAAGAATTAAAGAAATTTATTGAAAAATTTAGTTTAATATAATAAAAGTAAATTAAAATGAAATTAAGCACGTATAATTTCTTAACTTCCAAAGCCATTAAAGGCGTGAAAGTAGGATTCCCTTTAAAACTAACGGTAACTACAAATATTCCTTTAAAAACAACATTTCTTATGAAATATACTTTTCTGTTGCAGATTGCCAAAAAGGATGTCGTGGAAACCGAATTTAATCCCACATTTATTGAAAGACTTTTACCCAAACTTGATTGGCCTACAGTGCACTTAGCAGCTCAAATGGTAAGTAGTTTAAAAAAGTCTTTCGGTTTTATATGCTTTACTTTACAAATTGTTGTTATTTTTTTCCTCTGCCTTAGGTGGAGCTGGGCGATGATATACCCTCTGAACAACCTGCGAATATTGCTGAAAATGAGGAACTTTTACAAAAGCTACATCATTTGTTGTTGGAAATTGATGTGCTGGAGGGTCAGTTGGAGTGTCCAGAAACTGGTCGAGTTTTTCCCATTACCGATGGCATTCCCAATATGTTGCTAAATGAAGATGAAGTTTAAATGGTAGAAATTTCTATCATACTCAGACCCATTCTGTACCTATACTTGTATGTTAATTAAAGTAGACCTTTTTGTTAATTTTTAAGTTTATAAATATGACGTGAAATAATTTAGAAAGTATGTTTGTGTATGTTTTACCATTTTACCGATTTAAAACAGAAGCGACCATTCAAAAGTAGGTGGTAAGGATTGATTTCATTTCTTTAGCAACTACGAAGATAGAAAGGTAGCCATCGAATTGTGCTAAAAGGGTTAATTGAAAGTTTTTTAGCTGGATAGGTTAGTTAAGGTTACAAAGGTTATGAAAGATATAACCACTAGAATATCCTCGAGAGTGCAGGACCCCAATTGAAAAAAAGAAAGTGAAAGAGACGGAGAGAAAGATGACCATTAAAGATGCTCTGGTTCAATAATCTGAGCCTACATTCATCGCGGAGATTTAATAAGAGTTCACTCATGTAGAAATCGGCGATGCCTGTGTTATAAACTAGTCCTCTAAAATTCTCTTCAGATACTAAAAGGGCTCTCTATTCAAGCTCAGAAACCATTCCGTCCTAAAACGATGCACAGTGAGCCATCTCCCCATGACGCATTTACTCTGAGCCAGAGATCGACTAGCTCCATTAAGTACCCCATTAGTGGTATTACAGACCTATCCGCAAGGTCCACATATTTTTTGGTGCCCTATCTCTAGCTAGTTTATCTATAATTGTATTTTCTACAGCAGTATTCTATTGTTTAGAAGCACCGTGAGAGCTCTTCTATGAGAAGCAACAACCGACAGCTGACATGAGGCCCACTCAGGGTCCTTAGTGCAGTACTAATGTCCACATACATGATCACCCTTTCATCGATTGCAGTTACAGATTAGCTCTGCTGCGTTAGAGACTGCACTGATTGCAGATACTACACTTGTCAGAAAGTCACTTGTGTAGCTTTATATTTCTATCCGTGCTATAAAATTTGCAGGCTGGTGGCCGGCTCTATTTTTTAACTGTTAAACGTTTACATCAGTGGTCGGCACCAATAGCCCCCGTGGACCGAGCATCTTCGGCTTCTTACACATATTGGACACGAACGTCAACCAAGTTCGTGAAAAAGAGAGTAAAAATGCATTCAGTTGAAGAAGCTCACAATCTAAAGGAGAAGGTTCATGTAGATTTTTTTCAGGTTTCAATAACACACTCAAAGAAATAATTATGTAGGATTCACTAATTCTAATGAGAAATGATCTCGAGTTTTTGAAGAATATTTGTCAAGTTAAATACGCTGTCTTTAGGAATTTAGCGCTGTACATTTGTTCTATGTTTTCCACTAATTATTATTATTAGGTTCAAAAGTACACTTGAAAATATTACTAATAATTTTCCTCTGGGTTAACACATGCTTCGCACAACTACAGTCACATTTTAATCATGTTCTCTTTCTGCCGACCACTGGTGTAAACAGTGTTACCTACGTTCTTTACTTACCAAGATGCTCTGCACTTTTCGTTCGTTTTTTAATGTTAAGGAGGGGATATACTATGTAGGTCAGTTACATATGTAAACTGTTAATGTGCTTTTAAATTAAAGTGTTCCCTTTTATACTACATGAGTACCAACTAGACAAATCCGAAGATGGCAATACTAATGTTTACTTGGTTTGTTTGTTTGTCAGTTAACCGTTTACTTAGAGAATGTAACTCTCGTCCATTGTTCTAATGGCGTCGAAAATAATTAATTGTCGTGAAAGAATTAAAATTCGTTTAAATATTTATCAAATAATTTAAATAAAATAAGTAGAAAGTGTTAAATAAGTGTGAGTGTAAGTGCGAGTGTAAAATTATATCAAAAAAGTTAATTATTTTCAATATTTATTTAATAAAGAAAGTGTTAAATGCATGAGGGTAGTTCTTAAGTGTTAAGTGCGTGTGTTTGTTTGTATGATAAAAGTGTTATAAAAGGTATGCTGCAGTGAATCATTAAATTGGAGCCTTAAAAATTTTACATCAAAGCAGAAGAAGAAGCAGAGGCAAACGAATACTGCATAAGATACCAGGTAAAACAATAACAAAACTTTCACGCCATTAACATTCTTAGTAACCGGCGCTCTTTTTATAAGGCACCCAATTTTTTATAACAACAACAATCAGAACATTTTTTCCCCTGTTTGTTGTAAAAATGATTGCACACGCTTTTGTTAGGCTCTTTCTATTTTTAAATAACTCTTGCTTTTAATTTCTCTCATTCATAAACTCTCTCGCTCTTTCACTCTCTCACTATTGCCATTTGCATATGTACTCGGTGGGTTTATTGATCTCTGTTTTGTTTTACGCATCTTCAGTAATAATAATTAACGTAAAGGGTTTCTCTATCGTAATCATGTTGTAAGATCGTAATAATGATGTTCAGCTAAGGTTGTTTTATTTCTGTTTGTTTTCTTTTTCAAAACTATGCCTGTTTCTTGCCTACGCTGAATGAGGGATGCCTAATTTGTTTAACAACATTTTCTATGACTCAGGAATTTGGTTGAAAAAGTTAAAAATATTTTTCTTTTTTTAAATTAATTTTTTTTTAATTTATAAATATGTATGTACAAACGTAAATAAATTTGCAATGCCTTTAAAAGTGTTTTTTAAAAAAAAGCTTATTAATCAGGTTCCAATTAGAAAAAGGGGAAAAAATTAAAAAAACTATTTGAAACGTTTTCCAATTCCTAAAAATGGTTTCTTTTACGTCATAGGAATGGCAATGGGATATTCACAGACGGGTATATATGTATATCGGTAGCGACTATTTATGTATATATACTGTGTAAATATGTACATAGGTATCTGTGGCATTAAATGATAATAGCTTAACCCAGATATGCCGACGGTCATGCTAGTGGAACAATCTTGGTAGTTTTCCAAAATAGCTTTATTTTGACTGATTATATTACAAAACTGAAGAAAAATAAAAAAAAATATTTTGTAAATTGGATTTTGAGCCCGTACTATGTACATGTAGTACGCTCGGCACATATGGGAACAAAATACAGTATTTTCTTGGGATTTAATTAAATCTTTTATTATTCATTATTATTATTTATTATTACTATATACTAGGTATATAAGTAAAGAAAAAAATTAACAAAAAAAATGTTTGGTGGTGTGGTACTTCACATTACACTTTACATGGAGCAGCACATCACATTTCATGCAGCGTGTAGTGGTCTTATTGTGGCAATGATTACAACGTTGCTGTTTACATTTTCCATCGTTAAGACTACGCTTGAACCAAGTCCCATTTCCTTATAGCTTTTATTTCCCAGTATTGTAGCCACTCAGTAGCAAAACTCCAAAATAACACCTGATTTATCCTGGAGTTATATATGCAGTTGCACTTTGTTTGGCCGCAGAGTCATTGGAATATTGAGTAATAGTTTGCACCGTCTTTATCTCAAAATTTTTCGAACAGTTCAAGAGATGTAGGTAAGATTTCCTGTTCACATGCTGTAACAATAAGCTTTTCTTCTAGATCGTGCTTTACCCATTTTACTGACATACATTTGCGTTTCTTGGCCTATTGCAATAACGCAAGTGGAATGTCGTCTTCACTATCCGATTCAGTAGAATAAGAATTTCGAAAAAGCTCAGCCTCAGCATTTAATAATAAGGGAGGTAGTTTTCAAAATTCACTTCATCTTCTTCTTCAGAATCTTCATCTGTGACGTAGTTTGAGTGGGGACAATTGAAATGCCGTAAAAATTTTGCGAAAACTCCTCATCACTTTACTCTAGAGCATTTATTACCTCATTTAATGTTAAAAATCTAGAAAAGCAAAAAATTTTTTTTCACGATTTTTACACACTAATGCCGAACGTACTACATGTAGTACGTCATCAAATATATCAACTAAAATCACATATAATTTTGTTTTTCACATATAATTTTGCCACGAATTTGTTTTTACATCTATTATAATTAAAACAACATAAAAACGCAACAATAATAAAATATGCAAATACAACTTTTTCTAGCCGATTACGAGGCATCTTCAGACTTTTGCAAATTTCAAAAAACTGAAATCTTTGATTCAAAAAAATACACATGAGCAATTATCCTAGACAAAATTTATCAAGGTATACTTTGTTGACCGTTATATTCTGTAGCACAACAACAAGTAGATTTGGAAATTTAAAGCACATTAAACTCAAAAACCTGAAAATAATAGGTGTACTACATGTAGTACGCTCGGCATATCTGGCTTAAGTCGAAATTTCGTGCTTAGAGATATTAAGGTTTTTGTCTAAAATAAGTAGTGTTTAATAATGACATTTTATATATGAAATTTATTTAGCTGAGTGATAGATCTTGAAGAAGAGAATAAGAATATGTAATAAAATGAAAAAAAAAAACTTATGTCAACTTAAGCCATTATCATTTATTGCCACAGATACATATGTAAAGGGAATGAATAAGAAAATTAGTTTTCGGCTAAAAGAAGAGCACATTATTCTCCATGCTGAAGATTCCTCTATTTGTACCGACGAGTATACTAAATCCCTAATAATAATAATAGCCATAAAAACCTTGACTTTTAAAATAGGTACTAAAAAGTACCAGAAGTACATTCAAAAATCTGCAACGATTACTTGCGTACTAACAAAAGTACAAAAAAGTTCTAGAAAAAGTACTTTTAGAATTGTAGTAAATTATCACTTACTTTCCGAATAAAAAAGTATCAAAAAACATTGTTTTTGCTTTAATATCCTTTTTTTATTTCCTAGACTACGGCGGCTTCCTCTCATTGCATAATTGCAATGAAATTTTTCTCAAAAAAATCTGTCGTTCGGGGTGGACTTTAAACTGTAGATCCCGCGACTCATGTATAAAATTAATACTCACAACATAAGTGATGTGAGAAGTTTCAATATTTTTTTTTACGAAATTGGGTTATCAGACCAACGCTCAAAGAGTAGGACCTCTTTCAAACTGTAGGTCTAGATCTGCGTTCATCTCTTACTTGTACAGATGCCTGTATCCATTTGTGACTCGATTCCACTTTTCTTGGTATCAGTTTTGAGACTGGATAGATTCGTAAGCTTAACTAATTGAGATTATATGAGCCAAGCAGCGTTGCCATTTGCCAAGTTTTCCATTTTTTCCAAGTTTTTCGAGATGAAAAAAAGTGGTGAAGAATGATTTTGTTTTATAGCGGCTATGAAGTTGAAAAAATAAAAAGCAAATTGTGCTATTGTGCTGGGTCCAATTCCAATCTAACTAATCATTAAAGAAGCTCTGGTTCAATAATCTGAGTCTACATTCATCGCGTAGATTTAATAAGTGTTCACTCATGTAGAAATCGGTGAAGCCTGTGTCATAAACTAGTCGTTTAAAATTCTCTTCAGATACAAAAAGAAACCTATTCCGTCCTAAAACAATCCAAATTGGGCCATTTCCCCGTTATGGATTTACTCTGTTTGAGTCAGAGGTCGACTAGCTCTATTAGGTATCCCATTGGAGGTCGTATAGACCCATCCGCAAGATCCTTATTTTCAATAGCCTCTCTCTAGCTAGTTTATCTGTAATCTCATTTTAATATTGCAATATTGCAAAAGCACCGTGAGAACTCTTCTATAAGAAGCAACCATTAGCTACAGCTGACATGATGGCCATTCAGGGTCCTCAGTGCACTTCTATATGTCCACATACATACATATGTATATGATCACTCTTTTACCTATCACAGTCACAAATCAGCTCTGTTGCGTTAGAGACCGCAATGATTGCAAATATTACACCCGTCAGGAAGCCGCTTCTGTAGCTTTATATCTCTATCCAAGATATCCGATTCTCAAGCTGGTGGCCGGCTCTCTTTTTGAATTGTTAAACGTTTACATTTACAAATTTTGCTTTGATTACATTAAGAAGAGTCAAAGAGAGCCTGTGGGTTACAACAGTTGTGGTTAAAATTAAAATCAAATCCTTCATGATGCCAGCCCAGTGGTGTTGTGCTAATTTTTTTTTTTACCGGAACGCGTATATATAATTATATAGACAGGGCCTATCCTGGGTAGGCGGCCGCTCTGTGTGGTCTCATGTCCCAAATTTAACGATGGGGGTGATTTTCCATGATAACCCTGGCGCCGGCGTTTTTTTTGTTTTAGGTCTCATGTCCCAAATTTGACTACGGGGGGAGGGAGATTTCCCCTAATTTTCGGCCGTTCACGGTTCGGAAAAACAAGCCGGTTCGTTCCGGTTTCTGTTCCAGTTCGGGTTCGGTTCAAACCCTTGTTTATAAAAATACATATAAAAATGCGTCAAAAATTAGAAAAAAAAATTATCAGAAATCATCTTTAGTTCCGGAACGCGTTCCTGTCTAAAAAGGAAGTACCGGAACGATGTTCCGGAGCGTTCCGGCTCGGCAACACCACTGTGCCAGCCTGACATAACCACCCAACTACGAAGTAGAAAGAACATGACATCACATATATAGAGAAGATATCTTACCAGTACACACTTTCGAACCAGCCAAACTTTTCATGACATCACCTGTTTTTAGATCCTCATTGCTTTTCAAGCTGTGTGCAAAGAAAAGGTAACAAAGAAAATTGTTAAAGATTTAATGATTAAAACATTTGAATAAAAAAAAAATAAAATAAAATAAAATACAAATCAAAAAAATTATGTAGGACCTTAAAGGTATCATAAAATTCTAAAAAGAGCAATTTACGATGGATTGAACTAAAGTACTTAAGCGAGCTCATACTCATCAAATTACAATTGCATGACTGTGTCATAAATGATTTACGACTAGAGAGTTTTACAATAACCAGCATCAAAGAGAAAGCAGAACAATTATAATACAAGCAACAGTGTTGCTTACATGTCTACTTAAATTCAGCACATGAGCCTTAAAGGATATGTTCAAAATATTATAAAAAAAAAAATGAAAAGTGGTAATGAAGGAAGCGTGTGTTTAAGAAAAATTTATTCCCTTAAGAAAACATAAACTTTTTTAAAGGCATGTAAATTTTACATAAATTACGTGAGGTTAGCATATATCCTGTGTATGTTATCCGTGTGAAACATACTTTTTCATGTAATTTTTTACTTTCTTTACAAAATTACAACGATTATGAAAAAAAATATGTAAAAAATAAATTTTGAGATAAAAATTATTGCACGGAAACATTTATTAATCTCACGCATGTGATTCGTTGTTTTATTTTTTTTTTTATTTGTTTTAACTCTTAAAGAAGACACCTTAAGGGACGGGAAGAAAATGCTTGAAAAGTTTTGTTCGGATACAAATAACGAAATACAAGGATGTTTTCACAAAATGTTGTAAAGTTTTCTAAAGCAGGTAAAAAAAATAAAACGAAGTCAATCACAACATGTTAAACAAATATGGAAAGTGTTGATATATGTATGCTATACATATGTATGCTATACAATGTATTTACGTGTTGTATATGGGATAGGATATGTATTCAACAGCTATATATGTATATACATATATATGGGCAATTTCGTGCCAAGTGACCCAATTTTTAAAATCGATGTCTTCCGATTTGGATGAAATTTGCACCAAGGTTAGTACTATTGGATAGTAGGCCAGACACAAATTTTCAGCTCTATCAGTCAAGAATTGCCGGAGTTAGAGGGGGTTAGAGGGGGTCAAAGGTTTTTTTAAAATGTGTGTAACTTTTCACCTATTGGTCCTAGCAAAAATTTTCCAAAGGATATTAGATAGCTATTTCTTCAATCTTTCCAAAAATAATTTTTTTAATTTTTTAAAAAATTTTTTTTATTTTTTTTTTAAATTGTTTTTTTTTAAATTTTTTTTTCAATTTGGGCCCTTTTTTTTTTGCTCAAAAGAAAGCTTATACAATTTCCTTTAAGGCCTTTATAATCGCTTAATGGGATGCGAGTGGGATATCTATCAAAAAAGATTATTTTTTAACTCAAGAATAAGATTTTTCAATATTTGACACATGTACCATTTTCATTTTTCCCCTTTTTTTCGAACTGGAGTTTTTTTATTTTTCCTCAAAAGAAAACTTAGACCATTTCCTTTAAGATATTTGTGGGCACTTAGTAGCAAGAGGCATATCTATAAAAAAATATTTTAACTCAAAATCCAAAGTTTTTAAATTTTACCATATGCACTATATCGAGCCATAACCGCAAAAATATCTCAAGCGACATATTTTTCATATATCGTTTTTTGTAATAAATAAATTCATTGGCATCATTTGCATCATCTATAAAAATGTCAGGGTCACACTCTGTACCGTTATGAATTTATAACAAAAAAAAGTTTAACTTTCTAACTTAATTTGCACAGGAAATAAATAATAAAAACCTTCCCCTGTAAAATTTCGTTTTTGTCGCTTGAGATATTTTAGCGGTTATGGCTCGATATTTTTTTTTGCTCAAAGAAAGCTTAGTTCATTTCCTTTAAGAGCTTTGTGTCACTTTGAGCAAAAAACCATCCATTAAAAAAAAAATATAGCGCATATGGTAAAATTTATAAACTTTGGATTTTGAGTTGAAATATCTTTTTAAAGATATGCCTCTTACTACTAAGTGCCCACAAAGACCTTAAAGGAAATGGTCTAAGTTTTCTTTTGAGGAAAAATAAAAAAACTCTATTTCGAAAAAAATGGGGGAAAATGAAAATGGTACATGTGCCAAATATTGAAAAATCTTATTCTTGAGTTAAAAAATAATTTTTTTGATTGATATCTCACTCGCATCCCATTAAGCGATTATAAAGGCCTTGAAGGAAATTGTATAAGCTTTCTTTTGAGTAAAAAAAGGGCCCAAATTGAAAAAAAAAAAAAATTAAAAAAAAATAAAAAAAAATTTTTGTAAAAATTAAAAAAATTATTTTTGGAAAGATTGAAGAAATAGCTATCTAATATCCTTTGCTAAATTTTTGCTAGGACCAATAGGTGAAAAGTTACACACATTTAAAAAAAACCCTGTATGACCAAAATGTCCAACTTTGACCCCCTCTAACTCCGGCAGTTCTTGACTGATAATTGAGCTGAAAATTTGTGTCTGGCCTACTATCCAATAGTACTAACCTTGGTGCAAAAAGACATCGATTTTAAAAATTGGGTCACTTGACACGAAATTGCCCATACATATATGTTCCTTTTACTCCTCTAGGGAGCATAGGGCCGCAACAAGTTGATTCCAATGAGCACGAGCATCAGCGCGGTGTTCCACTGTAGACATAGTTTGGCGTTTCCAGGTGGTGATGGTCGTCCGATGCGCCCCTGCTTCTCTGGGGGTTCCAGTCTATGGCTATCTTTGTGATGTCTTCTAATGGCTTGCGAAGAGTGTGCCAAGCCATCTCCACTTGCGTCTTCTTATTTCCCTCTCAATTGGTTGCTGGTTTATATCTGACCAGAGTTAGGCATTGGATATTATGGAGGCCAGTAAACCCGCAAGATTCTACGCAGGCATTTGTTAAAAAATACCTGAAGAGACTCGGAATCGCGCGGTGCCATATTCCACGTATCGCAACCGTAGTGTAATATGGATTTAATTTAAATTTAATAGTTGAAAATTTAAAATTTTGGTGCGTCTCGATATGTTAGACGATTTAAAAACAGGGTTAAGTTGGGCAAAAGCATTGCATGCCTTATTAATGCGATTGGCAACATCTGCTCATGAACCACCGGATTTATCGATTATACTGCCTAGATAGCAGAAGGACTCCACTTCATCAATTTTCTTGCCGTATATTAGGAATTTTCGCGGTGCGTTAGTGTTTTGGTTTTGTGGATATTCATCTTTAGTCCAGCTATCTTTGCGGTTTTGCTAACTAGATCTAGCTTTGACTGCATGTCGGAGAAATAATGACTTAGTAAGCATATATCATCCGCATAGTCCAGGTCTTCCAATCTGTCTTGCAAACCCCATTCAACAGCTTATGTATGGCAATTTATTAAATTTCTAAAAAAATTAAATTTTAAATTTTCAAAAAATTTAAGAAAGGTAAAAAAGAATACACAATCAGAAGTATGGTGAAACAAAACTAATTATTTTCCCAAAGTAGTGAAAAACAGTTCGAGTAAGGGTGAAGTAAGAAGAATATGATTTTTTGCAAAAAAAAAGCACTGTAACACTGATTGCGTGACTATTGTTTGCGAACACATTGTTAAAAAATTAATGACAGTGAATTTTTTCGTTATGCATTGAACGCTCTTAGTTCAATAAATGTAAAATGTAAACGTGATCTATGTGATCTGTGGATTATGTCATTAGCTTTTCACTTTCACATTTATAAACACATACAGAATTGCTTCTGTAATACAGGGATACAGTAAATTCAAAGCATAAACATCAGATGCCTCTGTATTTAGGTTGGGGTCTTAAAGCCGTGTCACATAGAACTTTTGCTTCGCGTTGTGTTACAAATTCGCTTTGACATTTAAGATAAATGTACATGTTTATATGGCACTTGTCGCATAAACAGCTTTTAACGCAACGCAAAGCGAAAAGTTGGGCATCTCTCATCTTTTTGCGCGCTTTGACAATCAGCTGTTGATTATTCTGTAAATATTTTTGGCAAATTTGTGCGCAAATTTTATTTTTTTAATATTTGTCCTTAAATTTTATGTTTTTTAGTTTTTTTTTTTAGCAGTAGAATTATAAGTATGTCCAATAAATCCTCCAAATCCATTTTTGGTCCTTATTTAAACCCAAAATATTAAAAGCAAAACTTACGCGCTAACTACTTTTAAAAGATAAACAAACAACGCGAGTGTTGTCAAAGTTTTTGTTGTGGCATACACCTTTTGCTTTACGCTTTTCTGTCAAAGTTATAAACGTCACGCAAAGCAACAAAGTTTTATCTGACACGGCCGTTTAAGCGCTGAAATTACTCTTTTTTACCTCTATGGCCCCTACACGTTGCGTTTAGTTGTACAATCAGTTAAATGAACGGTTGGTCGTCTTCTTCACTCGTTTCTCTTTTTCAACCAAATTTACTTGCAAATTGTTATTGTAACATCGTATTTTTCATCGATTAAATAACAATCAAAATTTGTTGATCTTCAACCAATCGACGACCAAAACCAGTCAGAAACTTTAAAGGAGACTTTAAGACTTTAAGGCATTTGACATGGCCCATACGAAGAGAACGAGAAATTCATTAAACATCTGCTGCTTATGTTATGCTATAGCAAATGAGTGTTTTATAATGAAAAGAAAAGTAAAATGTTTATGGTTACGGTATGCCTAGAGTTTGGGAATTCCCAGACTTTTTCATTTCCCGGGAAACGGGAATGAATTATTCGATTTCCCGGGATTCCTGGGAATCCCGGGAAATCTTTTAAAATTCACAATACTAGTAAAATGCTTAAGATTTTTATTAAAATATTATTTTATTAACAAAAAAGAAAACAATACATCTAAATTCATACTGTATAGACAGAAACAAACAGATTAATGATAACATTTTGAGATCAGTTACTATTAAGAATTGATTAAAAATATTATTTAAAAATAAAAATATAAAAAATTTTCGAAGAACTAAGTTTTCAAAAAATGAGTTTTTAAAATTATTAGTGCATTTAATAACTCATCAGACATTCTATTTCGTAAATTTGTTGAAAATTTACCAGCTAACGAAAAAACACATTCGCTTTCTACAGAGTTCTACAGTTAACGCTTAAGCGTTAACAATGCATTAAAAAGTATGTCTAAATGTTTGGTTCTGTTTGTACTAGCTTCAAATAAAGCTCTCTTTTAAATAAGTTGTCTGTTTTTAATTTCAGTTTTCTTGTTTTTTCTTTAGCCCCATTAATGGCGTTTTCCAACTTTTCTTTAAAACATTGATATACTTGTGCAACGGAAATATCTTCATCACTTTCCGCCGATATTATTTCAGTACCTTGGAGTAGGCGTTTGTACATTTGCTCTGCATAGGATTTTAACATTGTCTTTGTTCTGTTAATATTATTTTGTTGTAAAGTGTTTAGATAATTTACTAATGACATCAATTTGTCATTATATCTTTCATTTATTTTACTTTTAATTGTGTGAACCATTTTTTCCGAAAGTATTGAATCAACAGATAATAACTGTTCATAAGGTGTATTCATAATAGCATCACCTATTATCAAATTGGTTTCACGCCTGCCTAATGCTTCCACTGCATCTTTTATGGGGTTCAAAACGTTTACCAATGTTTTCAAGTGTGGGACATAATCTTCAACAAACAATGATGATAAATGTAAATCTATTAATGCCTTTTTTATAGCATTTTTAATTTTTAGAAATGATTGTATCATTCCAACCATGCTGTTCCACCTAGTTCGTACATCTAGGATTAGATGATACTCTTTATTAAATTCTTCCTTTACATATTTTTGAAGAGTAGCATTTTTTAAAAGACTTTTTTTTTGGAAAGTTTGATTATTTTCCTTATGTTGGCAATAGCTTCATTATAATTCTCTGAAATAAAGAAAATAATTCAATTTATACAAAGAATTATTTTTCTGCTTTATTTTTTCAATACAACTTTTTTAAATGATTTTAGTCCATAAACAAGTCAAAAGAGTAGTCAGTGATTAGTCTGTAGACTTGCCTACAGACCAATCTATTTACTAGTCTTCAGAACAGTCTATTTACAGACCTTTTTTTCCAAAAAAGTGTACAAGAATACGTTAATTTAAAATTTCCCGTATTTCCCGACAAAAATTTCCCGGGAAATACCGGGAATTCCCGAACCCCAAACTCTACGTATGCCATTATGAAAATTAAAAAAAAAAACAAATATTTTGTAAAAAGTAAAGAAAACTATGTATGTTGAAGTTTAAGAGAACAAAAACTTTACTCAAATAAATTCGGTGTAAATAAACGATTAGAAAAATTTTTAATTTGAAAAATTATTTTATTACCCAATTACTTTATATAGTACATTGTTATTGTTTAAAATTTAATTTGTTTTTTTTTTTTTTAAATTTATTTATTATGGTGCTAACATTGCCCCGAGTATATTATTTTAATTTAATTTATTTCGTTTTATTTTCTAACGGCTTCAAATAAATTTGTTTTTAAATTATTTAAACTAATTAACCAGTGAACTGTAAATTAAAAAAAAAGTATTTTATTTTTCACAAATAAAAGAGAAGAACAAAAACCATTTGTTTTTAAAACTACTGCTGTAGGCTCTCTTTTAAAAGAAAATTTTTGTATTTTTTTTTTTTTAAATTTTTTTTTCTTAATTTTAGTTTTCGTTTGTGGTTGTCAAAGTGGAAACCTAAATTTGTAGTCAGTTTGATATATTTTTCTCGTCCTTAGGTAGTTAAGCGTTTGACATAACAGAGACAAAATATTTAATAGCCGACAATCTTAACAGGCCAGCAGTTTGAAAGCACGACATGGCTAATCTGACTTTTGTATTAGCATCAGTATTAAAAATAATCAAAATATCACTTTAATATTGTCTCTTTTTTTTCTTTAAAATCAATTAGACAACTATCATCAAACATTCGAACTGAATATATAATTCTTCTGTTTGCAAAGGGAAGGTTGCGGGCTTCTTGGGGACGATTGCTGTAGACTGTCTAATGGTGAAGGTATAGCACTGGCCATTTTATAGTCACCCAGCAGCAACTCGTTTCCTTGCCGTTCGCATCTTGAGATGTCCACAAACACTACTCCCTCTCTTCCACCTTCCTATAACCCATTTTCCTAAAACCTGCACAATGCACTGCATGAGTAGGGGCCATCCACTGAGCGCTGGTTTCACCAAAAAAAAAAAATTTTTTTTTTGTTTTTATACATACATTTTCGTTGCATCTTTTATTTAAAAACTTTTTCTACTTTAAACTTGTATTTGCTTATAAACTTTCATTTTGTATTCTTTTATTTTGTAAGACCTTTTACAGCAGATAAAATGTTTGACAATTTGTGAAGTGAATATAATGCAAATACAGTCAAAGCCCGGTTTAACGAATGATATAATGTTCAGACCTTTCGTTATACCGAGATATTCGTTATATCGAACATTAATTTTTTTACCTTAAAATTTTATAAAAAACGGTGGTCCGCAATTTTAAAATCATAAACATTGAATTGTTTAGTAATTAGTAACTTAAATTGATATTTTCACTTTTATTTAATAATAGTTTTTATTTCTAATATGTAATTTCATTAAAAATCATAAATGAACATAGGTTCATATACTTATATGTAATTGGATGCTATGAACATAGGTTTCTTATTACGTTTGATTCATATTATTCTTTCCTTAAGAAATCTGTTATGGACGATTGCTTTAATGTACTTTGAAGGCCTTTTTGTATTGCTTCTTCTTGCAACTCCCTTAATACCAGCGATTTTGAAACATCTATTCTATTTTGGTCACACCACATTATACAGGTTTCAAATCCTTTGACTGCATCTGAGTGTTTAATTTTTAGTTCCTCTGACTCGACAGGAATAACGTCACATTCATTTTCTTCATCTTCGATATCTGTATCTTGAATAATATCCTCATTCCAATTGCTTACATCTTCTTCATTAAAGGTTATCTGAAATTATAATAGATATGGATACAAAATTTTTTTAATTAACTGCATAGAACATACATTTGGAAAGACAGCGCTTAGTAAATTCACACTACGTCTTATACACTCGGTATCCAATTGACCTAATCGGGACAAAGGAATTTCATCTTCTTCTTCACAACTATCGCTATCTGATAACATTATTTTATTCCAACAATTTTCTAAGCACTCTTTTTTTATCTTTTTCCAAGCTAGATCGATCATGTAAGTTACATCGTACAAATTAAGATTTTTTAAAAAATCAACAACATTTTCTGTTTTTGATGAAACAATTTTACTAAGTAAATGATTTCTGTAATTCATTTTTAAAATTCGAATGGGATTTTGGTCCATCGGTTGTATTAAAGGTGTAACGTTAGGTGGTAGATAAAGCGTCCATATTTTTCCGTCCTTGGTTGTTTTGACCAGCTCCTCTGCGGGCGGATGACTTGGTGCATTATCAAGGATAAGTAGTGCTTTTATGGGTAAATTGTTGCTTTTTAAAAATTGTTCAACCTTGGAGAAAAATAAAAACAAAAATAAAACACTGTCAAGAAAAAATGTATCTGAGCATAAAACCTACCTCTGGAACAAACATTTCAAAGAACCACATTTTAAAAATTGCTGAATTCATCCACGCATTTTTTGAATGGGTGTAATTCGTTGGAATAACCCTGTTTTTAAATGAACGTGGTTTTTTTGCTTTACCAATTAAGAGCGGTTTTATTTTTTTTGAACCGGATGCATTTGCACATAAAAGAACTGTTAACCTTTCCTTGGATAGCTTCCTACCAGGAGCACTGGATTCTCCTGCATGGACAAGTGTCTTATCCGGCAGCAATTTCCAACATAAACCGGTTTCATCCGCATTAAAAATTGCATCTCTTGTTAAATTTTGTTCGCTTACTAAATTGTGGAAATGATTTTTAAAAGGCTCCACTAAATCTTGTCGAGCTGAAAGTTTTTCGCCGGTGTGCTTTAGCAATCTGATTCCATATCTTTTCTTAAAACGCGATAGCCAACCATCACTTGCATGGAAATCGGAGCCGTACATTTGATTATGAATTTCTAATGCCTTTGCTTTTAAAACAATTCCGTTGACAGGCATATGCTTGTTTCTTTGGTTTAAAAACCATTCGAAGAGAGCCTTTTCCATTCTTGGAAATTCACCTTTTTTAAGAGATCGCCGATTTTTTGTCCCATTGTTTGTAATTTTTAAATTTTCCACAATTTTATGTTCGTTCTTTTTTAAGGTACATATTGAAGATTTTGGAATTCCGTACTTTTGGGATATTACTGAAAGATTTACACCTTTCTTACACTCTTCTAAAATCTTTAATTTTTTATCAAAAGAGATTCTTTTTCGATTTGACATCTCGTTTTCACAATGAACCAAACAAAACTACTAAAACTTTAACGAAAAAAGCAACGCATTACACGAGTTCTTTGAATACAAAGCAAAGAAGCCAAAAACACACACAAAAACCTAACGGCTCTGTAACGACTTTTTTATTTTGCTTTGCCATTCGTTAAATCGGGATTGTTTATTTTTTGCCATTCGCTATATAAGGTAGTTAACGTAAAAATTTGGTCATTCGTTATATCGGATATTCGTTAAACTGAGTATTTGTTATACCGGGCTTTGACTTGCCATTAAACAGAAATTGCACGTACAGGCAACTTTCACGAACATATTTCACATCTTAAAAGCATTTAAGTACTGAAATGAGTACTTGAAACATATAGAATGTGAAAATCTCAAACAGTATGTTTCAACAGAGATTAACAAAACAACAAATAAACTCAAGCAGTCTATGAAAACTTTTCGAAAATGTAAGAAAAATCGGTTGGTAAAACAAAAAATGTATGTACTTTTGTTTTCCGAAATACATACATACATAGGAAATGTGTATGTACAATGTTCAACCTTAAATTCTAAAATGGTTATGATAGCGTATGAGTGTTATGAAACTTTCAAATGTTATTCATACGTTCAGGCAGACTATCACTGTAACAGTTTATCTTATTTTTTTAAATTTCTTTTCTATGAGGCCATGGTTCTAACCTAACCTAACAGACATCTCCAACAAAATGAAATATAAAAAAAAATATTTCATCGGCGTCTTCCTCTCAGCAGATTTCTGGCAAAAACTCTGGGAGTAAAATCAAATAGCAGGCGTTAGGAGTCGACTTTAAACTGTAGGTCCTGCCATTCATGTATAAAATTAACGCATACAACATAAGTGGGGTGAGAAACTGGGTCGTAATCCTGACTAAAGGGTTGTAATGACCAACGATAGACTTTTGAGAAACTTTACATGGCAATTTTATTTTTCCTCAGATTTATTGTCAGAAATCTGCTGAGAAGAAGTCGCCGAAAAAATAATTTTTCATGTTTCGATTTGTTGGAGATGTCTTGACCTGGGGTTTGAACTAAGGCCTCATGTTTAATGAGTGAGCACACTACCTACTAGACTACGGCAATTATTTTTTTTTTTTTTTGCGGGAAGGAGGGAAAATGCTTTATGCATTCATGAAGGTCGTCACCATACATGATATGTCGGACTCTCCCACTGGGTATACCGACTAAAAACCCGCCTTGTCCCCTCACCGGGGTATCATTCCACCTCGGAACCGCGGTTGCATTACTTCGATGTGGACCCTTTTTGACACCTGTGCCAGTTCCATCATTGTCAGCCTGCGTCCAGGCTCCGCTCTTCTGTTATTCTACTACGTCTAGATCATATTTTTTCTTTCGCAGGACATAGTGCACAAATTGTTTAACTGCTTTCCAGTTTTCCCTGCTGTTTATCATTTTCAGCACGACGTTTGTGGCATTAATAATGCCGATTTCAGCCTCGAGACCCTGACGTCTTTCGGCCCAGCGTCTGCAGCCGAAGAAAGTGTGTTCGGCATCGTCTAAGATTTCCTCTTCCTCGTAGATGCAGAATGGCGAGCGACATTTCCCCATGCGATGCAGGTATTCTCTGAAGTATCCATGACCGGTTAGCATCTGGGTTATGTAGTAGTCTTCTTCGCCGTTTTTTCTGTTTTTCCACACTTGCATTCCTGGAATCAGTTTGTGTGTCCACCTACCGTACCATTCATTTTCCCAGCAATGTTGCCATTTTAAGACGACTTCGTGCTGTATCGTTTCTAGGCTCTGCGACTGAGTCGATTGATTAATGGTCTATGGGAACCATTCCAGCTATTATTAAGGCGGCTTGTGTTGATACCGTGCGATACGAGAATGTGACCCGTAAAGCTGCTGTTCTCTGCGCAGATAGCAGTTTTTTAGCTCTGGTTTGAGTATTCAGAGTAGAAGCCCAGATTTCAGAGCCATAAAGGAGTATACTAATTCCAGTAAAAAGTTTTAAAATAATTAAATAATAAAGCATTCAGTATATGACAGAGAATGAAATTTTAAAACACATATGTACATACATGCAGCTACATACATGCAATTAAAACAACAAATAATTGAAAATACAAAAATAAATTTATTTCAAATGAAAAATACAATATTAAAGCGTAAATTCTTTTAATAAAAATTCAAATTCAAATTCTAAATTACAAATTCAAAATCGAATTTAAATCTGAAAAAACAATCACTAAAATCGTGAGTAAAAATAATTTATAACGCTGAAAATAACAATAGCAATAACAGCAGCAGCAAAACAGCTTTTACCATTGTTTTCCGTTTCAATTTTGTTTTTATTAACGTTGATTTGCTCAGGCCATGAATACTAAACGATTAAAAACGTACAAATATCGTTTTGTTATTATTAGGCTTTTAACAATAAATTGTTTTGCAATTCAAGTTTTTATTGCATAAACCATGAGTTAAATTGTACTAGAAAAACAAAAACAACATATAAAATAAGGCCATTTTGTAATAAAAACAGAAAATAAATTCAAAACGTAATAATTGGAAAAGCGACAAAACGCGACCAACAACAAACAATAAGAATATTTTTATTACATTTTGTCGTACGTATTTGATTGGGGAAATTAATATACTTTTCGAAAATCAAAATACGAAATGAGAGAAATAAGCAGAAGGTATTTTTAAAACCACAATTACAAAAGAAATCTTAAAAATTTTAAATGAAAAAAAAAGGAAAAAAATATTAAAAAAAATTTAACTGAAGCTGTTAATTGCAGAAAACTAATTTTAAAGCCAGGCGCGTCAGTTATAATTTAAAAGAAGCCAAAACTAAACAGCAGCGCCTTGATTTAATTTGATTTCATTAAATTGTGAATTTATCGCATTAAAAGTATCACCAAATCTTTTTTTTCTATTAAAGCTAATCATTTTAGCCCCTTTAAAGGCTTTTTTCCTATGGAAATACCCCCACATAGTCAATTAATTTATACAAGAAACAAAAAAAAAAAAAAACAGGAAGCCTCTGGTATGTAAATATTTAAAGGTCTAATGGAAAGAGAAGAGAACAAATAATATTAACGGTAAAATAACAAAATAATGCTGCCATTACTCCAACATAATCAAAAAATGGAAATTCTTAAAAGAAAAATAAATACATACATACATCATTATCTTCCTGTCTCTCTCTCTCTCTCTTTCTGGCTCTCTCGCACTCTCCTCTCTTTCTTTTTCACTGTACAAAATTCAAAAGAAATTTGTTGTAGGGTTTAAGAAACTTAACCGAGAGTTTAACTTATGTTTTAAAATGCACAGAATACAAACACACTGAAAGAGAGAGCGAGAGAAGCAGGGTGAGAGTGAGAGAGGGAGAGTTAACGACTGAATGGGGTTATGTTGTGATGGTTTTATAGATTAAAAATGTAAGAATATCATTTATAAGTATTGGAATTAAATACAGTTGTCCCTAGTACATCATGGTAGTTGTTTAATAACACTCAAACGATATAAATTTCAAGTATTTCATCAAGAATAAAATTATAAAATTCCACATTATAACAACAATAGAAAATAAAATTTAATACAGTAAAGTTTAATACAATTTTAATAGTCAATGTCATTTAAAATTTAATGCTACATTAGATCAAATGAAAATACGTCACTTCTATGCGAAAATATAACACTTCCAACAGGACAATGACCCTTAAATGTACAGCAAACTGCACAATATCAATTAATTATACTGGCACGCTCACTATCTTCAGATTCAAATTCAATCCAGATCAATGGAGAGTGTCCCATAAATTGTGATAAACTTTTGGGAATTAATTGATGCGGCATGCTAAGATATACCAAATGCTTACGAGTCTCTACAAAATATTAAGATAGGAACGATAGGACAAATCAATACTATCTGAAAGTCATGCCGGCATTTGTTCACTTAGCCTGTATTAGGTTAACTCGATAATAGTATGCAACTGTCTGGGCAAGCTGAATTAGCTAGACAGGATTCCTGTTCATATGATAACATCATGGCAATAAACAGGCACATAAGTTTGCGAAGTAAAAAGCTCCCACGTCACTGAGGCGTTCACAATGTATCTGTTAAAGATACATTGCCTTATTTACAAGCCGAGGTGTTCCGCAGGGGTCCATACTTGGCCCACTTTTTTACTCCATGTATGCAAATGACTTTCCTTTGCAGATCAGATACTCTAAAATTCAAATGTATGCTGATGACGTACAGCTATATTTAAGTTGTTCAAAAACAGCTATAAATTCTGCTATTAATGAAATAAATTTTGATCTAGATAGAATTTATCAATGGGCATCTGCTAATGGACTACTTCTTAATCCTATTAAGTCTAAATTTTTAACAATTGGCAAAATTCCGGCGGTACAAAGAGGGAATTTGAATATTTCTCTTAATGGGACTAAAATTCAATTGGTAAATACAGCCAAAAATTTGGGCGTTACTTTTAATAGCTCGCTGACATGGTCGGATCACATTAATCAAGCATGTGGCATAATTTATGGGAAGATTAGAACCCTATGGCAGACTCAACACTTTACCCCCATGAGGATAAGGATGATGATTGCCAAAACATATTTAATTCCTTCTCTTTTATATGCCTCTGAGATTTTTGCTGGATGCAATATGACTTTGAAACGAAAGCTCAACATAGCGTTTAATAATATTGTTCGATATGTTTTTGCTTTGAAAAGATTTGATCATATATCACCGTATTTAATACATGTCCTTGGCATGCACCTCGATGACTACATGAAGATTAAAAATCTTATTTTTTGCATAAAATAATAACTACAAAAAAGCCTGACTCTCTTTATGACAAATTGGTATTCACATCGTATGCGAGGAACAATAATATTCGAACATTCAAATACCGAAAGAGTGCTTCTTTTCACCAGTTTTATATATATACCATTTTTCTCTGGAACCATCTCCCCCCAAATATTCAACTTATTAGCAACGCAGCGCGATTCAAAAACTTGTTAAGTAGTTATTACAGAAATTCATAAGATTTTTTAAAACGGTAAACGGTATGTAACTTATCTGATTCTAATGCTGTAATTTATAAGATAACTAGCAGATTGTACCCGGCGTTGCGCGGGTTATGTAGTTTGGATTAGTTTAAAAAATTAAAAAAAATTATTGGGTAATTTTTGCATTAAAAATAACAATAAATAAAAAACCGGTTTATCGGTATCGAAACCGGTTTTGAAACCGGTTTCTTAAAAAATGCAATTTTTCAAATTATTCGGAAACCGGTTTAACAAACAACCCAGTTTTTTGAATACTCTAAGTCCTAAATATAAATGCACTCAATTTGCCCGTTTTTCGCCCCTTTCCCATTTTTGGACCCCTTTTGGTTCAACTTTTAAAACGGGACACCTCCAATAGCTATTTGGGAAACTTAACCAAGCTAAATCGTAAAAAATACCTTTGAAACAGATAAAATACAGCATTTATGCATAAAGTACTAATTTTTGCCCATTTTTTCTCCCCTTTGACCCATTTTTTCCCCCTTTGGGTCAAAATTTTGAAAAGATTTATTGCCTATAACCTGCACCGACAAAAGTTCGATCAATATCCCAAATTTCAAGAAAATCGGTCCAGGCGTTCAGGCGTGATTGGCTATACACTCAATTTGCCCGTTTTTGGCCCCTTTTCCCCTTTTTGGACCCCTTTTGGTTCAACTTTTGAAACGGAACACCTCCAATAGCTATTTGGGAAACTTAACCAAGCTAAATCGTAAAAAATTACCTATAAAACAGATAAAATACAGATTTTATGCATGAAAGTACTAATTTTTGCCCATTTTTTCTCACTTTGTCCCATTTTTTTCCCCCTTTTGGTCAAAATTTTGAAAAGATTTATAGCCTATAACCTGCACCGGCAATGGCTCGATCTATATCCCAAATTTCAAGAAAATCGGTCCAGGCGTTCAGGCGTGATTGGCTAACAAACAAACCAACAAACAAACAAACAAACAAAAAAACAGACTTACAGAAAGATTTATAATATATATTAGGATTGATCTTGTTGCATTAGGAAAACATTCATTATAATAAATAAAATAAATAAAACAAAAATAAAGACAAAAGACTCTTTGAAAGAAAAACCTGGGTGTCTGTCAAGTACAAAACAGGCAGTTTTTGTCAACGAACAACTTCCTGAAGTTTGTCAGTACTGGTGGAGACTTTACATACATAATTGGTCATTACAACCCTTCAGTCAGGATTACGACCTAGCTTCTCACACCACTTATGTCGTGTGCGTTAATTTTATACATAAGTGGCGGGACCTACAGTTTAAAGTCGACTCCGAACGACAGTTTTTTGAGAAGCTTTTCATGGCAATTTTATTTACTCTCAGAGTTTTTGCCAGAGATCTGCTGAGAGGAAGTCGCCGAAGAAATATTTTCATAATTTCGTTTTGATGTCTGACCTGGGATTCGAACTCGGGCCTTCAGTCTAATAAGCCAACACACTACCTACTAGACTACGGCGACTTATAAAAAAAACTTTAGAGACTTTATGGGTATGAAATAAAGAATTGTTACAAGACTTCAGGCTAGTAATAAACGATGCGTTGTTTCTCAGAAAGGGATTTTTTTTTTGTGTGAAACCAGCTCTCAGGGGATGGCCCCTACTCATGCAGTGCATTGTGCAGGTTTTTAGGACAATGGGTTATAGGAAGGTGGAAGAGAGGGAGTAGTGTTTGTGGACATCTCAAGATGCGGCCTGGTACTTGTAATGCTCAGACTATTACATGGTTACCTGTCATTGCATGATATGTACTTTACGATGTCAAATAACGGCCAGCCTTCTCTAACGACGAAACACGCCACTGTGAACAAATTTTTTTTCTACAAATGCACTACATAAGTTGAAACCCTTCTCCGGGTGCTTACACCGGAAAGAAGTGTATTTTTTAGTTTATCTGTTTTACATTATTGCTTCAGATTTGTTTTTTAGTTAATCTACTAAGTCATGGTAGTCATGCATGAATGTGTGTTTATTTGTTTGTGGGTTTGTTTGTTTGAAGTCTATAGACGGCTAATCGGCTGGACCGATTTTCTTGAAATTTTAGCACTACCTTCCTGTATGCCTGGAAGGAACTATAGGCTACATTTTATTTTAAAATTTCAAGTAGGCGAGGTGCCACGCTCACATACCCATTAAGTATTTAATTTCGCATATCTCATAAACTGCAACAGCTAGAGTCCTCAAATTTTGTATAGACGAATTTGACGTATATATGAACAAAATGGGCGAATTGTCTATAGTGGGCGTGTCAGCTCCCTTATGAAAAATATTAAATTAGTATATCTAAGAATATACATATAACAGTTAGACTCCTAAAATTTTGTCGAACCCACTTTAGTATCAATATGAATATTTTAGACAAAAATGGACTGACTAGCAACAGGGGGCGTGGCACCTCCCATATGAATATATCTATCTATATATATAACAAGAATAAGAAATAATTATTATGAAACATTGTAAATATCAGTAACAAAATAAATATTTAAATATCCAGACTTTTTCTTATTTTATTACGTTGAGGTTATTGACTAAAAGTAATAAAAATATACATAAGAAAAAATTTATATCAATATATTTTGAATATTTATATGTATTTCATATCGATAGGAGTAGCGAAGCACACCGGGTTTTAGCTAGTAATATACAAACGAATACAGTATTCCCTCGATTTACGTCGTAGAACTTAAAAAAGTTAGTAATCTTTCGATTTACGTCGCAGTTGGTTCCAAAAAAGGCGACGTAAATCGAATGACAACGCAAATCGAAGTTGGAGGGAACAAAATTTTTGACGACGTTAATCGAAACAACGTTAATCGAGACGACGTAAATCGAGGGAATACTGTACTTTGTATATACATACTCAAATGAGAAGGGATATGTAATAAAAAATTCTTTTTTATTTGAAGACGATTTTTCTTTTTAAACAAGCTCTTAAGAAGACATATGCACGCATATGCATTTTATGTTCAGTGTATGTAATGAAAACAGAACTCTGAGTAAACATATCACCGGCAACATGTTATTACTAGAATAAAACGATAATATTGCTTACGAAGACAAATCTTAAGACTACGTATAAACGTAGTAAACGGTATATAAGTTTACTAAGAAAGAAAATAAAAATTATGAAAATGAGAGAATTTTAAGGAAAATTTAATCATTTTGTATAATTTTTCATAACAACAAAATTATTTTTAGTTCCCTTTGTTATCCTTTTTTTTATTCATGAACGCGAAAACACCTGTACTAAATAAAGGATTCTGATGTTGATGAGAGGATGCTTGGCACTATGCTTTAAACACAATAAAACGCCTTTGATGTTTATGACCGAGCGCCTCCAGCCTGTTGATAATATTACCAATGCAAAAAGTTCTTCGCAAGGAGCATAAAATATATAAAAGAAACCAAAACAAAAGTGTATATTGAAAAAATTACGAGTATTTTTTTAATATTAAACCAGAGCTGAGTAGCACTTTTCTGAATAAAAAACTATGAAAATAAAGAAGCACTAGTGAAACAACAATTGCAAGGAAAAAACATTTTTTCATTTTTATTTTTTAATTTAATATTGCACACACAGTCTTGCACTTGTTCTCTCTGTAGACTTATTAGTAATTTCTGTTTAAAATTCAGAAGATAAGTGAAGGTTTCTCCGTAAATATTACTGTTTTCGGGGAAAGTCAGGGAATTCATGAATTTTTAGTAGGAATTCATTTTTTTTTTTGCATAAATAAATTAAAGTAAAGGCGGCTTGTAATTTAATACAAATAGAAAAAGAAAAGAATTGTATTAAAAAGTAGACTACGGGCGCATCTTACAACGTAAATTTGCAAGGCCTTCTTCTTCTACGAGCTAAATTAACAACTTATGCCTTCTTTTTCCCGAATAATATAAATTTAAAATATGAATTAAGATTGATCTTATCATAATCTTTAACTAAAATTGCACAACTTTGTCTATTTAAATTTTTAAATTAAAATTTTTACAATGAAACGATTACTAGGAGCCCGCAGGGGAGACTCTCTAATTTGCCTGAACATTAATAAAAGAAATTCTCATAAAACAGCAAAATGAAATCAATTCCAGTGAAATATTTTATTAAAATCAATCAGCTCTTGCAGCATATGGTAGAAATTTTTAGTTGAAGTGTAGTATTCATGAGTAAATAGTAGAAAGATTTCTATTTATTACTCCAATAACAAAGTACACTAGAGCCCCGACTTGCGTCGTTAATGGGGACCGGAGAATTGCGACGCAAATTGAAACGATGCAAATCGAATCAAGTTTTTCTATACAAATGCATTGAAATTCATCAAAATGAAGCAAAAAAATCTTAATATTTCGGATAAAACAGAATTATGAAAACATTTTTCATTATTTTATTAAGTTCAGTAAAGTTTTCTCTAATTATTATAAAGAAATAGCAAAAATATAAATTAACAAAAAAACTTAACAAAAATCAATAAAATTCATTTATAAAAAAAATAAATTTTAAAGAAGAAATTGTGCTTTGTTTAGTTTATGTGGTGCTTTCTTCAGATAATAAATTCAAATCAACAACACTCCATTTGATTACGTGGTCTTACAGGTTTGTTAACAAAAAGTTTTGTTGAATTTTTAGAGATTTTTTTGCTGATATGTTTCCTTGTAACAACTAATGGCTTGGTCAGCAGATGCTGCTACGCCCTCGCTACGATTTTCGTCAGGATCGTTTTCAGAAAATATATCCAATGCATGGGAAATTAATAGCATAGCTTTCGAAATATTTGTTATTTTTTTTTCCTCTAATGTATTATCAATTATCATAACATCATCTTCTAAAGCATGCTGAATATTAATGGATAATAAATTTTCATTATCAAGCTCCTCATCGTGAGACAGTAAAACTTCATTAATGTCATCCTCTTCCATTCCTTCAAATTCGGCTAAATTTAATCGACGCAAGTTGAAATTGCAAAAACGCAAGCTGAGTTTTGTCAATTTTTAAAAAGCGACGCAAATCGAAACGAAGCAAATCGGATCGTCGCAAGTCGGGGCTCTAGTGTAAAGAAAGAGAGAGTCAAATAAATGTAAAATTGACTTTCATTGCAAATGTTCTAATGCCTTTATTTTCCTTTTAAATGAGAGATTTTAATACGCACACTACACAGTAAAAAAAACGAAAGCAAAATAAATCGAAATTATGGCGAAACAACTTTTGTTAACTTAAAGGCTAAAACATGAAATATGATTCAATACACTTGATTTTCATAATAAAAAATACTTTCACAAGCAAATAGAAAATTTCTCTCAGTGCAACATCTTATTCTCTTATAAAATCCCCATCTTAAACAATAATCATTTACGGCGATACAAATAAAATCTTAAACATATTGTTGCTCTTCTGTAGAGGGTTTTAGTAGAAAATCATAATAAATCTGAAACGAATTGCATTCTTTTTAAAGCTGAAGGCCAATAAATTCTGGTATATTTTTGAAGTTGCGGAAGTATAGTGGGTAGTGTTTTGGCTTATTAGACGTTAGGCCTCGGTTCAAGCCATAGGTCAGAGCTCTCGAACAAAACGAAATATGAAACAATAATTCTTCGGCGACTTTCTCTCAGCAGATTTCTGGCAAAAAAAAACTCTCAGAGTAAATATAATTGCCATGAAAAAATTTTTCAAATATCACGCGTTAGGAGTCGACTTTAAACTGTAGGTCCCCGCCAGAGATCAGCAATGAATCGTATTTTCGCTACTCATAGGTACTTATGAAATTTTGAGTATGAGTGAGTCAAGAGTATTAAAATTCAACTACTCTGATTCATTCGTACTCGCTACAACATTGATTTATAAGTATAGGTTGCAATGAGTATGAGTACAACGTTGACATCAAACTCACAACATTTGATTCATTGTTTGATTCATACGCCTACTCATTCAGATTCATAAATTTAGAAAAATACTTATAATACTTACGAATGATTCGAGTCACTTGAATCATTCATCAAAATTTACATTAGTAGTTATTGTTGCATTTACAAAAGAAGAGAAAAGAAAAGACAAAGACAGCAAGCAAAGCACACACACAACCTTCTAGCGAGTATTGTGGTGTTCGTACTCGAATCATATATATTTTGTGCTTCGTGTATATGTTGAATCATGGAGAGTCGAAATCAACAACATCGTGCGTATTGTTAAATATGAGTACGATGAGTATTTCTAACTTTGAATATGAGTAGTATGAGTATGATATTAAAATAAGTATGAATGCGTATAAGTAGCTGAAATTATAAGTATGACTGGAATCTACTCATCGTTTTGAATACTCGTTGCTGATCTCTGGTCCCCGCCACTCATGTATAAAATTAACACACACAACATAAGTTGTATTTCTCAAGTACCTCGACTGCACACATTTTTTCTTTAATCCAACAAATTACACCGACGCCATATGACGAAAAACAACCTCCATCATTTTTGGCGATCTTTATTGTGAACCTAGAGTTAAATTCTTTATTTTTTGGACTTCGTACAAACATTTCACCATCAGACCCAAACAAATTAATTTTTGTCTGACCACTCTTACATTTTTCCAGTTTTTTTTTTCCAACGGAGGTGTTCCTACGTCCCTATTATTTTTTCCAACACTGTATATGTATGGAGACATTTTATTATGAAAATTTTTATTTAAAAATAAATCAGAAATCATAATTATCAGAATTTATTGTACAAAAAAGAAAATGAAAATATATTTTTTAATTAAATTTTTTAATTAAAAAGAAAAGAATATTTTTACAATAGAATTTAATATCGTATGTTTTTGTTTCTATGATTTTTTTTAATAATAACTATTTAGTTTTCTTTTCTGTTGTTATTTTATGCTATGTTGTTTTTACATACTCGTACGTGTATATTAATTTGCATTTTCATTTACATATTCTTTATTCATTTATTTTATTTATTATCTATTGGGGAACAAGAAAATATTAAAAAAATAAATTCTTTACTTTCTACATACTCTTATCAGTATTATTTCCTTTATACGACCCACTGTTTTTAATGGAAACTCTATCACTGATATCGTCACTGTGCCCCACACACACTACACTGATTGGGTCTTCGTTTTGTATGACTTTCGTTGAATAATTGTGATACTGTTGCGTATTTGCTGTAGCTGCTGCCTTCCATTGGTTTAACATTTGTTAAGTCCACTCCCTGGTACTGGTGTAAATGCTTTCTAATGCTCTTTGGTTGCAATGTGGACTTTTCATTGTTTCTGAATTTTTTATTATGTAAAGACGGCTTTGTAACTGGCACATTGGCTGCAATAGACTATAATCACGATATTCCTGTTGTCAGCAAAAGACCAGTATTGTCCTTGTAAGCACCGCCACCGCTTATGCTACGGTAGGAGTTTGTCTGTCGAAAGATTCGAATTTGCCTGTGATTTTCATCCACTTGTGTGACTGCTGTTAGCATGGATGGCCTCTGTGAGTCAACTCTGAAATGGAAAAGAACAATAGAATGCAGAAAGAAAGAAAAATACAGGCAAAAAAGGGATTTGAATTGAATATTTTTATAGATTTTCATTCTCTACATTTAAGGGGGAAAAAATTAAATAATTTTAAATACTTTTATTTCTTTTGTTGTCTAAATCAAGCATACGAGGTGCGCTTAAATTATGTGTAGACTAGCTGTACCCTGCGCGCGTTGCTGCTCCGCCAACTAAAATAAATTTGAAGGAAAGACATTACACAAATATCCAATTAATTTTGAATCATTTTATTGAATTTGTTTCCCGTTGTCCAGATGATTCAGACGAACGGGCCTGAGTAATACGCATTCGTTCATTTTCTAATCTCACTTCTCTCGAACGGGTCTCAGCGGCATGTACTCGAAGATTTTCCAGTCTCAATGCTCGTTGCTAGTCTGATTCTGAGGCTCGTAATGCTCTTTTCTTCCGTGCTTGAGGTGTAGGTCGACCAATTACTTGTCATTCATTTTGAATAATTTTCATCTATCGGAAATTAATCGCACCAACTTAGAAATCCCGTCGACTCATCCGCAACAACTTTGCTAAAGATCATATCATGATCAAATACACAGTTTACGATTTAATTCATATTTTGTAATTTTCAGTGGCGCCACCTGTCGGATATTGGTCATACCAACTTAGAAACCTTCGTCGGCTCATGCGCAACAACTTTGCTAAAAATCATAACATGATCAAATGCATAGTTTACGATTTAATTAATTTTTAGTAATTTTCAGTGGCGCCACCTGTCGGATATTGGTCATACCAACTTAGAAACCTTCGCCAGCTCATGCACAACAACATTGCTAAATATCATAACATGATCAAATCCACAGTTTACGATTTAAATCATTTTTAGTAATTTTCAGTGGCGCCACCTGTCGGAAATTTGTCATACCAACTTAGAAACCTTCCCCGGCAGATAACCTGCACCGACAAAAGCTCGATCTATATCCCAAATTTCAAGAAAATCGGTCCAGACGTTCAGGCGTGATTGGCTATGCACTCAATTTGCCCGTTTTTGGCCCCTTTCCCCCTTTTTGGACCCCTTTTGGTTCAACTTTAGAAACGGAACACCTCCAATAGCTATTTGGGAAACTTAACCAAGCTAAATCGTAAAAAATTACCTATAAAACAGATAAAATAAAGCATTTATGCATAAAAGTACTAATTTTTGCCCATTTTTTCCCCCTTTGACCCATTTTTTGTCCCCTTTTGGTCAAAAATTTGAAAAGATTTATAGCCTATAACCTGCACCGACAAAAGCTCGATCTATATCCCAAATTTCAAGAAAATCGGTCCAGGCGTTTAGACTTGATTGACTAACAAACAAACCAACAAACCAACAAACAAACAAACAAACAAAAAACAGACTTACAGAAAGATTTATAATATATATTAGGATTAATTTTTTTTATTTTTCAGTGTACATTTTTTACCTACATTACGAATAATGGTGTGTGGAAATGTTTTATGTTCGTAAAATCTAGTAGGAATTGTGTTGGCTTATTAGACGTGAGGCCACAGTTTAAATCACAGATCAGATTTCTCGAATTAGTTTTTTTTTCAATTTCTTCTTTAAAATTTTATTCACATGAAAATTAGTTAAACAAACCTTAAAGACGAAGAAAAAGCTCTTTTTTTAACAAGTATACGAGAATATGTTTAGTCAATTGAAAACTATGCTGTGCTCTGTATTGAGCTCTTTTACTGAGACCATCATTTAATAACTATTACATACATACATACATAATTGGTCATTATAACCCTTCAGTCAGGATTACGACCTACATAGCTTTCCACACCACTTATGTTGTGTGTGTTAATTTTATATATGAGTGACGGGACCTACAGTTTAAAGTGGTCTCTGAACGACAGATTTTTGAGAAGCTTTTCATAGTAATTTTTTTTACTCTCAGAGTTTTTGCCAGAAATCTCCTGAGAGGAAGTCGTCGAAGAAATATTTTTTCATAATTTTCATTTCGTTTTGACGGAGATTGAAATATGGCCTCGCGTCTAATAAGCCAATACACTACCTAGTAGGCAGCTCAGTCTAGTGAAAATTATACGTTCCTGTTTCATGTCTCAAACTTCAAAAAAAAAATGTAGCATGAGTTAAAACCTTTAACATCACCTCTCTTCTTTTCTGCAACGTTTTTATCAATTGTTTACATGCTAGACTGCCAGAGAGTCCTTTGGGTATTCAATTTCTCTTTGCTGCTGAACATAATGCAAATTAGCTGATCTGCTTCTAAAAGGGAGGCTATAAGAGTTCTAGAGTGTATGTGTTCGAGGAATGAGTATGTCAACTTGAAAAATCAAGCGTAAAACATCAACATCAACACATAACAATTTGTGATAGTGTAGAGTGTCGAAAGAAACAAATACAAATTCACTCTCATTAAAGAGTGTACCTTATAACTGTAATCAAAATTAATAAGATTTTGTGAATAACTTAAGCAAAGTTTTCTATCGGCTTATAACTTAAGCTAAAATTTATATGAATGATTTAAACATTTCATTTATTCTACATACAGTTGCTGCTTCTATTTACATTGGCAACAATAACAATATTTACAAAGTTTTAATACGATTTTCCATTTTCGTTTTGCCATTGGATTGTTTTTCTTTCAGGGATTTTAGCTTAATACTTACATTTCCTTTCCTTTGTGCACTTTTGGTAATTTTTGCTTTGACTTACTCTCTTATCGGGATTCCAAAACATAAAAATCACCATCATTACGTTATACAGTGTCCAACAGATGAGAAAGGCAAATATGATGACAACGGAAATACGTAGAGATTTCATTTTGGCCTTGTAAATGAGCCGTTGACTGTTCGTTTGACTCATCGGTTTAATTGTATGCCCGGGCAACTTTGAACCTTGAAACATTTTTTCACTGTCTGTAAATACATAAATAAAAAAACAATCCATTAAATACTGCCACAGAGAGGTGGGGGATAAGCATATAACAGATGGTGAAATTTAATACACACGTTCACTTAAAATATAATTCTTAGAAACGCTTAAACATAAAAAATATTTGGCAGCACTGAAGAAATTCAGAATGTTTATTCAAGCCGCCACCTGCATATCATCATAGAGCCAATTCACATTAGAACATTTGTGCTGGCGTAAAATGACAGTTTATAGGCAAGAGGGGTGAAGAGAATGGTTTTTCGGTGGCGTAAAGTTTCCACCAGCTACAACCCCGCATCACCAGCACAAAACTAATACATGCACATTTTTAAAACATCAAATGAATGCAAAAAGCACTAATACATACAAAGCTGCGTATACGTAAACATTGCTGCCAAACTAATATTCATCTCGTGTGAATTGAAGAGAACGAAAATTGTGCGACTAAAAAATGTGCTAATGTGAATTGGCTCATATATATTATTTCTAAAGCACTGTTTTTTTTGTCGGCTGCAAATATCTCCCATACCACCGCAGCAATTTTAATGAATGATATCTCATTTTAAAGCTTATATCTAACACTAATGACGAAAAATAATTAGAAATTGAAAAATTAATATTTTCATTGATAAAAATTATATTTTATATAGAACTGCATGATAATACTGTTGTCATTATGATTATATGTTTTTGTTCAAGTGCGATAAACAGGGTCGCATAATTGTAATGCTATTCCACATAATATATCGTTAGTCTCATTCGCAAATGTGTTAAGTCCCTTTTTTTCAAATTTTTCAGGAGACACAAAAAACATTGTAGCTTTTTCAGTTTTTAAAATTTCTAAACTGTTTAAACGCAATTATTTTTACAAAAAAAAATAATAATATTAATAACTAATAATGTTAATTATTATTATTATTACTAATTAATTAATAATATTAATATTTTTCGTAGTTTTGTGGACTTAGCGCTTTTGCAAACCACAAAATTACAACAACTTTAAACTATATAATGACATGTTTTTTTGTTGTAAAATATGTATTATGTATAATGTTACCGTTTAGCATTAAAATCTCAATTTTGGAAAAAAGTGGACTTAGCGTCTTTGCGAATTATACTAACGATATAAAGTTGTAAAAGCCATTTTGGTAATATCGTTATTGTCATGGCATTGTTTGTTTTATGAAGTGTAGTAATACGGTGTCTTTTAATATATACATATATATAGTGTCAGCTGATATTTAACAGTTAAAAAGGTTTTAAGAAAAACAAGGTCAAACCCTTCAAAAGGTAGGATTGTATCAAGAATGATAAACTAAAGATTACGCCTTGCGCATGTTTTCCCGTTAGATGACGTAGTTGCACTATTTTAAAGGTTACCAAGTCTTTTTTATATGTGAAAATTAACATTTCTCTGAAAAATGTGTGCACTACGTGAAAGTAGTTGGCAGCCCTGCAATATAACTTACATTATCATTAGCCAATAGAAACAATAGCTGCGTGACGTCATTGATTCAACATGCGCAGAAAGTTTTAATTTTGTGTGCGTGATGGCGTAATCTTTAGTTTATCATTCTTGGATTGTATTTACCAGAACCGGTCTTTTCACATGGGCAGTTATACGTGGCTTTTTCTCGAGTGCGTACGTTTAAAGATATTTTTGTTTGTATTAAGGATTCGTACGGGCAAAAAGTTAACGATGATCATGTCATTACCTCAGGGTTTGTGTTGCTTGCTTGAAATTAGCAAAAGCACATAAATTTCTGCTATGCTTAAAGTTTTTCAGCAATTGTACCCAAAGCAAAAGCAAACAGCAAAGCAGAAGAAACAAAAATAAACTCATTAGCTGTAGTGGTACAGTGAAAAGTTTTCTGCTAACGCACTCAAGCACAGCGATTAATTTCACAGCGATCCCTACTGCTTATAGCATTTCAGCATTTGTGGTTTCTCTTGTGCTTTTGCTGTGCTTTTTGCTGCGCTCTTTTACTTTGCAAGCAATGCTTAAGATATTTTTTATGTTTGAAATTAACTGTGTGTTTGCACCATTCTCTTTGAAATGTTGTACAGTGTACATACATATATATATATAATATATAATATAATTCGCATTTGCAAGGTTTGTTTGTCGCAGTGTTGGTGGTGAGGTGGATGCCGTGTTTGTTGAATGAATGAATGACTTAAAGTCATGCAGAAGAAGATGAAGAAGAACGGTCAAACCACCGTCTTAACTTTTACTTTGTTGAAAATGTAAGTTGATGGATCCATTGATCAGACAGAGACATTGAAAGATCGTCGCAAAACCTTTGCATTATTGCGGTGAAACATAGGCTAAGGTAAATTGGTAAGGTGTAGGGCCATCACTTCTACCCGGAAATCAAACATTGCCTAGAGAAAACCAATACGAGTATTGCAGTAGGTTTTGTATCCGAAAGCTCGGTCAGGGATGTCAGAGTAAGTAAGAGGTCAAAAACCTCAATGGCTTTATGACAAGAGTATGGCATTGAATTAAAGAGTGAAACACAGTCTCTGCCTGCTCCGCAAAGGCTTTTGCCGTTGTTCGAAATGGGTACCGTATTACCATGGATCCACTGTACTGCCTGATTACATTGTATTTCATACATTCATAATTGGTCATTACAACCCTTCAGTCAGGATTACGACATAGCTTCTCACACCACTTATGTTGTGTGCGTTAATTTTATGCATGAGTGGCGGGACCTACAGTTTAAAGTCGACTCCGAACGACAGTTTTTTGAGAAGCTTTTCATGGCAATTTTATTTACTCTCAGAGTTTTTGCCAGAAATCTGCTGAGAGGAAGTCGCCGAAGAAATATTTTTTTCATATTTCGTTTTGATGTCTGACCTGGGATTCGAACTCGGGCCTTCAGTCTAATAAGCCAACACACTACCTACTAGACTACGGTGACTTCACATTGTATTTCTGTTTCATTTAATTAAATGACGGAAACAAGAAATGCATTGAAAAGGAAAGCAGAAAGTTCAACGACAAGTTAACTAATTAGTAAATAATATTAAAAGGAAGAATCATTATCATTACAACCAACGCAGAAAAACTAAAAGTTATTGAAAAAAAAATAAAAAGAACTAGAATAGAAGAAAAAACCTTAAAGATTTAGTAGAACTTTTAATGAAAAATAAACACTTTTTAACATAACTGAGAACAATGACGTTAAATAAAGTTGGTCAAACATTACTGATGTTAAGTTGTTAGCCATCAATTAAGCAAAGGTTAGTGGTTAACAAGTAATATTAACTTCTAATCAACTACAAGGTTATGGAAACTTTTTTTGTTTGTTTTCTCCTGTAATGTTTTGGCAGCATATGCTGATAATTTCATATATATAAAGGGGATATAGAAATCGTTGTGATAAACGAATTTTAGTCTCTTCTCGTGGCCATGATATGCAGTGTTGTCAGATGTGGCGATTTCTCGCCAAACGTGGCGATTTTTCATTGCCTTTGGCGACCAAAATTTTCAATTGGCGACGTGGCGACTTTTTGGCGATTTACAGACCAGTTGGCGATTTATTTGGCTATTTTTAACAAATTATTTTTATTTTCCTGAAATGCTTTTTTAACACTTTAATTTAATAACATAATGTTCTTACATTATACATCTCTGGTATCCCTTTTATCCCAATTAATGTCAACAAATTCATATTTATGGGTTATACCAATGTCTTTGTCATTTCGTATACTTGTAAAACAATACTGATTGTTGTTGAAAAATGTGAAGTGTGACACCTCTTTAAATGTGCAGTATTGATGTCAAACAGGAGTGGGAAAAAACACAAACTATAAGAAATGCTAAAACGGTTATATGAAAATATAAATATTTTTAAAATATATAATGAATTTTCAATATTAAAATGTGGAAACCCTTTAACACAAGTAAAATTTTCGGTAGTTCAAAATTCATTAACTTTATTTTTAAATCCAAAAATATCTGCAGGGGAATATGAATTGCAATGGTCAAAATTAGCATATATCAATTGGACTGAGATCTTTAGAGGTGAAATTCCAACAAATTTATTAGACTTTTGGCCACAAGTTTACAATTATTGCGATGCGGCTGGAACATTTCACTTTAAAGACTTAGCATTGTCCGTGCTAAATATGTTAATTTTACCAACCAGCAACGCTTGCGAAGAAAGGGTATTTTCTATTATGAATTACACTAAAACTCGCTTACGTAATAAAATTCAATATGAACTTTTAGATTCATTGATAAGAATAATAAGTTATATGAATGTTAATAAATATTGTTGCAATTCATTTCAGCCAACAGATAAAATATTAAAAAAGTTTAATTCTAATACAATGTATGATATACCAAGCAGTGAAAATGGATCTGCAGGGAAAGAGGTATATGATATAGATTTATGCAATTAATTTTTGTAAAAAATATTTTGACAACTAATAACTAATGCACTAAAAGTACAAATGTAATGTTAAATTATAATATTTTTTTATTATAGACTTTTATTAGATTTATATTGACTTCGTAATACATGAAATGAATAAATATAAATGATTTTTTAAACTTTTGGCGACTTTTATTTCGGAAAAAATGAATAATATTTTATTTTGGCGATTTTTGGCGATTTTGCGTATAGCTTTTGGCGATGGAGGTAAAAAAAAATCTGACAACACTGATGATATGTAGAAAAATAAATATATGTACTCATTATAGGTATGTGGATAGGCTTTAATAGAGGAAGAAAAAAATAAAAGAAAAATAGTAGACCACTTTTTTTTTACCAAAAACCATAAAACTATTCACTTCGTATCGACAAATGATATTCAAAAAATTCTTTCCTTTTTTCTTTTCAATTTTATCGTAATATTGACAGGCATTACTGATAGAAAGTATTTATTTTCTCTTTTTCCTTTATTGCATTTTTATTACTTGTTTTCTTATATTTTGATGTGCTTAATATTATTCAAAATAGTAAAGTCAACTAATGCTAGGTGGCATGTGATAGGGAGATCTCATGGTTTGCCGCTTAACTCATGTGATATGTTTTATTTTCTCCATAGAGATTTCCGTATAATTTACATAAAAACTCAATATATTTATAGTATCTTGAGCTTAGTCATCTACCAGATACCATCTGGCATTACATGTGGTATATACAGTCATAAAAAGTATGTATACAGTAAAGTGTTATATCAATAAGCCCAGGTGATGCTAAAACAGATTTAAGTATGCTTTACTCGTTTAACTTTCATAAACCAAAGGAAATTGAGTCGCAACGAAATGAAAATTTAATTTTACTGTAGGAAAATATCTAACATTTACACTAGAACTTCAATATTCACACTTAGAATAGATAGAGTAGAAGAAGCAAAAAGAAGAAGAGGAAGAAAAAGAAGAGCTTAGCCTTAAGAGGCAGAGAGTCATAAAAAATGTGTAAACGTCTTGCAGCAAAAGTTCCTCACCTCTATGCCAAACACAAGGTGGCGGGCATATCAACACCTGAAACAACGTAAAGAAAAAAAAATAGCATTGTAGAGATGTTTGCTAACAACCCTTGTCCTTTAAAGAAATGAAAGAGAACAATTTTAGGATGATTTTGTAACAATTTCCACTTTTATTTTGTGGAGCAATAAAGAATCCTTTTCTTTAAATGCCAAAAAATTCTTATGTTCTTCTATCTTCTGCTGCAATTAGGGCTGTTGCATTTTTTAACATTATATCACCTCCAACTAAAGATATCGGTTAAACAGTTTGAACACGATTCTCGCAATTCAAACCACCATTTTAACTTTTACCTTGTCAAAAATGTAAGATGGATCCATCATTGATGCAGATTGACGCAAAAACTCGTCTTTATTTTGGTGAAACATAACAGGGTGAGGTAAGATAAGCAGACGGATCCCCCTTTAAGGAAGAGATCCCACTTAAGCCAGCATTTAGGGCCATTGCTAGACCACAATCACTTTTACTCGGGGATGAGGATGTTTCATGGCATCTCTTCCTAGAGTAAACCTCTCCCTAGAGAAAACCAGCAGTCTTTGTATTCGCGAGCGCGGTCAGAGACGTCAGAGAGTGAGAGGACAAAAACCTCAGTATCTTTATGGCAAGGGAAGGGCATTGAATTAAAGGGCATTGCCTTCTCCGCAAAACACCAGCTCCTGCAGAACACCATTGACGGCATGTTTATTAAATGTTTATCCGATTTAAGGAAAGCTGAGTGTCAGACCTTTTCTTATACATATGTTCGTGATCAGCAGAGCTCAACAATACATATTGCTAACGAGTTTAAGCCTCTGTGTATAATACGTGGATAATATACAATTTAAATGAGGCATACACCTGCCCTGTAACATGTTGGAGATCAGAGATCAGCAACGAGTATTCCAAACGAAGAGTAGATTCGAGTCATACTTATTATTTCTGATACTTATACGCATTCATACTTATTTTAATATGATACTCATACTACTCATACTCAAAGTTGGAAGTACTCATCGTATTCATACTTAACAATACGCATGATGTTATTGACTTCGACTCGTCTCTACTTAACATTTACACGAAGCACAAAATAAGTATGATTCGCGTTCGAACACTACTATACTCACAAGAAGATTGTGTGTATGCTTTGCTTGTTGTCTTTGTCTTTCCTTTCTTCTTTGTTTGTATATGCAACAATAACAAAGGCTGTAAATTTTGATGAATGATTCGAGCCACTCGAATCACTTATAAGTATTATAAGTATTTTTCTAAATTTATGAATCAGAATGAGTAGGCGTATGAATCAAACACATTTCGAATGTTGTGTGTTTGATGTCAACGTTGTACTCATACTCATTGTAACCTATACTTATAAATCAATGCTGTAGCGAGTATGAATTCACTGTTGATTCACTCATACTAAAAATTGCATGAGTGCTTATGAGTAGCGGAAAAACGATTCATTGCTGATCTCTGTTGGAGATACCAGCTTTGGCCAGCTCATCAGCATTGCAATTTTCAACGATATCCCTATGTTCCGAAATCCATATAATTCTCTGCATCAATGGTCAGGGACGGATGTTGAAACTACGTTTGTTAGTGGCTTAAACATAACAAAACTTTCAATTAAAACAAGTTCTCCATTCTTATGTTTTGTTCCATTGTGAACGGTTTTACGATTTTCTTAACTAGTATTGCTGGTGTAGACACCTCAACTTGGCGGTTGCAAAGGCGGTCGTATTGCCAGCTTATACGGAGATAAGCCCTAGAGTAGAACCTAGCTTGATTTGCGTACCTAATTTACTAAAATCGTTTAATTTTTATGGTTAAAACATAAATATGAAACAATATGGAGCCTTGCAACAGCAAAATTATATTTTATGAGATCAGCATGTTTCTCAAGAAAATATTTTTTAACTGCGGCAACATTTATGCGCTTTATTATTTAATTTTTTAACCCTCTGTGTGCTCTTTTTTTTTAAGTTCTCTATAATTTTACAATGCTTTCTATTTGGAAAGAAAGAAAATGTCCTTCGCATTACGGCTCGTGATTTTCTTCCGTAGTAAAAGTACCATAAGTATACGATTTTCTTTTCATTTTATTTGCATTTTAATTAAATAAATTTCAAAGGAAAGTATTCAAATATTTTAAGCCATTTCATTACGCCTTAATAAAAAATTCTCTCTCATAAACCTATGCCGCAAAAGCTTATAGTACTTAAGCAAATTAAAAAAAAAAAAATTAAAATATGAAGGGTTTATGCGTCAATCAATTTCATTTCCATAATATTTTTGCTTTACTTTGTGGGAATATTTCAATAAAAATGCATTACATGTACAGAGAATATTATTTACATACATATATGGTATAAGAACAGTGTTGGGCAAAAGTGTAGCAATAAAATAAATGAATGCGTTTTTTTTATATAAACTGCAATGGATTCATGAGTATAAAATCTTTATCAGATTTTGGTTAAGAAAAATGGAAATATGTAAATACAGTTGACGAATTGTTTTATTAGACACTGTAAACACACATATATATATATGTATATGTGTATCCATAAACATTGCTTCTGCTGTAAAAAAGAAAATATTAAATCATGACATGATTGTTAATAAAACACAAAAAAATGAGAAGAGTTAATGGAAATGAAATTTTTTATAGGCCACCAACGTCCTCTTTTATTTGTGAATTGAAATCATAACGATTACATGCATACATGCATACTTTATTCATTTTCATATTCTGATGTGAAAATTAAGTTTCAAAAATATTTCGTATATTTTTCTCAAAAAACCTAAACACAAAGGAATTTAAAGCAGATTTGACATTCAAATAAAACCTGATAGAGTAACAGATGTGTCATATCAAAGAACGTATTAAAGCCCATCATTTCATGGAACATAAAATTCCACATGAATTTCAAACATGTCTTAAATCAAAAAATTTCCTTTCATTATTCTTGGAAAATATGGGAAAAAGAGAGTCGATTGACATAAAGAACCAACAAAAAAACGATAAAAATTCTCTCTCTTCTTCAAATGGTCATGATTTATTAAAACTATGCTGCAGGGGCAGTATTTATACCCCTAAATCATGTGTTTCTCTAATAAACTGGCCATGTAAGTGAATTATAACAAAAATTCATTCCTTATTTACATTTGTAAGGAACGAAAACTAATAAAAATAAAAGGATAAACATTGCTTAATCCACTTTGGGTTCACTTGGACTCCACAAAACGAAAAAAAGTTAAAACACAGGCAGACAAACAGCATAGGGAATGTCTTCGCCATATGTACATAAGTGTCGTAACTGGTGGACAAAGAGAATTGGAAAGTAGAAGAAGCAAATAAATAAAGTTGCGATGTTAATACAATTATGAGCATGCAACACGCACATAACAGTGGGGGGCAAAAGAATTGTTACTGACAAAATGTAAAGATTGTTACAAACTGTATTTTTACCGCCAAGAACAAGATCTCGACAGTCACGCAGGTTACGCAAAACTATTTTCTAAAGAGTATTTAACCAGTCTTACCAATATGTGGATAAGCATTGTCACAATGGACTGTTATGACTCCAATACAAACGAATGAATTATGTGAGGTACAGGTGCCCTGAGTTTGTTTGATGTGATTTCAGAAGCACACAATATAGGGTGGGCCATTTAAAAGTTTAAATTTAAAAATTGAATAAAACAAAAACGATTTGAAATTTTGTCAAATTTATTTTTTTAGTTGTAAAGTACAATTGTTTCGGTTAGAAATGTAATATAAATTCATTTTTATGGGAGCCGTGTAGGCTTGCCAGATTCCGATTCGCAAAAAGCTGGACATTGGGTTTTCAAAAGCTGGACAAAACAAAAAAAAGCTGGACATAAAAAAAAAAAATACTGAGAAAATGTTAATTTTGGTTTTGTGTAAATAATTTTTATTAAAATATAAGTTTTATTAAAGTATAACAAATGTACAATCAGTGTTGGCTAACATAATTTGACAAAGTTAACATGAAAATTATTGCCAAAGTTATTGCAGTGTACCAAAAAAATTTCTATTTAGCTGGACAAATTAAATTTTAGCTGGACAAGCATCAAAAAAGCTGGACAATCCAGCCAAGTCCAGGCAGGCTGGCAACCCTAGAGCCGTGGCTGGCCTCACGGTATCTCATTCGATCGGACCAACTTTCGTGCACTTTTTCGAGGGCATGGGTTCGTATCTCGACGATGCCATCACGAATGTTGACCTTCAAAGGCTCAATTGTCTCTTTTTAGTCGGCATAACACTTTTCTTTAACGGCGCCCCACAGAAAATAGTTCAACGGTGTCAAATCCGAGCTTCTTGGCGGCCAATTGACATCACCATTTCGGCTATGTAAACTGCCATCAAACGTTTGACGCAATAAATCGATTGTACAGTGTAAGATTTTGCTAATCTAGCTGGACAAAACTCGTTATTTTGAGTTTCGATTTGAGTAAATATTTTTATCCAATATGAAAGAACACTTGTTATAAAATAAGAAAACGCCAAAACTTTTCCTAATTTGTCAGCAATAACATTGTAATGGTACTTCAAACTTCATATTTTTGAGTGAATTAAAAACAATAAAAATATCTACATTAAGTTGCTTATTCTTAAACGCGTGTAACTTTTTATTGGATCGGAATTTTTTAACTATTTTTTTGTTTGTTTTGAAGCTCAACATATTCGCTATCAACATCACGAGAATTTACGGTTCTAAAAGAAAAATTCTTTTCGTTCAATTTCAATTAAACAATTACTTTTTTTTTGTTAAGTTAAGAAAAAAAAGAAAAAATTCTGTAATCGATAACTTTTTTGGTTCACACCGGATCAACACCAAATTATTGTTATACGAACGCCGGAAGTGTCTACTTTAAGGCACATATAAAATTATCTGCCGAGATTTGCCGGATAAAGAAAAAAAAAAACAAATAATGAGTGATAACACCACATATCACAAACTTTTTGACATATGGCTTAAATCACCCGAAAATGAAAGGCTTTCCGTATATAAAAAAGCTGCATTGACCCCAGAAGTTCTACATTTATTGAAATTTCCAAAATTAACAGAAGAAAACTATGACTTTTAATATTTTATTCATACTTTAATTTATATGTACATATGAAATTATTTAAAAATTAAAAAAAAAAATTAATAAATCAAAATTAATTGTTACTTCTACCTCTTTATTATTTATTTTAAACATTATCATTCATACTTTTTTACTTTTTGATTATCCTTCGCGAATAATATCAAAAATAAATTTTTCAGTTGTATGGGAAGTGGGCGTGGCAGTGGTCCACTGTCGCCCATATTTTTGGCAATGGTTCATATTGGCCTAGTAACACCTTGTACCAAAATTCATAAGTCTAGCATAATTGTTTTCCAAGATATTTAATTTTGTCTACCTAGAATGGCTAAATCGTACACTGTGGATTGTGGCTTGAGATGTGTGGCAAGTTGCACCATCCTGTTAAAACCAAACATCTTTCACATCAATACCACAGAGAACGGGTACAAAAAAATCGGTTATCATGGTGCGATAGGTGTCACCATTGACCGCAATGGTTGCGTCGTCCTCATTTTCAAAGAAATATGGGCCAATGATGCCTCCGCTGCGCAAGCTGCACCAAACAGTCACTCGTAATGGGTGCATTGCGTTCTGTTAGACCACGTTTAGGTTAACTGAGCCACAAATTTTGCTCATTAACGTACTCAAGTTGAAAATGAGCTTCACCCGAAAATATGATTATTTTGTTGCAAATTCTACATTAGGCATTATACAGGCAGGCAGAATGGTATTGCAAAATCGTTTCATATATGACCTGTAATGGAAATGGAAATGTGTTGTAAATGGTCTCTGTGGTATGAGACTAATTTTAATCTTATAAGGTGTTGAACAATGTCGTAATGTAATACCAATTATGAGTCCTCAAATAGTTTCAAGGGTATTTAAACGTAAGGCAGTGTTCTTAAAAAGATCATTCTGTGTATGCTTTGCCGCTCTCATTGTGGAAACGGTTAATAAGCACACGTTTTAATAGAAGCGAAAAATATGGCAAGAAAAGAAGAAACAAAACAGATTTTCTTTCGTTCTTTACTTTGGAAAACAAACGTTATAAATTGCTGTAGGAGGGGGTGGGGAGGATCTATTGCACATGAGTAATTTTTCATATTCCCTTAACAAAATTCCCATCTTAATTTCATGGTGTTGTGGTCTGGCATTAACTACGTAAGGACGTTAAGTAGAAAGTCGCTAATTTCATAAAGTATTTTTCTTCTCATTCTTACGTTATTTTTTTAATTTTTTTATTAAATTTAATTAATTATTCAACCCGTTATTCTTTTTACTAAACTAAGGAATAAAACACATGAATAGTTATTCGTGTTCTAATATGCCTCTGTATCTAATTCGCCTTGTTTTGATTTTGTTTCTCTTAGTAGTTTATTTATCTTAACCAAAGACAACGGATTTTGCAAATATGAAATCCATATTTTAACAAAACTTTCTTTTTCGTTTTCCACTTAAAAAGGAAACATAAAGAAAAAAAAAAAAACATTGGAAACATTTTACAACTGATGTAAGCATCGTACATCGAACTACGCTTTGTTGAATCCTTCTGTTCTACGTGATTATTTTTCCTTTTTTTTTCTAAGAAATTTTGCAGAATTCAGTATTTCGTTTAAAACCTTTATCTTCACATGTGTTGATGGTGATAACATTTCTATTGTGCACCGCATATTTGTGTTTCCATTTTCTTTCAAAAGAACCGTTCAGTTGTTTTTGTATTTTTTTTAACAAAAATTTTGTTTTTTTTTTATCGTGATACCATTTTCATAACCTAAAATGCATCTGAGTTAGGATTGCAGTTTACACAGTTGTTAACGGGACTTTTTTCTCCCCTTAAAATTAAAATATGAAATAATTTTCCTTCAACCAAATTATTCTAAATCAACATACATACATCCATAGATAATTGGTCATTACAAACCTTCAGTCAGGATTATTGACCTAGTTTCTCACACCACTTATGTTGTGTGTGTTAATTTTATACATAAGTGGCGGGACCTACAGTTTAAAGTCGTCTACGAACGACAGATTTTTTGAGAAACTTTTCATGGCAATTTATTTACCCTCAGAGTTTTTGCCAGAAATCTGCTGAGAGGAAGTCGTAATATTTTCATATTTTCGTTTTGATGTCTGACCTGGGATTACATTATTGTGTTGATTATTTAACGATAATGCTATGTCTCATTGTTGAAACAAATTTTGAAGCGACGTCAGAAATAAACGACACTAGACAGTTTTTTGTTAAAAGAAAATTAGGTATGCATGTACCCATTATAAAAAAAATTTATTTAATATTTTCCTTTATCTTTAAGATATATTATGTATTGGTTTATTTTTTCCGTTTTAAAAGTTTTGAAGTATTTTTTGTAACATTTTTTTAAATTAAAGTTCAAATTGAAACATATTAGTGTGTAGTTTTTTCGATCTGGAACGGATTAATTTATTTTACATATATGTATTTAGATGGAAATAGTCGTTTTGCATAACGAACATTTTGCATAACGAAAGAGGTGCTGGAACGAATTAAGTTTGTTAACCGAGGGTCCACTTTTCTCTCTTTAAGAATATGAGTAAAGAGAAATAATTTTTTTTAAATGTTGTTATTTTAAACATTATATCAGCGTTGCCGTTTTGGGCTTTTCCTACCAAATTTGGTAGGATTTTTTTAATTTTGTAGGATGGTAGGTAAAATTGATTTTTGGTAGGTTAGATCAAAAAGTATTTTTTTAGTTTAAAAATGTTATTAGAATTGAATTTTATAAATTATTTTTGTTATATTGTTGTGTTTTGGTCATACTTTTTCTCAAAAAAATATATATATTTACATTATTTAAAAAACTGGTAGGTTTTCAACGATTTTGGTAGGTTTTGACAAAAATTTGGTAGGATTAAAATTTGTTCAGTGGCAACGCTGCTTTATATTGCAATTTTGTGGCATTTGATACAGTTATGAATAAAGACAAAACCAAGGCATATCTAATAGGTAGTAGCATCTGTACAACAAGTACAACAATACAAAAACAACAGGCATTTTGTTTTTGTTAAAGAGTACGCGGAATGTCAAAAAAATTAACCCTCAAACCTCCATAGGAAATTAATAAAAGCAATTAAAAAAACTAAATAAATTTTATATATTGAAATTTCTTTTGATTTTTATGTCATGGTTAATTACGCAATAGTGGGGCACCTATAAATTAAAAAAAAAAATATTCCATGCAGTCGATAACATTTCCACTTTATGTAAAGAACATGTTTTTATATGGCCATCGAGAAAAATGGCAGCTGCAAACGTTATTTGTTATTGGTCATAGTTTATGCACCTAGTTGGAGATACCGAAATCTTTTTTGGGTAATTCATTACTCTCGTCTAAATAAATATAAATATAGTAAATCTAGGTTGTAGTTTAAAAGATATATGGATTTAGTGTTAAAGGTTTAAATATTATTAATCATCTTGCAAAATTTTTAATAAAATTGGCTTTGAAATACTAATCCTGCAGAATTTCTAGAGTGCGTATCGTTAAGGATACATCCGGTACATATGAGGGTTTATAAATACGAAAATGATTATCGAAACAAAACACAAAAAAAAAACAACAAAATTTTGACATTCAAATACTCGTCAGCTGTTGAGATAAGGCTACCTATTGGATATGCCTTGGACAAAACATTTGTTTAAGAAATTGTTGTTTTAAATTTTATATTGCAATTTTGTGGCATTTCGGGCCGAAATGGGACTTTTGGTAGATAGGCCAAAAGCTGGTGGTTTTGGAAATTCGAACGATGGTAACACAGCGCGGAGATTTTTTCAAAATGTCAATCTTTCATCAAAAATAACAGGAATCGATAAGGATATTTTGCAAAGATATGCCACAATTCTTCAAGCTATAAATTCTGGATTTGAAATTGATGCCGAAAAGTTTGAGGAATATGCTGTAGAGACAGCCAGAAAACTTGTTGAGGAGTATCCCTGGTACTACCTCCCTCCATCGGTACACAAAATTCTAATCCATGGAGCTGAGGTGATTAAGCATGCATTAGTGCCCATAGGTGAATTATCGGAGGAAGCAGCTGAAGCGAAAAATAAGGATCTAAAACAGTTTAGATTGACTGCCACAAATACAGACCTTTTAAATAGGCTCTTTTTAAGTTCCGATCCATGTATTTCTGGAAACTTACCAACAAAGAAAACAAGTACTTAGTTTAAGTCAAGGAGTTTTAAATTTGCTTAATATTTGATATATGTATATTAATATCTTATTTTACTTTACATATTATCTTACATTATTTAATAATAACTTTTACTGAATTTTATAACTTTCTATAATGGAATAAAAATTTACAAAAATATTTTAAAACAAACGAATTTTCATACTTTATTTCAAAAATTCTTAAAACAAATCTATAAGCCAATTAACCCTTCAGAGATCAAATGGCTACTTTGGCTACAGTTGTTAAAATTTTATGCTTTAAGGACATGCTATGGGCTGACCAATTTTGAAGATCCTAGCTTTTTTGGTTTTGGAGATATTCACCCTTATTCTGGTTGTCGTCGTCGACGTCGTCTTGCGTCGACAGTTTAAAATTGGTATTCTGTTTGTCGTTATTGACAGTTATAGATGACTGTCGACACACATTTGGCATTCTGTGAGTCAATACGCCGTCGATATTGTGTTGTGTCGACTCTGATTTTGTCGACTCTGATTTTATCGACATCATTTTTGGTAACGACGACGACGGCGACGACAACCAGAATAAGGGTGATTGATTTTTGACCGCTTGTCCATACAAGGGAAACCACTGTGCATTGTAGTCATAAATCCTTTTATTGTGGGCACTAATTTTCTCATTGCTGCGAACAAAAATAGAAATTGGCCGAAAAGCAAAGCAAAGCAGAATCTTTGGTTGTTGTCGCGCTGCCTTTAAAATTATCACTTCCATATACATACATGTACATATTCTATTTTTGAGATATTGCTGCGTTTGCTGCATTGCGTTTATTGTGTTTATAGAGCAATAACGATGAATTCAATTAAACTCACATTTTATTTCCAATGAAATTTAGTAATTATTTTGAATAATTAGTAACACGACTGTTCCGACTTGTTTAATCGCTTGCCTGTCGATCTGGAAGTAAAGGGGAAGAGAAGAGAGATATAAAGTCATAGAAATTTAATTCAAAATGCTTTTGTTATTCTTATTAAATACTAATTATATTCTTTAATTTAATTTCTTTTGTTTTGTTGTTTATTTACTTAATGAAATATTTAATTAACAGTAATTGACTTTTGACTTTTACTTTAGCTTAAAGCATCTATCGCGACGCTGACGTATAATTTAATTCAATAACAGACTGCAACCCAATGGAAACTTTGCAAATGCCTATGGCTAGTCGAAAAGGGCCAAAGTTTAATTTAAATTATGGTATTTTGTATACAAATACAATTATTAAGCAAAATTATATTGTAAATAATATAGGGTCCGCCAAATAACTTTTTTTTTTTTTTGAAAATGCTTTAAAAAAGACTACTGAATATTTTCTCAAATTTATTTTTTATTTGAAAGTATAATCCTTCCGGTTAATAATGGAAAATAATTTCATTCAAATGGCTGCCTCGGCTGGCCATGCAGTAGCCTACATGATTGGTCCAATTTTTAAGCACATTATCGATGTGTGCAGCTGTATTTCACCAATGGCTTCGTGAATATTGTCCTTTAAAGCGTCAATTGTCTCTGGCTTGTCGGCGTAACACTTATCTTTGACGGCACCCCACAAATAATAGTCCAACGGTGTCAAATCGCAGCTCCGAGGTGACCAAACGACATCAGCTCTGCGGCTGATAATGCGATCTTCAAAAACATCGAGTGTAGCTTCGGCTGTGTGGCACGTAGCGCCGTCCTGTTAAAAATAAATGTTGCCAATATCCTCCTCTTCAATTTTTGTGAACAAAAATTCGTTCAACATGGCCCGATAACAATCGCCATTGACTGTAACGGCCACTCCTTGCTTATTTTCGAAGAAATATGGTCCAATTATGCCTCTGGACCAAAATCCGCACCAAACAGTGACTCGTTTTGGGTGCGTCGGCTTTTCAATGTATGCGTGCGGGTTTTCTGTGCCCCAAATGCGACAATTTTGCTTGTTTACATACCCGCCAAGATCAAAATGAGCTTCATCTGAAAAGATGATTTTTTTTTACCAAAATCGGCAACTTCTGTAAGTCGATCGCAGGCCCACTTAGAGAAGCGAAAACGCGAATACACAACCATATTCGTTCAGCGGAAGGATAAAACTAATTATCTGTCAAATCAGACATGAGCTAAGTGTTACCATTCACGAAATAAGCACTAGTTGAAAAAAAAAACGTTAGATGGCGGACCCGATACAAACTTATACTCTTTTATTAGTGAAGTAGAAAGCATATACTGTGGTTCTAAGTTTTAATAAATCAAACACGCTCTTATTGTTTTAGGCATAACAATCTAATGCTCTATTCTTTGGGGTACCCTCTTATTATAGGTGTAAGGTTACCGGTTACCAGAACATCTGCTATAGGATGATGAAATATAAGGCGTGCTTTATAAATACTCCATATGGTAAGCACATTGCCAAAGGAGTAAAAGAGGATCATTACGCCTAGTACATACACCTTAGCCATGGCAGAGTTGGATAGTTGGAATCTCATTTCATCGTCTTCAATGGCAGGCCCCATTGTGTTCTGTTCGTTTGGGGTACCCCCTTACTTTAGGTGTCAAGACAAGGATTGAAATGTTTTGGCTATTTAAAGAGCAGAGAAATATTTCACTACAGCTGATTTTCTCAATTAATATACCACATACAGTGGCTCAAAGCTTATTTCAACCAGCCGACCAAAAAAGAATTTAATTCCGTCTGTGTGAGGACAGACAAATGGAACACATTTCTTTTATTTAAAATTGCAATCCACAGAAAATAATCGTTTTTAAATGCAAAAAATCCAACCAACTCTTTTATTGACTTTTCCCCAGGCATAGTTATTTATTAATGGCGAGTATTTAAGTCATTCATTTAATGCATAAAATATGCATTCGTATGATAATCATTTATTGCCATTCATTATTATTATTCCCACTTCGATATAAATTTTATTGGCATGACAATCATATTGATGTCGCTATAAAGTATACATTCTGTCAGTTAATTTGCGAACACATGCAAATGAGTATGTATACGATTATAACAAGTGCTGAAAATCGTTTAATTGGATTGCAATTGGTATTAATTATTATGCGAAATATAATTGAATTTATTTGTATTTTTGTCATTTTAAATAAGTTTTGTACGAAAACCATATAGAATGTTAATATTTCACAATAAATAAATAAATAAATACCAGAATTTATGGGTTTTTAAAGCTTTAAATGGCAATAAAAAAAATCCTCTCGATTCGATTTATTTGGTTGGATAGAAACTAATTCTTCATTTATTCGTTTAATTTACATACACTGAAAAAAAGAATCAAGTCATCCGGGCTTGAATCAATCCATATCGGTCACAATAGTACGGTAAGAACGGTTTGGCTTGAATCAAGTACAAAAGAGTTGAATCAAGCCCGAATCAGCCAAGTACAAAAGTGTTGATTTTAGCGCGATTTAAGCCTTTTTGGGATCAAAGTGATCTCATCATGTATTTGGTTTAAGCATATTTTTTCTTGATTTAAGATCGAATTCGTACTTGATTCAAGAGAGTCAGAAGTTGAAGTAATCCTTAAGCGCACTTGTTTCAAGAATTATAAAGTTGATTTAAGCTAGATTTCGTACTTATAAATGGGATCGAATTGAGGCAAATCGTACTTTATTCGAGCACAATGAACTTGATTTAAGCCCTAAATTGTACTTGATTTAAACATAAATTTATCCAAAAACGAGCTTGTTTCAAGAATTTTGAACTTGATTTAAGCTCGAACTCGTACTTGATTTAATCCTAAAATCGATTGATTTGAAAAAAATGCAAGTCATCTACCCAACAAAAATGCAAGTCATCGACCGGAATAAAAATACGACATTTTGTTGGATATATATTGTATAAATACACATGAACTAAATGAGAATTATTAAAATTTTTACTTTTGAACTTAAAAACCCACAATTCCATAACTCAAATAACAAATAACTCAAAATAACACTTTTTTAAATAGATTTGAGCTTTTTAGTGTTGATTTTAGTAATATAAGATTTAGTTTTTTAAATCAATCCCGTTTTTTGCTTGTTTTAAGCAAACAATAGCCAAAACGGGCTTAATTTTTCAAGCACGTTTTTTGGCTAAAATTGAGAATAGAAAAGTTGATTTTAGTACGCCGTTTTTCTTTCTGTGTACATACGTAATTGGTCATTACAACCCTATAGACAGGGTGTGGTTTTGTTTTATATATAAGTGGCGGTTTCTACAGATTAAGGGCTACTCCGAATGACAAATTTTTTTGCGAATCTCATCCCGGCAGTGTTATTTACTCTCAGAGTTTCTGTCCTGAAGACTATTAAGAGAAAGTCGTCGAAGAAATATCTTTTTAATTCGATTTGTTCGATATGTCTGATCTGGGGTTTGAATCGTGACATCACTCTTCTAATAACACAAAACACTACCCACTGGACTACTCCGACTTTATATCATTTTTTTAGTCACTTTTTTTCAAAGGTCTTTCCTTTATTTTTTTGGTGAAGTTTGTTTGGGGATATTTCTCTTTATTGACAGAGTTTTAACACAATATTTTATTAATTATTGAATTCCGCTTAAATTTCTTGTTTTTTTCTTAAATACATTTAATCACGCATGTCACAGATTCCGATCGGAATGGTTTTGATTCCGAATATGCAATTCCGATCGATTTTGTTTTAGTTTCTCAAAAATTCCGAACGATTTTGTTCATTCCCAAAAATTATAAAATTGCTGCTTTTCAAAAAAAGTATGGCAACGTAGTGCATGGCAAAAGAAAAAAAAACATAATCCTAATATATATTATAAATCTTTCTGTAAGTCTGTTTTTTTGTTTGTTTGTTTGTTTGTTTGTTGGTTTGTTTGTTAGCCAATCACGCCTGAACGCCTGGACCGATTTTCTTGAAATTTGGGATATAGATCGAGCCATTGTCGGTGCAGGTTATAGGCAATAAATCTTTTCAAAATATTGACCCAAAGGGGGAAAAAATGGGTCAAAGGGAAGAAAAAATGGGCAAAAATTAGTACTTTATGCATAAATGCTGTATTTTATCTGTTTTAAAGGTATTTTTTTCAGGGATTGCAAATAATTGTTATTGATAAATTTTCTAGAGAAAGAAATCATGCAATTATTTTTATTTTTTAATTTTTATTAAAAAACTCAACAAATAATGATTATTTTCTGAGTTTTATTTTTTGTTCAGAGAATAACAGTTATTGTGAGAGTTTTATTTTTCGCTCAGAAAATAATAGTTATTATGTGATTTTTATATTTCATTCACAAAGTAACAGTTATTTTCGGATTTTTATTTTTCACTTAGAAAATAATAATTATTTGTTGAGTTTTATTTTTTTGCTTATAAAATAAAATTATTTTTAGAATTTTGATAATATAGGAGAAAACTAAGATATTTAGTGCAAGATATATGATTCCTTATAGTACTTTTTCATTATACAACTGGTAAATTTTGAAAATTATATAATATTTAATATAAAAATATGAAATTCAACATATAGGGTCCTAATTAAACTTATTTCAGTATGAATGTACTTTTTGGTACTTTTTCATTCTACAATTGGTACTTTTTGAAATTTAGGGTCCTAATTAAACGTATTTCAGTATGAATGTACTTTTTGGTACTTTTTCATTCTACACTTGGTACTTTTTGAAATTTAGGTAATATTTAAATTAAAAAACATGAAATTCAACATATATGAAATTCAACATAAACTTATTTCAGTATGAATGTACTTTTTGGTACTTTTTCATTCTACAATTGGTACTTTTTGAAATTTAGGCGACTCTATACAAAAACTTTTATTTGTAAAACTGAATTAAAAATATTTAATTTTGTAAGAAAATTTGATTTAATTTTTTTTAATAATAAACAAATAAATAGTGGTTATAACTTATATAATCATAACATTGTTAATAATTTATATATTCAGAGGTCTATTCCCAAAAGTACCAATTGTAGAATGAAAAAGTACCAAAAAGTACATTCATACTGAAATACGTTTAATTAGGACCCTATATGTTGAATTTCATATTTTTATATTGAATATTATATAATTTTCAAAATTTACCAGTTGTATAATGAAAAAGTACCATAAGGAATCATATATCTTGCACTAAATATCTTAGTTTTCTCCTATATTATCAAAATTCTAAAAATAATTTTATTTTATAAGCAAAAAAATAAAACTCAACAAATAATTATTATTTTCTAAGTGAAAAATAAAAATCCGAAAATAACTGTTATTTTGTGAACGAAATACAAAAATCACATAATAACTATTATTTTCTGAGCGAAAAATAAAACTCTCACAATAACTGTTAATCTCTGAACAAAACATAAAACTCAGAAAATAACTGTTATTCTCCGAACAAAAAAATAAAGCTTAAAAAGTAACAATTAAAAAGTAATTTTTTTAATAAAACTCATAATGATTACAGTCCCTGATTTTTTTAGGATTTAGCTTGGTTAAGTTTCCCAAATAGCTATTGGAGGTGTTCCGTTTCTAAAGTTGGACCAAAAGGGGTCCAAAAAGGGGAAAGGGGCAAAAACGGGCAAATTGACTGCATTTATATTTAGGACTTAGAGTATTCAAAAAACTGGGTTGTTTGTTAAACCGGTTTCCGAATAATTTAAAAAATTGGATTTTTTAAGAAACCGGTTTCGAAACCGGTTTTGAAAACCGATAAACCGGGTTTTTATTTATTGTTATTTTTAATGCAAAAATTACCCAATAATAATTTTTTTTTAATTTTTTAAACTAATCCAAACTACATAACCCGCGCAACGCCGGGTACAATCTGCTAGTTGGTGAATAAAAAGCAGAACCAAAACAAAAGAAGAAAAAGGCGCTGATACAAAAATTTTAATTGAAATCTAAAAAAAAAATTAAAAATTTTATATGAAAAAAGCCCCTTTACCCCTTAAAAAAATATAAGTTAATAATACAAAAAAATTTCAATAAATCTGTACTTAAATTTTTATAAAACTTAATTAAATGCAACGTAAAAATATTTTCGTATTTTCTTTTGTTCATCGTTTGTGTTGCCACCGCTTAAATTTGTTCTACTTAATAGATTTTTGTTCTCAAAAATAAGTGGTTTGCTCAAAAAAATAACGTGGCAATACTTCGGTGAAAAAATATATCACTTTGTTTTGTTTTTCTCAGTGAGTTTACAAAATTTAATTTCTTAAGCATAACTATTAAGTAAACACTTAGAAAACCTATGTAATAATAAAACATACCATTTTGTCTTTCAGTTTGACTACGTTTTATTAATATTTTTCTTTAATAAATCATTAAAGATATCAAAACCACTTTGAAAATTTGAAGTGGTTTCATTCCAAAGAAATTTTTCGTTTTTCGTTTTCTAAAGACTCGTCTTTCGGAATTGAAACCACTTTCGATCGGAATTGCGTTCTGTGACATGGCTGAATATTTTAATTTTTTGTTTGTTTTTATTTCTTTTCTAAAAAACAAACGTTAAAAATTTAAACAAATTTTTTGTCTTGTTGTCGAGGTTTTTGCTGCTTTTGTTTTTAATCAAAAATCAAACCATGGTTACTATACCATCAGTTATGGCTTATTATAGGGTTTTCAGAGTCAGATAAACGAAATCGCTTTCTATTGAGATTTAATTGATTGACATTTTTGTTTGTTTTAAATTTTAACTTAAATTAAAATATATGTATATTTCAACAGACTTTTTTAATTGGTTTTAATTTTATTCTAATTTTTTTGTTTTTGTATTTTTCTTACGAAAAAAATAAGTTTTTTTAAATGCTCTGTTAAAATATAAAATATATCACTTCTGTTTATTTATTTATTATTTTTTTCTTGTTTAAGAATATTTAATAACTTAACACAACTTTTTTTGATTTAAAAAATACATATGCACACATATATTTTTTGTTTTATTTATAATTAATATTTTATTAAAGTTTATTTAATTTTTTTTTTAATTTTGGTTTTCCTTTTTATTAATGGCATGTCTGTTCTATTACCACCGTAGATAGTTTTATCAATCGCTTTATAAAATAAAATCAATAATCATTAACGTATTTATAAACAAAATACACTCAAACCTCGTTTTATGCGATTAATTCGTTTCGCAAAAAATCGCATAATTCAAATTCGCATAAAACGATACACTAGCTTCATACAAAATCCACTAATAGGGATTTAAATAAAAAGCGCATAAATTCAAATTTAACCCTTAAAATTCAAACAAAATCGCATATAAAAAATCAACAAAAAATGAATCCCTTGCTGAGACCATACAATATAAGGAAAAAGATAGGAAATAAACAACAACTAATACAAAATTCCAAATAATGAAAAAAAAAAAACATAATTTTTCAATAAAATAAAAATATAATATTACTCCACGTCCATAGCATTTGAATAATACTTCATACATCAGAACCGGAAATGCCGAAAAAATTTAAAGATAGTAGTAACTTTGTTACGAACAACAAGTTTTTTTGGATTTTAAAATTCAATATTTCCTTAAAATCATTTTTGCAAAGAAAAAATTTGAGAATTTTGAAACCGCATAAATTTGAATTCGCATGAAATAAATTCGCATAAAACGAGGTTTGAGTGTAAATACATTTTATTAAATATTTGAAAATTTTTTTATCACTATGTATGTATGTATTTTATAAAAGTCTTATAACATTTTGAATTTAAAGTTTAACACACATTAAAAATTTTGTATTGATTTCTAACAGAAGTTGGTTTAGTTTTAAAACCATTTTTTTTTTTTATTATTTTACCACAAAAAATTCTATTTTTTATTGTTTATTTTTTCGCTAAACACTTCGTTTCCTTTTCAATTTAAAATAATTGTCTAAAATATACCGTTAGTAATTGTAGACACTTAAGAACTAAGTAAATGTTTATGGCGCTTAAATATTAACAGTTGTTTGTTTTTCAAATGCTTAATAGCATACTGTGCTATACATCTACCAACATGTTGGAAACGAACATGTCTCAGCTGTTAAAGGTTTAATTAATTTCAATCCCAGTGCAGTCCTGTTTGCGATAAAGTATCTTTTTGTCTCTTAGTGCAGGAGTTAAGGCAAACATTTGGTTTTTTTGATAAAAATATTCTCTTAAGACGTGAAATTTCGTTTTCTAGAGTAATCACGTTCCGTTCAGTTTATAATTTTCAATAGTGAGTTAAAAAATAGGCAAAAACGGTTCTTCAAGGGTAATTTTTAAAACGCAGTCCACACAAACATTTCTTTGTTCTCCGATCCCCATATTTGACAGTTTTGCTTGCAGGACGGTCTGCACAGTTGTAATCACCCCGTATGCCATATTTAAGTGCTTGTTTATTCGAAACTTACATACATACATACATAATTGGTCATTACAACCCTTCAGTCAAGATTTCGACCTAGCTTCTCACACCACTTATGTTGTGTGTGTTAATTTTATACATAAGTGACGTGGCCTACAGTTAAAGGCGATTCCGAACGACAGATTTTTAAGAAACTTTTTCATGGCAATATTTTATTTCCTCTCGGAGATTTTTAAAGGAAATTTGCTGCGAGGCAGAAGCCGAAGAAATATAATTTTTTTTTATATTTCGTTTAGTGAGAGATGTCTGGTTAGGAAGCATACCAAATTTTTGAGAAGCTCTTCATTTGCAATTTTATTTACTCTCAGAGTTTTTGCCAAAAATCTGCTGAGAGGCAGTCGCCGAAGAAATATTTTTTTTCATATTTCGTTTTTTTGATGCCTGACCTGGGATACGAACCCGGGCTTTTCGTCTAATAAGCCAACACACTACCTACTAGACTACGGCGAAACAATCGAAATGTTTACATTAGCAAACACGATCCTGTATAATCCTACGTACATCTGTATATTAATGTGAGTGTTAATCTTTACTCAGCTCTTAATAGGATAACTATAGGAAAACTCTGCTGCTATTTACACTATCCTAGTGCTTTATTCATAAACTAAATGTTTTCTTAGAAAACCAATAGAATTCAATAATACTGGAGGCAATTTTTAGTACTGATATAACCACAACTGCAATATTAAATGGATATTAGCAAGTAAAACTATTTTAATTACCTTAAGAAATGCAAACATTGCAATGATGTAAACTCCGGCAGCTATTCCTGTGAAATTTGCACAAATTGCCACACAGAAGTTTGTTTTCATTTCACGTAACAGCTGCCATTCTATAGTTTAACAAGTTTAATGCCAAAAGTGAAAATACATAGTTTTTAAAGTGCTGATTCTGTTGATTTTGTTTTTTGTTTGTTTTCATAGCAAATCGGATATAACAGCTTTCAAAAACTCTTTCTCTTTAGTTTGTTACAACATAAATGGCCAAAAAAAAAAAAAACATGAACTTTTTCGAAACTATTCTATTTGTTTCTCATTTTTTTTTTTCAAATTTAAATTAGAAAAACAGTGATATTTTACAAACAATTCCATGAATTTATATTTTATTTTTTTATTTGCCAGTCAGAACTGTCACTACTCGTAATGTGAGAATCTCCCAGGTAAAGTTTTTGAGGAATTCCCAGTCAAAAATGCTTCTCCATCCCCATGACTAGATAATTGATGAGGTTATTCAGCTTCTGTCAATGGAAGTAGAATGATGTCCCATCAAAATTTATCAAATGCCTGTAACATCGAGAGCTGGGTGCCTATGCGCTTATCTCTTCATCCGTTTCTGTGAAAAACAAGTCCCAATTTTCAATTACATTTGCTCTGAAAAGTTCGCTCTCATATAATGGAGTTCGTTGCTAATTTTCCACATCTTAACTTAAATTTTTTTTCAATTTCAACTACACAACTCTTCAGTTAGGATTACGATCTAGCTTCATATACCACTTAAGTTGTGTGTATTAATTTTATACATGAGTGGCAGGACCTACAATTTAAAGTCGACTCTGAACGACAGATTTTTGAGAAACTTTTCATGTCAATTTTATTTTTCCTTAGATTTATTGCCAGAAATCTGCTGAGAGGAAGTCATCGAATAAAGATTTTTTTATTTCATTTCGTTGTAGACGTCTGACCTGGAGATTGAGCAGTGGCCTCACGTCTAATAAGTCTACCTATTAGACTATTTGATAACGTCATGTTGTCTTTATATTACCGCTCTTTTGTTTCCTAAGAACTCTGTCGTTTGTGATTCAGTAGATCCTAAAATGCATTACATTACATTTGTTCCTCAATCACACTGCTTATGTGTTAAACAATATTGAGGTGTACCTGCTACTCAGAGCATAAATATCTCACATAAATGTCTTTCATCTGTACTCTCTTTCGCAATATTTGCCTGTGGCCATTTCATTAACCCATTTAATGGTACCCAAGATATACCAGACCAAGATAGTGCAATTAGTAGACCGCACCTCAATGGTATTTTCAGTTTTATTCAGTATAATAAATTCTTTGTAAATGATTACAAAATTCTACAGCTTGCCACATTCTAAAGGATTCTATACATAGATAGTACATACACGAATAATTCTAATACCATACCTATCTACCTATTGTTCAGCAATAATCGTTTTATTGTCCATTAAGTGTGTGTTATTTATCAAGAATTTCCAGTAGTTTTCATCACCTGTGGGTACAATTTTCAATATTGAAAAGGTAAATACTATGCCAACACTCTTTACCTCCCTTTCACTATACTCTCTATAACATATGAATTTATTTGGTGTGGGCATGTAATAGTATTTCTCGCATTAAATGTTGAAATTAACAATTATTTTGATTCCTTTTCTTTAATTTTCGTGCATTTATGTAAGAGTTTATAAATAAATTCGGACTCAAATTAAACGTAATTAAAAAACATTTCTGTATGTACATTAGGGTGGTACTTACATTTGGAAAAATGTTGTTTTTGAAAAACTGCACCCCCAACCCCCTATTCTATAAAATATTTTACATCAAACGGTAAAAAAATAGAGTGACCACAATTTCACATATTTCAAAATAAGTGCCACCCTAATGTACATACTGTGAACGTCAAAAGAAATGCTACAATTCAAAAAAATATACATTAATAAATTACCGTTAATTTTTTTTCAAGTTATTTTATTGCCAGTTTTTAAAATTGAAACAAAAAGAAAAGAATTAGAAAAAATTTGGAAATATTGTAAAATTTTTTCGGGCACTCTCCTTAAGTGGAAAACTTGAGTTGAGATTATTAGAATTTTATCCATAGTGTACACTTACTTTTGACGCTCACTGTATATATGAGTACGCATGCCATGCATATCATGGTAGTGTAGTGTTCATATATAGACTATAAATACATACTGATTTTTCCCCAATTTTATCCCAATTTGTTGTTCAAATAAAGCCGTTGCATGAGCTGTTGTTGAGTTCACCAGAAATCATGACATAACATCGCCACTAATTGAACGTATTTTTAAAATAAACCGATGATAAGAAAGAGACAGAGGGAAAAAAAAGAGAGAAAATAATGAAATTTAATACCAAGTACACTGTCTAACAAAAGTTTACATACACTGAATGCACAATTAGGTTTGCCACATGATATGTTGATATCCTGTCAGAAAACATAACAGTCATTGGTCTTTGAAATTATAACTTTTAATTACGATTCTGTAAGATAGAGCATCATATGCATATGTACACCGGTTGATGCGTCAGTAGTGCTCATAAATAAATTCTTTATATCTCTTTAAGTATTCAAAAGAAAATGTTTCTTTCCCAAAAACTTCTTGTTGGAACTCTTACATGGGTATTATGCTCTACTAGTAGAATTCTTGTGCATATTTATTTAACTTAAAATGCCTGCTCTAGTTATTCTGTAAAATTCTTTGGCTTACTTATAAAACACAGGCAAGTTTTCAGTTGAATTAACAGAATATTTGAGTGTCATTTGAGTGTTGTGGCACTTCAAAGAAACTTTAAAAAAAATTGTTTTTTCTAAGAAAAACGTCTGCAACACTTATGCCATGTTAAGGGGTTCGCAATAGGCCAACCTAAGCAGCAGATTACAAGTGTTTGATTCAAAGGAATCTGATGTTTTTTAATTTGTTTTTTACAAGTTTTTCTATGACAAATTTTTAAAGATTCTGGTGGTAGGGGTCAACATTTTTGTCGTAAGGACAGCAAACGAATGATTTGCACACACTCTGGCAATGTCAATCACTTAATCTGTTAAACCCCCAAAAAAAGCATTTAAAAATGGGTTCGTATCATCCGATAAGCATCTCATCCTATAAGTAATATTTCTTCGGTAACTTCCTCTCAGCGGTCTTCTGTCAATAGCTCTAAGAGTAACTAGAAGTGCCAGGAAAAGTATCTCATAAAATCTATCGTTAGGGGTCAACTTTTAAACTGTAGGTTTCGCCATTCATAGATAAAATTAACACACACTACATGATGGTTGGTGTGAGAAGCTAGATTGTAATCCCGACTAAAGGGTTGTAATGGCCAATTATGTAAGTAAGTAATCCTCTAACATTGCAAATCGTCTACAATATCTGTGCTCCGGTCCCTAGGGTACATAACAATTAAATATACTACAGCTATACGACCTGTCATAAAGTGCCACTCATGTTCCTGAAAATACAAACCAAAAAAGTTTCGTTTTCGTTTCGTTGTTGATGTTTCTGAGGTTTCGGATTTTAAGCATAAAAACAGCCTCTTTTGCATCGTATTTACACCAGAACAATACAACCACAATTTAACTTAATTCCGATGAAGTTAATGGCATGCAGCAGAAAATTTATTTAAAAATTTTCCCTTGTACGAGTATAGGAATCAAATGGTAGCCGGAAATAAGCGTTTAACAGTACAGTAATCGAATGGAGTAATAAATGACCGGATCAATGAATGAAGTAATGATTGAGTATATGCATTTATGAGTAAATGAATGCATTTGTAGTTATAAATATAAACAGTGGAAGTATTTATATATGGTGGGCCATTTAAAAGTTTAAATTTTAAAATGCATAAAACAAAATTGGTTTGAAATTTTACCCCATTGATTATTTTGTTGTGAAGGACAATTGTTCCGGTTGGAAATGGAATATTACTTCATTCATATAGTTGCCGCGGCGGGCCTCATAGTATCTCATTCGATCGCACCAATTTTGGTGCACTTTTGCGAGTGCATCGGGTCGTATCTTGGCAATAGCATCACGAATGTTGCCCTTCAAATGCTCAATTGTCTTTGGTTTGTCGACATAGAACTTTTCTTAAACGGCGCCCTACAGAAAATAGTTCAAAAGTGTCAACTCGCAGCGTCTTGGTGGCCAATTGACATCACCATTTCGGCTAATTAAATGGTCCTCAAACGTTTGACGCAATAAACCGATTGTGTGGCCAGTTGCACCATCCTTTTGAAATCAAAGATCAAAGATGATATAGATCACATCTATATCATGAAGAGTGGGTACAAATAATTCGGTTCTCATTGTGCGATAGAAGTCTCCATTGACCGTAATGGTTACGCCCTTCTCATTTTCAAAGAAATACAGGCCAATGATACCTCCGCTCCACAAACCGCACCACACAGTCGCTTGTAATGGGTGCTTTGGCTTGTGTAAGACCACGTGTGGGTTTTCTGAGCCCCAAATACGTCAATTTTGCTTATTAACGTACCCACCAAGATGAAAATGAGATTCATTCGAAAAGATGATTTTTTTTTTGCAAAATCGACATCATCGTGCAATTTTTCGTTGGCTCAATAAATCCCAATGTTGCTTAAGCGTAAATTGAATCATTACGTTCAGTGGAGATAATCACCCTTATTCTGGTTGTCGTCGTCGACGTCGTCTTGCGTCGACAGTTTAAAATTGGTATTCTGTTTGTCGTTATTGACAGTTATAGATTACTGTCGGACACACATTTGGTATTCTGTGAGTCAATACGCCGTCGATATTGTGTTGTGTCGAGTCTGACTTTGTCGACTCTGATTTTATCGTCATCATTTTTGGTAACGACGACGACGGCGACGACGACGACGACAACCAGAATAAGGGTGAATATACTGAATTTTGTGACAGAACAGAATGACATAAGTATTGCCACATTCGAAATAACCGATGTTTCAAATTTAAACCAATAGATGGCTCAGCCGATATTATATTTATGGAATTAAAATACCTCCCTGTTAAATTCTTAATTTTTTTCAAATTTAAAATATTTTTGTTTGTTTATTTAATTTAATTTAAATTGTAAACCTTTTAAGAATACACCCTTTTCGTTTGTTGTATTCTTTATTTTTTTTTTTTCTGTGTTTAGTTTCACAATTCAATGTTAACAAGCAACTACAATCCAATTATTTCCTGTTAATGGTGGGTTTTTCAGCAACGTTTACCTATTTTCCTTTTTGTTCTGCGGTCGGTAAGCTCTTTTGGCTTTAATTTAATGAACAATACACAAAAATTATTGGGAAGGAAATATTGAAAATGAAATAATACACGCGCAAAAGAAAAAATGAAATCAAATTGAAAGGAAAAAAAAAACAAAAAAAAAAAACCAAAAATAAATTTATAGAGTACAATAGAGATATAAATATGGCAATATAGAGAAAATAAAACAAAAGAAAAAAATATTAACAGAATTATAAAAGAGTTTGTGGCGAATAAAAAAAGGTCACAAAACCGCATATGAAAAGGACAGCTACAAGAACAAGAACAAATAAAGTTAAATTGTCTAGAGTCATATTATTAATATTAATATGCCTAACCACAAGAACAAAAGAACAAAAAAAATTAAACCAATAACCTTCAAATTTAATACGGAAATGAAATTCAAAAAAATTTTTTGGTAGTAGCGAACAACAGATTTTTGAGAAACTTTTCAAGGCAATCTTATTTCATCTCAGAGTTTATGCCACAAATCTGCTAAGAGAAACCCGCCGAAGAAAATTCGTCCCAGGGGAGAGAGACACCATTTATGCAGCTTGTGTTAATTTTATCCATAAATGGCGGAACATACAGTTTAAAGTCGTCTGTGAACGACATATTTTGGAGAAACTTTTCATGGCAATTTATTTCACTCACAAAATTTTTGCCAGAAATCCGCAGAAAGGAAGTCGCCGGTTTGAACAGTGGCCTCATATGTAGTAAGCCAACACACTATTTGCTGGACTGTGGCAACAACGATTCAAAAAAATGTGCTTCATATTTAATTGACAACCAAGAAATGTGAAAAACCACTTTAATACCGACATAAAAGTCTTTTCAATGACCAACGCACTATTAGTCATGGGTAGTCGAAATTTTGTTTTCAAATCTTGAAAAATAGGGAGGCATTTACCAAGTTTGCAGTGCGTACGTAAGTTTTTTGTTGTTGCTGCTATTTGGAAATAAGTCCTGATCAGTATTTTTAATACCATAAAGCTCGTAACAGTTTTGAAGTGGAAAATTACTTTACTTCATTACTGCTGATTAAATTTTTTCTTCCCATTTTTTTTTTGGTCAATTATTCTCTAATCATGCCACTCGAATACCTACCCCCTACTATTGTTAAATAAGTTTAGGTTCCATTAGTTAATATTCTTTTAAGCATTTCCCTTGTCAATAAATAAATCTTAACGAACGTGTTCGGAATAAATTCTGTCACCTTTTTTCGGTTTCCTGTGAGACCATTCCAACATATTTGGCATTTTCGTTTGTGTTTTTTGTTCCTTTTTTTTTTTTTAAAGAAATGAAATTAAAAGAGGAGAGTAAAAATGTCATGAAAATAAAACAAATTAAAAACAGCAGCAATAAAATTAACCAAAAAACTGATGGTAAAATAGATTCTAATATAAAATAAATTGTACCGAATATTTGGCAGTAAGATGGGTATCCATATCACAATTGCTCCTTATCAACGTTGTCGTTGCCAAGGGTACAATTAAGAAAGGTTTTAGCAAAAGGGCAGTTGGCTTAATGTTTAAGTAAAGCAGTGTATATGTGTGTGTGTTTTTTTAAGAGAAATATTTTTGCAATAATTTCTCTGTAGTAACCGGTATCAGTCTACCGCAGCTATGAGTTACATGTTATAATCAATTCAATTAAATTTTTCTTAAATTTTTCACAATTTTTTCAATAAATCTGACATTAATGGAAGTTTGAATATTGGTTTCAATTGATGAAAAAGTTGATGGTTTTTTGTCAAAACCCATGATTTAAAATAGCCGCATAAAAATCAATTAAAATTTTGGCCTTACCGAAGTTATGTTCATTTTTGGAATAACATTTTTGGCATATTTTTTTGATTGATTCTTTTCGGCAGCAGAAATTTTGAAATTGTGAACTTTTGTGTACTATGATGCTGTGAAATCGTTGTAGTCTAGTCAGAAGCGAGTTTGTTTATTACACAAGAGGTAGGTGGTACAACTTTCGACTCAGTCTTTTCGAACAAAAACGAAATATGAATGAAAAATATTACTTTCGGCGACTTCCTCTCAGCAGTTCTCTGGTAAAAACACTGTGAATAAAATAAAATTGTCATTAAAAGTTTCACAAATCTGTCGTTCGGCATTGACATTAGACTGTAGGTTCCTACAATCGTGGAAAAAATTAACACACACAACATGAGTGGTGTGAGAAGTAAGACTAAAGTTTTGCAATGATCAACTAAGTAAAATGGCCGTCGTATTGGCAAGTTCGAGACTAATGTTATGTAACAATACGCCATGTGAGTAAGTTAACAAATCATAAAACATTCTTTGTGGCGCTTTCAGAGGAAATGCTTAAACATTTAGGCAGGTAAAACGTCATTACCATTTTTTTTAAGGTACTCTAATTGAGATAGTTAGCACCGTTGAATACCGCTTATTTGTCTTTTAATCCAACTTCACTTATTACTCTCCCATCACTAATTTCTCTAGCCATTGTTATGTTTCACTTTAAAACTTTAAGATGATTTATATGATGCAGTTTGTTACTTTAAGAGTCATTTTAGCGCAAAGCAACGGAAGTAATTTATGAAGCAAACACAAAAAAGGAAAAAAAAAAACAGAAATAATTGCTGAAATATTTCATAAAAATTCCCTCTGCTTTCATTGCAGCGTAACTTTATCAGCATCTTTTAATTCTGGCATAATTTCAAGGATTTTCCCTTTTTTTACAGTGGCATACCCATACATTCATAAATTTTTCATTTTTATCCTATCCTGCTTATTATAAACTTTTTGTCTCTTTTTTTCTATTGTTTTATTTACGGTTTTCATGTCTTTGTCGTATTTTAATAATGCCTGGTCATTAAGGAAACAAATTTACGAATACAAACACCAACCAGAACATACACAATCCACATCCATACGTAATAAAAATGTTCGCTTCCAACCTATATTTGCTTTCACTTCTAACCTATACTTTTCTACCCAACCCGTTGGTCGCAGTTGTTTTGTGTTTGAGTTTGCAGTCGTTTTTGTTTACCATGTTTAGGTTGCTGTATTAAATACAGTGTATTTACTTTCGTGGTTCCATGCGTTTGTTTAGCTGTTAGTTCGTCTGAGTGTTTGTTTCTTTATTTGTGTGTTTGTTTGGGCAATAGCAATAGCGTGAACAGAAATAGCGTTATAAAAATAACACTTCAAATGTAAACAAACCAATATCCGCCTGACGGTCATTTTGTGTGTGAATATTTCGCTCCTTTATTGCAACATAGTCATATCTCAAAAAAACTTGAACTTGGCAAAATGCGATTTAAGTTTTCAAGACATAAGTCCTATGATCTAATTGTCGCAAATACTTTTTGCTATAACTTCGGTTCAGCTTGGAATATAAAACTGATTTTTTTTTCAACATGTACAGAAGGTCTAAAAGAGCAGTTTTGCTTAAGTAACTATAAATTTTTAATTTTTTGAGATATGACTATGTTGCAATAAAGGAGCGATTTGTAAAAGTGGTTGTGTGCTTGATAGCGAAGCATTTATTTATTCAAAATCGATTCTATTTATACAATTTCTCAACAACAACAATTTCTCTCTTTTGAATAATTTCTGTAGAATAAATTTTCCTTTCGTTTTCAAATTTTTATTACTTTTGTGGTATTTCTTTATTTGCGTTTATCAATGTTCCTTGTTGTCCTTGTGGCCAAGCTAATGGTAGTTACGCAATAACGAATGGAAATTTTTCCATAATAAATACCTTTTAAATTGGTTGTGGGCAAAAGTAATTGAAGTTGTAATTCAAACATTGATTTTTTATGTTAGGCTGTTGTTTTGGAGTATGAAAACCGAAACACATTTTTATGTCAACAAAATTTACATTCTCTATTAGCGAAATAAGCAATTTGAAATGCATTACATGTGTATGTACATCAGGGTGAGAAAAGTTGTAATCTTTCTGCCTAAAGATCGATATTTGAAAACGTAAAAAAGATTTTTTTTTAACTGTAATACCTTTACAAGCGAAAAACTCTGTTTTGTAACAGCAATGATGCTGCTGTAACATACATACGTCAAATACCCACATACAATTCTATATAGTATACTCTCACCTGTTGTAGGTCTAAATCAACGATTACCATTTCATAGCACAATTGTGCAGAGAGAACTCACACGTATTCTTGTTTTTTGATTTAGTTGTCGATCAGACTGCGACAAGAACACATGTGCGGCGGATGCTTTACCATTTTTTTTCAGAATGACACTCAAAAAATATTGTATGTTAAAAGATGCTTTTGATAATATTCAATGCTTTATATATTTTGTCGCATAGTATAATTTTTTTTTAAATGCTTTGGAATGCTTGCTTTTTCTCTATTAATAAAAAATGGTTTATTATTTTTTTTATTTATCTAAAAATATGGTCTATATTTTAAGCCAAAGATGGATACCCTTACGATCTTTTAATAAAAAATGGATTTTTTTATTTTATTTTTATTTATCTAAAATTATTAAGCCAAAGATAGATAGCTTTACATATGTAAGTTGATAAAATGAAAATCAAAATAACGTATATTACAAACACTTTTCTATGGCTGTAAATAAATCAATTCTCTCAATTTATTTTCTCTCTCTTACTCACTAATACATAACAAAAAAATTTTTGGTAAACCCTGGCCTAAATGGAAAGTAGACGTAACGTTAATTGAAAAACCATTTCAAATCATTTTTCAAACAAACTTCAATGGAAATTCTTTTTTGCCAATTGCAACAGTTTGACAAACAACGAACATATTAAGTGCTTCCAGTACTCAGGCCTTTAAGAAACAGATAATGTCATATCAGTGTAATTGAAACTGAGAGTACATGTTCGAAGCGAGGTAAAAAAGGATAACTTCCAGTATGTTTCCAATGAAATTTAAAAGAAAAATTCAAAATTCATTCATTGTTTTTTGACGTATTTTCTAAAGCTTTTATAAGTGTCTTAAATAATTTCATGTTAACCAATTACGCAACAAAATTTTTATTTTTTTACGCAAAAAAAATTGGTAATGTAAATAAAAAAAAATAAAATCTTCATTAAGTCCTTAATAAGTTTAACAAATTCAAACAATACAAATTTACAACCATTTGGTAATGTAAATAAAAAAAGAAAAAAATCTTCATTAAGTCCTTAATAAGTTTAACAAATTGAAACAATACAGATTTACAACCCTTACCATTGATACCATTGCCAAACCATACATTCTGAAGTTCATTATTAAACCACTGAAATGGTAAGGAGTTGAATGGGATCATATGTATGTATGTATTATATTTGTGGTTATTAATAAAGCCACTTCAAGAATGTATGTATATGTATGGAGGCCTTTTTTAATTGAATAATTTTCATTGCATAATTCTTCACAATTACCACTTAAATATACCATGTTAAATCCGCTTACATACATACATACATCTTCATATCAATGCCTGAACGCAAGCTACCAATTTCATTATACTCCACCATACTCAACTGCTTCAGTATTAGAGTTTATTGATTAACGGAGCAGTACATTAATGTCGGTTTTGGAGTAACGGTTAATTTAACGGTTTTCACATGTGTGTTTAACGAATACGAAGCATTAATTTTTTATCACCGTAAAGCAGATTCGTTCAGGGTATTTTGCATTGTTAAATTAAAACACGGGCCTAAATATACTCACGTACGATGCACTTTCACTTCTTTTGACTGACGTAAAAAGTTTAGAACGCAAGCTTTGAACATTTAATTTAAATTAAAAAAAAAAAATTAGCTTTATTTTTGCTTTAATTTCATAAAGGTTTTTTATAACAAAAACCTAAAAGTTATTAATTTACACGCCTAGTAATAAATAGTATCTGATAATATTAAGCCATTCGTTCCCACTGTACTCGCTTGAGTACACCGACTTTATAGCGCTATATACAGGAAGTTCCTGACTTTTTTAAAAAAAATTTTTTTCATAACATTAATAGAGAATGTAAGGAATTAATAAATAGTAAAAGAAAGTGAAAAAAATATAACGGTAAGTTATCAGACCCTTTTATCTGCAAGTGTTTTTATATTTTCTCATTTTTTGCACTTCTCATCACATGTCGACGTATGCATATATGTACATGTATATCTTTTGTATTTTAAACTAAATGCAGTCGAATTTAAGTGAAAAGTAAAGTAAACAGATTAATTAACTATAATTTAATAAAAAAAATTATTTAAAAAATTTAGGAAAGTGTTGTTTGGTAAGCATAAATATTGGGGGTACCGCCCCAAAAACATATTTTCCAAAAAAAAATTTAATTTTTTTTATTTTATTTTAAGGTAGATTTTAAGTTTGTGTTGTATACCACACATTCCACTTAAATGTTTATTGGCTAATGCTATCGTGTTTATTTTCCATAAACAATAACTGGCTACATTTTTAGAACTACAGCAGTTGGCAAACAAACAGCAATTGCATGCTAAAAACTTTGCTTATTAGACATGTGACCACGGTTCAAACTAGAGCTGCAAAACTATCGATATACGGCCCATTCGATAGTTTCGATAGTCCGGTATAAAACTATACTACTACTATACAATTCGATAGTATCGAAGTTTTAGAATAGTGCTGAATTTCCCACTTTTAATTAAAAATTATACAGGCGTACGTATAAAGTGGTGGAAAAAATTTATATAACGAAAATTTTCTATTTTGATTGTATAAACCGGTTCATTTTACAACTATTCTATAAATTTAAATTACTAGATGACCCGTGCGAATATTTCGCACCATTAGTTGTCATTTTTGTAAAATAAAATGAAAATAATTAATAGAAATTTTATTAAAAGTATAAAAATATTAGAAATCATAATATATCATACATATTTACATACATACATACATATGTTTAAATGCTTTTATAATACTTCTTTGAGTACAATGTTAGAGGTAATGACATGATCATCGTTAACGTTTTGCCCGTACGAATCCTTAATACAAACAAAAATATCTTAAAACGTACGCACTCGAGAAAAAGCCAGGTATAACTGCCCATGTGAAAAGACCGGTTCTGGTAAATACAATCCTACCTTTTGAAGGGTTTGACCTTGTTTTTCTTAAAACCTTTTTAACTGTTAAATATCAGCTGACACTATATATATGTATATATTAAAAGACACCGTATTACTACACTTCATAAAACAAACAATGCCATGACAATAACGACATTACCAAAATGGCTTTTACAACTTTATATATTATGTGGAATAGCATTACAATTAAGCGATCCTGTTTATTGCACTTGATCTAACAACTACTGCAAAGTATTGCCAAAACAGCTTTTTACAACTTAATATGCATATTATATATAACTGACTTAGTAATAAACGGCATTATAGTAAATAGCGGTATTGTCAGAATGGATTTTAATACATACTATATTATGTAGAACTGCATTACTATTAAGCGACCCTGTATTACCACACTTGAACAAAAACGTATAATCATAATGACAACAGTATTATCATGCAGTTCTATATAAAATATAATTTTTATCAATGAAAATATTAATTTTTCAATTTCTAATTATTTTTCGTCATTAGTGTTAGATATAAGCTTTAAAATGAGATATCATGCATTAAATTTGATGCGGTGGTATGGGAGATATTTGCAACCGACAAAAAAAAGTGCTTTAGAAATAATATACATATATGATTTTCTAATAGCTGAAGTCCTTAATAAATATTTCTTGAACTTTGTTTCTATTTTTTTTCTCAACCTTAACCTTAAAAATGAATACAATTTCCGATGTCATGTTTTATTCGCCGACATTATTATTTTTTGCGTTGAAACCGTCGCAAAACTGAAAATATATTTATATAATATCCAAAAAAAAAAAACCATCGATAGTTCATTAAAAATAAAACTATCGATACTATCGATAGTACTATCGATGGTTTTGCAGCTCTAGTTCAAACGCCATGTTAGAGATCTCCCACAAAACGAAAATATGAAAAGAAATATTTCTTCGGCATCTTCCTCTCAGTAGATTTCTGGAAAAAACTCTGAGAGTAAATAAAAAATAGTCATGAAAAAGTTTCTCAAAAAATCTGCCACTCGGAAGCGACTTTAAACTGTAGGTTCCGCCACTCATGTATAAAATTAACATGAGTGAGGTGAGAAGCTAGGTCGTAATCCTGATTTAAGGGATGTAAGGACCAATTATGTGCGTATGTATGTATTGATCATAATCATTGCTGATAATTTGATATTAAAAACGGTACTAGTTGACCTTTGCCTTTCTCGCAGTTATACGAGCTATTTGACTGGATTGAAGTTCGTATATGTGTGTAGGTAGGTCAGCAGTAGTTTCTATCCCACCTGAAACCCAATGAATATCACCTCAACCATAGGATGCCTGTATTTAATTTTGTTAGTATATATAATCTGCCTATAGAGACTGTATTTTTCTTTGCCTGTACTTAGTAGTACAATTCAGTAGCTTAAGGATAAAATAAATTTCTTTTCATGAAATACAAATATCAACTGCGTTTGGCGTAATATTATGCATGCAACGTAATTAGTGGTTAAACTGTACAAAATCATGCCATTTTTTTAACAGATAACTACTACTGTTCACGTAAATTTAATTTCCGTTTGCATGTGAGCCACTACAACAGTACACAATTTTGAATGTATAATGGCATGTAGCAAATAATTAGCACGTATTTCCGGTATCCATAAACACGTCGTCTGCGTGTCAGAGTGTATTTCCATATTTTTTTTATGCTTGAAAGCATAAATAATTCCTTGCAACGGAACAATAAACAAAGAGAACAATCCGAAAATGTAAAAAAATAAGAACTTTGGCCCATGAGAGGGGAATACATACCACACAAAAGGAACAAAGGAACAAAGAAATAGGAAAACAACAAAAGCCACATGTAACCACGTGTTGCAACGTTGTTTCACTTGTTAACAGACTTTTCAACTACACTGTACAAGAGTTTAGTGTCGAAAAGCAGAAGAAGTAGAAGAAAATCAATAAATTTTAATTTACCACATGCAGGAAAACAAAGTACTCGCAAAGTCAAATCAAAAGAGAAATATGTAGATAGAGAGAGGAGAGAGGGAGTGAGTTAACGACTACACATAAGGGACTCCCGACAAATAGATTTCAAGTAGTAAAGTTGAGAATTTTGGCAGCATAATCGACATGCTTAATAGAGACAAATGAACTGCAGAGAGTTTTATTACACACCCCTACACACAGTTAATGATTTAACGAACAAATTTGGAATGTTTAAATTAAAAATTTATCACACTCTCTCTAACGCTTGATCTTAAAGTCAACATAAGACATGTACAGGGTGTAAGACACCAGAAAAATACAAACAAATACAATCACATACATACATACATACATACATAATTGGTCATTATAACCCTTCAGTCAGGATTACGACCTAGCTTCTCACACCACTTATGTTGTGTGCGTTAATTTTATACATGAGTGGCGGGATCTACAGTTTAAAGTCGACTCCGAACGACAGATTTTTTTGAGAAACTTTTCATGGCAATTTTATTTACTCTCAGAGCTTTTGCCAGAAATCTGCTGAGAGGAAGTCGCCGAAGAAATATTTTCATAATTTCGTTTTGATGTCTGACCTGGGATTCGAACTCGGGCCTTCAGTCTAATAAGCCAACACACTACCTACTAGACTACGGCGACTTCAAATACAATCACAACAGTGTTTAAATTCTGCCTCTCCTTTCCTTTCCTTTCCTTTTGTAATTTAAATTTTACATTTTCTTTAAAAAGTTTATTTCCGTTAAAAAGAATATGTGTGGGTGGGTGTGAGCGTTTTTGTGTCATTTCAATTTCAATGTCTCAAGTTTTATTTTGATTTCAAAGAAATGCCCAGCACAGCGGGAAAATACGATAGTTGAGGGAGTCAAAAAACTTTTGTTTAATGTTCATCAGTATTAGGTGAAGTTGAAAGAAAGAGAGAGAGAGAGTGAGTTTTATTTAGATAAGCTGGTATAAACTGATTCAAATGAAACGAGCACCAATTTAAACTTTTGAACTTTTGTGATGAGAAAAAAGTGTCTTGGGAATTCATTTTTCAAACCTGTGCGGTGGTGTTAATGCGCTTTAGAACGCCTTGGATGTTTCTCAAATACATCCCGAAGCTCATCAGGCCAACAAAGTTTGAATATGGATATTATGGGGGAACGGTATATAGATAGAAGACTTGCTTCCTGGTGCTGGGTGTAGTGGTTATGAAGTTTTGCGCATTGAGTTTTACTCTTTCTGTAGGAGTGATGCTGTCTGACCAGAGCTTGTAGGCCTCATCAATGGAGAACTTGAAGAGCACTGAAGCGTCTTAGTTTTCCGTTGTTTAAACCTCGATTATTTGGGTTTATAGCCAAGTACTTGGAATACTCCATCAAGCCAAATTGCTTGGGTGTGCACTTGTGTACTTCTAATGCTGATGTTAATTTAAACATCACAAGTTTTTTTTGATAGTTTTGTCACTGTTAATACTAAACTTGTTGGTCTGTATAACTCTGCTTTTGTGTGATCTTTGCCAGGCAAACCTTACACTCCTAAGAGCAATATTTTAGACCTGGAATAGGAATCAAAATGAATAAAAGAGTCCTCACATCTATTAGCATCTAGTGACAAATTTTATCTTTACAAGGAACACCCTTCTGATTGAGTCTAACTATAGAGAACCTTTGTCTATCGTTTTTTCGTTTCACATCAGTACCTGAATCCCACTTTAAGGTTTAGATTTTTCATTTTAAAAATGTATTCAGGGCTTACGAAAATCTGTGAAACTTTTTAAACAAAAAAATCTTGATTTTCCTACAGGCGATTGGCTCTTTTACTAGTTTTTGAAATTCTTTCTTGAAGTTCATAAGAAAAAAAGGAAGAAAATAATAATAATAAAATGAAAAAAATGAAAAAAATGGAATTGATTTTATTTTGTTGTTTTATGCAAATTTTTTTTAATATTGTTCATGCAAATTAAAGTGGTGAATACTTCTTAACTAGGATAAAAAGATTAGCCCCTATTTGAGCCAATAGTAGATCTAGAGTAAAACTCCGGTAGACAGTATTGACTTGAGTTTGATAGCGAAGAAATATCCTCTCCGATAATACCAATAGGTGAGTTATATATACTGTTTGACCAGTCAAATACAACCTGTGTTTCATAAACATTTCTCATTAAAATGTTATCGTGGGTTTCCAGTCGTTTTACAAACCTATCAAGTAGGAAAAGAGCATAGGAAGACAATGGCAGTACATCTGCCTTTCCATAAATTTTTGTATTTGAAAATCTTTTGACATAATTTTCATAATTCGCGTTAACACAGTGTCTTAAGCAGCTTCTCTCTAAAACATCCAACTCTTTCATCACGGTTGGAGATATTGAGAACCAAACTGGAAAACCATAAATTACCGCTGAGCGGATGCATACTTTGTACAGTAACAATTTGGCCCTTTGACTTAAGTGTCTGTTCATTAGAAGTTTTGAAAAAATGCCCTTGATGCGCAGTCCTTTGCCTTTAGCCAATTTAATAAAAAGTTTATTAAATGTTACTCCGAGGTACTTCAAATGATCCCTGAAGGGGATAACAGAGCCATTCAAAGTTAGATTCAATGTTTTACATCGCTTGACCACATCCCGGGGACCTTTCCCTGAAGCGTTGCGAAAGCAAATTGCTTCCGACTTTAAAATGTTTATCACAATTCCCCAATTCCTGTAGTATTCATCGATCACCAAAAGATGATCCCGAACCTTTGCAAGTGCAATTTGTGGGTCACTGTCCTGGGCGTAAATTAGGGAGTCGTCGGCGTATAGGATGCTCCTAGAGTCATTGTAGATGTGGGGAAAATCGTACTCGAGAATACTATATAGTAAAGGGGCTAAAATAGCTCCCTGTGGAACACCACTAAAGATATCACCAAAATCAGACTTGCTATCATTAATTTGAACAAAAAAAATTCCTATCCTTAAAATAGCTTACAAACATTTTTATCAAAAAGGAGTCACATCTCATTTGTATGAGTTTATAAATGATGCCAAACTGATAGGCTCTATCGAAAGCCTTTTCAATATCCAAAGAAATAGCAATGGTACATTTTTGGTCCCTTAAGTTGCAAATCACCTCATTGTTTAAATGAACTAATGCATCAACAGAAGAATGGCCTCGTTTAAAACCAAATTGTTGATTCGGTATTCTATTCTGAATTTGAGATTTTTCAATCCTTAACAAAAGGATTCTCTCAAACAATTTACCAATGTTTGATAGCATAGAGATAGGGCGTGCATTATTAATTCGAAAATCGTTAGGTTTTTTCATAAGGGGATAAATTTTAGCTAATTTCCAGAGCTTAGGAAAATATCCGTTATTGAGACAATTATTAAAAATAATAACTAACATTTTAATGGCTGAAGGGCTGCCGCCTTCAATTAATCATTTCATTTTAAAAATTTTAATTTAATAATTTAAGTAAATTTAAAGTCATGTAATTTTGTTAAAGATTATAATAAGATCAATCTTAATTCATGTTTTAAATTTATATTATTCGGGGAACAGAAGTCATGAGTTTTTAGTTTATCTCCTAGCAAGAATACATTACAATTTACGCGCCTGTGGTCTACGTTTTAATAAAATTTGTTTTCTTTCTCTATATGAATTAAATTCCATGCCGCCTTTAATTTAATTTATTTATGCAAAAAAAAATGAATTCCTGCTAAAAATTCATGAATCCCACGACTTCTCCGAAACAATAATGTTTACGACTAAACCTTCACTTTTCTTCTGGATTAAACAGAAATTGCTAATAAGCCTACACAGAGAAACCAAGTGTAAGACAGTGTACACAATATTAAATTAAAAAATAAAAATGAAAAAAAATATTTTTACCTTGCAATTGTTGTTTCATTTGTGCTTCTTTGTTTTCTTTTTTTTTTTTTATTCAGAAAAGTGCTACTCAGCTCTGGTTTAATATTAAAAATACCCGTAATTTTTTCAATGCATGTCTCTTTTCTTTCGTTTTCTTTTATATATTTTATGCTCCTTGCCAAAGACTCTTTGCATTGGAAATAATACCAACAGGTTGGAGGCGCTTGCTCATAAACATCAGAAGAGTTTTATTGTACTTAAAGCGCAAGTGTCAACAAACAACAACAGAGTCTTTTAGTAATAAAATAACTTTCTGTCGTTCATTATATCCATTTCATAGCTATGTAAAGTCAAATATGTTTTTTCATTCTAAGCAATATTCAAGCAATAATCGTTAGTTTGTCTCTCTCATTGAAAATGTTGCTGGTAATTTGTTTACTCAGAATTGTGTTGTCCATTTTGTCAAATACTGAACATAATGAAATGCATATACGTATATATGTCTTCTTAAAAGCTTTTTTAAAGGAAAATTATTTTAAAATAAAAGGAAATTCTTTAATTCATATCCTTTCTCATTTGAGTATGTATGTATGTATCAAGTATTCGTTTGCATATTAACCTTCCTATACCCGCGCGTTGGTCTGTAAGACCGATTTTTTATTATTCCGATTTTTTTTGTAAAAAAATAGTGCCAGTAAGTTGATATCACTGGTAGCTTCATTATTCGTAATAAGCTTCGTTTTTGCATCAACAAAAATTTTTTTTGAAATAGTACCAAGGATATAGGATTTTCCATTGTCGGTCGGTCTCACAGACCAACGCGCTGGTATTGGTGTTTCACTTTTTGGCGCGGGTATAGGAAGGTGAGAAGCTAGGTCAATAATCCTGACTGAAGGGTTGTAATGACCAATTATGTATGTATAGGAAGATTAAGAAGGAAAATGATTTACTGTCGTTACGCTATCGTATGCTGTTTTTAATGATTGCAATTTCCATAACTTCTCTTAGCCTAACTTAGTAGAAAGTAGGAAAATAATTATTGATTGAACAAGAAGAAAGCATAGAGGCTAAAAGAAGAAGAAGACCGATAATTTGACAATATGTTGTTTCAATCTGCGAAAAAACATATGTCTTCACCGATTTTTAACAGCTAACTTGACAAGAGTTCAATAAGAAATACGGAGAAGAAAAATGATGTTTTGAAAAAGGAAAAAAACTTCTTTAAATATGACAAGCAATTTGCAAATGTGGTAAGATAATCATTTAATTCCTTACTAACGGCTCAATAGGAATGATTGGGAGAACTGTTATCATTTTAAAATAACGATTAAATACTCTCATTTTACTGGACCGAATTATGTGACAAATTGTACAAAATATCGCTTTATTAAGAGGTGTTGGTGGTTGCTAAACACATTTTTTTTAATGACATTAAAACCTCAGGCAAACAAGAAAAATAAGCTTAAGAGCAACTGAACAATTTCCAGCGTAATAGTAACAGATTACAGAATTCTCGAGGATACTCTTTCAATAAATAAAAATTGAATATTTACATGCAACAGAATGAATAAACTTACCGTGGTCTAATAGGTAGGGTGTTGGCTTATTAGACGTGAGGCCTCGGTTCAAACCCCAGGTCAGACATCAAAACAAAAATATAAAAATTTTTCTTCGGCGACTTTCTCTCAGCAAATTACTGGCAAAAACTCTGAGATTATATAAAATGGCCATGAAAAGTTTCACTAAAATCTGTCGTTCGAAATCGATTTTAAACTGTAGGTCCCGCCACTCATGTATAAAATTAACATACGCAACATCAGTGGTGTGCGAAGTTAGGTTGTAATCCTCACGAAAGGGTTGTAATGACCAATTATGTATGTATGAGAACAGTAAAAGATTCACAAATATCAACTGTAGGTTCCCGCCACTCATTTTTAAAATGAAAACATACAAAGTGGATGGTGTTGGAAGTTAGGTTGTAGTCCTGACTAATTAAGTAAGTAAAGTAAGCAAGAGCAGAATGGGATGCTTATAAAATATATTTCGCCAATAATGATGACTTCAATTCGGATTTACATTTCTTTCTTCACCGTAGTCTAGTTGGTAGTGTGTTGGTTTATTAGACATAAGGTCATGGTTCAGACATTAAAACGGAAGTATGAGAAAATATCTCTTCGGCGACTTCCTCTCAACAGCCTTATTGAAAATAAAGGGCTATCCATATCGTGGTTTCAAAAGTATGGTACTGGAATTCGACATCTGTCAAACTAAGTTGTCGAACCAATTTTTTTCTTTTCAGTTGAAAGTCTAACATTGACGAAAATGGATCGCTTAACTATCACGCAACGCATAAAAATTATCGAAACCTACTACAAAAATTTTTCGAACAAAATTTTCTTCAGCGATGAAGCACATTTCACATTCGGTGGGTATGTTAATAAACAAAATTGTCTGAGAATCCTCAAGTAATTGAAGAGAGGCCATTACATCCAGAAAAAGTCACTGTTTGGTGCGCTCTTTGGTCCGAAGGTGTGATTGGACCTTACTTCTTCCAAAACGACGATGGAACGGCTGTCACCGTCAATTCGGAGCGTTATGGTCATATGATAACCGACTGCTATTGAAGAATACGACTTGGAGAATATGTGGTTTCAACAAGACGGTGCCACATGCCACACAACTCGAGCGAATATGGCTTTATTGCAAGAGACATTTCCTGGCCGCGTAATTTCTCGTCGCGGCGATATCAACTGGCCACCAAGATCATGCGATTTGACACCATTAGCCTCTTTTTTTGTGGAGCTACGCGAAATACCGTGTTTATGCAGATAAGCCTTCAACTCTTGAGCACTTAAAATCCAACATTCGTCAAGTTATGGCTGAGATACCGCCCAATATGTGTCAAAAAGTGGTCGAAAATTACCTCAAAAGAATCAATGCTTGCAACATTTCGCTTGGAGGTCATTTAAATGATGTAGTGTTTCACACATAATGTCAACGTTCAAACTTTACAATAAAAAAAGAAATATCATGAAAAAAATATTTTATATGTGTTTTATTTACGTTTACTTTTGAAACCACGAAATGGATAACCCGGTAGTTTGAGAGCAAATAAAATTGAAATGAAAAATTTCTCAAAAAATCTGTCCTTCAGAGTCGACTTAAAATTGTATGTCCGCCACTCATGTATAAAATTACCACACTCAACATAAGTGGTGTGAGAAGCTAGGCTGTAATCCTGAATGAGGTATTGTAATGACCAATTATGTATGTATGTATGTATGTATGTATGTAAGACAACAGGAAAAGTTTCACAAATATTTGTTGTATCGCTACTCATTTATAAAATGAAAACATACAAAATGGGCGGTGTTGGAAGTTAGGTTGTAATCCTGACTAATTAAGTAAGTAAAGTAAGTAATAGCAGAATGGGATGTTTACGAAATTTATTTCGCAAATAATGATGACTTTAATTTGGATTTACATTTCTTTCTTTGCCTTAGTCTAGTTCGTAGTGTGTTGGCTTATTAAACGTGAGGGAAGCGTGACCTCCAGGTCAGACGTTAAAACGAGAATGTGAAAAAATATTTCTTCGGTGACTAAATCTCAATAGATTTCTGGCAAAAACTTTGGGAGTAAATAAAATTACCATGAAAAGTTTCTTTAAAATCTGTCGTTCGGAATCGACTTTAAACTGTAGGTCCCGCCACTCATGTATAAAATTAACACACGCAACATCAGTGGTGTGCGAAGCTAGGTTGTAATCCTCACGAAAGGGTTGTAATGGCCAATTATGTATGTATGTATGAGAACAGGAAAAGATTCACAAATATCAACTGTAGGTTCCCGCCACTCATTTTTAAAATGAAAACATACAAAGTGGGTGGTGTTGGAAGTTAGGTTGTAGTCCTGACTAATTAAGTAAGTAAAGTAAACATCTCAATAGATTTCTGGCAAAAACTTTGGGAGTAAATAAAATTGCCATGAAAAATCAAAAAAAAAAATCTGTCTATTAGGTCCCGCCACTTATGTATAAAATTAGTGAGGAGGTAGGTTGTAATCCTGAGTAAAGGGTTGTAATGTTCAATTATGTTTCTACATGATGAGTAGGTGCACAATACATTGGTTTAATTCCAATAATTCTAATGATGCTCTTAAATTTTGTATTTTTTAAAATCATTACAACATAGTCCTGATTGCTTTATTTTCTGAAAAGTTCCTAAAACAAATAAAAATTTCTAAAATTAAAGCACATAGAGAGAGAGAGAGACAGGGAGAGAGGGAGATTATTATAATTATTACTTTTTGAATTTAATTTTAATTACAATTTGCTTTATTTTATATGTTGTTTTTGTTTTTCTAGTACAATTTAAGTCATGGTTTATGCAATAAAAACTTGAATTGAAAAATTATTTATCGTTAGAAGCCTAGTAATAACAATACAATGTTTGTTCGTCTTTTAACGTTTAGTATTCATGAGATGAGCAAATCAACGTTAATAAAAACCGAATGGAAACGGAAAACAATGCCATGCTGATTTGGTGGCACGTTTGGATTTATGATTGTCGTTTTTATTTTCTGCGTTAGAAATTAATTTATGACCGATATAAATTTTTTTTTTTCGGATTTTAATTTTGTTTGGAATTTTGTTTTGATTCATCTTTAAATTTGAAATTTTTATATGGCTGTGCTATGCCATTTTAAAAGGTCATAAGATTATAATCGAATTGAAATTGTAAAATGTGCACAAACTGCCATTAAAACTGTAATACTTGATTTCCTATTTGAAATCTTTAATACATTTTATTAAACACAACAAACAAACTGGACAACCACTGACCAAATACTTAAAATACTCAAGCATGTTTCGAGGATTACTTTGAGGCTTTAGGAACATATAGAGGGAAAGTTAAAACAGTTCACTAATTTTGGTGTAACACAAACCATTGTTTCTGTTTATCGTAATTTGTCATTCATTTTATGTTCAAACACCACAATCGATTTTATTTTGCCAATTAGTACCTGCAGACATAAGCAGTAAAATAAATCATAAAAGATTAAATGAAATTCATTTTGTCCCGTGATATTAATGGTAATTACTTTATACAAATAAGCTCTACTCTTTGTTCCTTGCATAGGGAACACGTTCAAAGTCCTTTAACACTGAAACTAAATTAGATATTGAATATTTCATTACCATGGAACTGGTATTAACTTTGAATGTCTTTTTAACTTCTCTACAGTAGAGATTAAAGATACACACATGCTGTATGGAAATAAATGAAAAACTTTGATTGGAGAAAAAAAAATTAATTGGAAAGCAGTGCAAAATTTAAGTGCTGCAATGGCGATGGCGTTATTTACTTCTTCAGATTTATAGTTTGAATGAACGCTTAAGTGGTGATTCACATTCACGAAAAATAAAAAAAAAAATTTCGTAAAAATACAAACGAATAAAATCTGTTTTACTCGTGTTGTAATTCATTTAATTTGATTGCCTTCAGCTGTGCTTAAGTTGGAATAAATAACAAAGAAGATGGTGTAGACGAAGCCGGAATTGATGATACCCTACATAATAATACATACATAATTGGTCATTACAAAAATTTCCAAGAAACAGTTTTTCAAAAATCTGACGTTTGGAGTCGACTTTAAACTGTAGATGCCGCCACTCATGTATAAAATAAACACACACAACATAAGTGGTGTGAGAAGCTGGTCATAATCCTGACTAGGCTTGTAGTAGTAGTAGTGACACTCATGAAGTCAGTAATTCAAAGATATTTTGTACAATTAAAGTGTGTGTGCGTGATAGACTTCATATTTACAAGAACACCTAACATAATGCCATACTACTGTAGGGTATAGAATATATAAAATTATAATAGAGTCGTTAATTTATCTAAAATCTTAAAACCATTAAATCTTTACAATAAATTTTTATTCGGTTTTTTTCTTTTCTTCCTAAGATTTTTTATTTTTTAAATTGAAAGTTCATTTACTTTTGACTTATGACGAAGAGACCACACAGATGTATTCTATTTTTGTGTGAATTCAACAACATTTGAAAAAATTATTTTTATTCCAGTTTCTTTCCTCTTTCTTTTCCTCAGTTTTGCTTTGTATATAAATATATTTTTATTTAAAATATGACAGACAGACATACATATTTATGAAAACGTTTTAAACAATCTAAAGTCTTTATTACTTCATGTCTTTTTACGGTTTAAGAAATTGGTTCAAAAAACTTTTGTGTGGAGCTAATAAATTTAAAACGAATAAAATTTATTTAAAAATCCATGAAATGAAAGAATAAATTGAAAGAGAAAAATAATAGAGAAATTGACAATAAATTCGTTTTGGAAGGATAAATTATCCAAAAAAAAACAAAAAAATAATACTCCCGCTGTGATCAATAAATCAAATAAAATCTTTAAACCATTGAGCGTTCATAAATCATATACATACACTGTTTAGGACATACATACATACAGGATTTAGTCAGGATTAGGTCATATGTTTTTCAAAAGTTGTGTTGGCTTCGTGCTATCAAATTGTTTGAATGCCAAAAAAATACATTCGGAATACGAAATACACAATACAGCATAGCATTGAGCGTTCACAAACAACCAAGTGTATTCAATACAACATACACGATACAAAGTCGTGTGAATTGCCCAAATATTTCATATTTCGTTTTGTGAGATGTCTGACCTGGGGGTTTGAACCGAAGCCTCATGTTTAACAAGCCAACACATTACCTAGTACACTACGGCGACTTCACGCAACCATTCATTTAGAGATAGACCTCATCAATGAAGATGATTTGTCGTTGAAAGTTAGGGTCAGTTCTTAACTTCCCTAGATCCGATTCAGCAAACGCACGACGTTTGTCATTTGTCATTTGCGGTTTTTTGGGTGCAGGTTCAAGTCTCGATACAAAGATCGCAGAGTTGTGATGAGTGTAAGGTCGAGTTATTGTGGCCAAAGCGAAATAGTCTGCCTCCTGCACACTCTTCTGGACAATCTCACAGACGGCGGGGATTTTTTCGGAAGATCTTTTGCTTTATCGACATACGGGTGTCGCTTATGGCGATCATAAATTGAGTGAAGTGCGCGGTATGTGGCCCTTAGCGAGCACCCATTTTATAACTTGCATGTGTCGTTGAATGCTATCCATCCATGGTGATTAGCAAAACAGATTGAATAAATGACAACTAATTTGACAGATGCAGCTTCAACAAGATGGCCGTTACCAACTGCTGCTGACAACAACTTGCAGAAGGTAGCTCCTTTTGGATGACCCAATATAATATTTATGCTATGCAAGTGTTTTCCCATGAAATTTAATTCAATTAATTGAAATTTATGGGATGAGATTATCAGCAGTTAATTAAGTTATGAAATCCCTTTTGTAACCTCAGTGATTACGATTGCATTGCGATTTGATTTTAAGCGCACTTAAGTCATTTAACTGTAAATGTCAGCCTATCAACAAGTTAAATGGAAATGTTAATTACAGTTGCTGTGATCTGTGTTTTAACTGAAAATTGTGTGGGTTTTAGCGGATTTTCATCAGATTTTCTGTTGTATTTTGGAGCTGATTTTCGCATTAAAGGATTATTAAATCCAATCATTTTGTTTTACATTAAACTGTTTAACTTTACTGTAATATACACTGAGTGAAAAGAAATTGTTTTTCCCTTTAATTTTATATTCCCGTGGCAATGATAAGTTTCCTTATGTTAATTCGATAATTCTCTAAATAATTTTCGACAGTTTTTTAATCCTTTTATCAATAACTGACGCATTAAGGTTGCCAGAATTATATCATTTGAGCATTGATTGATTGTGCAGATATTTGCACACTTTCTTCGGGCTCATCTAATACTTTTACTATAAAAACATGACGTTTAGAAGTAGCATAATAACATGATATAGATTGATTTGATTCCTTACTTGTATTGTCTACAGACAATTTAAATAGTTTGTACGATAATAGAGGCAAAAATGGATTCATTTTGTCTAGATTTTAACAGAAAATTGCAAAAGTACTCCAAACCTTTAAAGGACTTGCAGCATTTAAATTTTTCGCAACCCAAGCTAACACCAGGAACCAGCCACCTTTCGCATTGCTTCAGAGAAGTGGTATACTTTTTGCTATTGCTTTATATATTGATCAACGTTTTCGTAGTGTTTCTTTGATGTTATACTCTCGTTGCAAGTCGATTCCTGGAACATCAAATTTTATTGACTGTTTTTATAGCGTAGTTTTGCGTGTGTTTTTTTAAAGTGATACGCCAAAGCTATATATCCATGGCCATATATCAATGGAAAGTAAATTGGATGTCATGCTTTGAAGAATTTCTAATTTTTTTTTACCATTTACTGCGACTAACAGAGCCGTTTTTTTGACCAATTTACATGATGAATTTTATGTTTTCATATCGATTTCACAATATACGAAGTAGTAGTCTTTGTAGAAAGCAGTCTCTATAGTAGTGAACCATGTTACCATGCTGATATGATACGATCTCCTTTTCGATATAAATTTCCACTTTAATTACGTACCTATCACACCTTTATTTCTCGGAAACCTATGTTCCTGTAATTAACTTTTAAAATAAAACTTAAAAAAAAGTGAACAAAAGAATGAAATTAAAAAAAGGTGGTAAGTGTAATTAAAAAATTAAAAATTTGGGCTTATCTGTGACAGCTTAAAAGGAAAAAAAAAATCATGATAGCCACGAACATTTTAATATTTTCATACAAAATTAGGATTTTAATTAAAAAATAACTGACAGATCTGCATCTACTGGGAAGGCCTTTGCTTTTGTTTTGAACCCTTTGAACAAAGATAGTGAAAGGATTAATAAATTAGGATTTATTGTCTTGTCTTTCAAAAGAAGAAGAGAACAAAGGTTGTTTTTCCTTTTCATATTCCTCTCCTTTTATTGTATTTTTAAAAGAATTTTAGAATTCTAAGAAATATTTTGTTTTTTGCTTTTAATTTCCATCTTTTTATTTAATTTTTCAAAGAATTTTAGAATTCAATGAATTTTTTTTGTTTTGCTTTTAATTTCCAGACAATAAATTGAAAGCAGTTTTTATGACACATCGTGCGAACTATATTTACGTTTTCAAACTGAACCACAACATGAAGATATTGGAGAATGAATATGACACATACATAATTTGATAAAAGTTATCGGTGAGTACGATAATATTTTTTGTTATTATTTTCAAAATTTAAATGAATTTTGTTATACCGTGATGCGTTACCACATACGTACATACATAGCTCGTCCTTACAACCCTTTAGTCAGGATTACTATCTACTTGCTCACATATGTGGTATGTCGTGTGCAGCGTTGGAGCACAAGTGCACATTGCATCCGCTGCATTTACAGGCTTTCTAAAGTCTACATCTGCCCCTTGTTCCCCATTTCGCCTAATGATTATAACCATCAAATCTAACCATGTGCTCTTTTATAGTGAATTGATTCAGAACCCGTAGAAGGAGCTGGTGATGACGGGGTCGATGGAGAAAGTGATGAAGTTCCTGAATTCATTGTCAAATTGTCAAAAGGAGTGATGATGGACAACCTCTTTTTTTTTGCGACAACTATAGTTTGACTTGTACAATTCAAGCATCATGTCCGCAAGATCAACACCTCCCATGTGCTTGTTGTAGCATTCTACTATACCTGGACGAGGTATAGTTATGAACTTCTTGTCTTTGCGGTACCATCTCTTGCATTCACTTGCAGTCTTACTTGCATAGCTTGAAACTAGTTGTACCCTTTTATTACATTTTCTTCTTCTTCATTTTCCTCGTCAGCCGAATCATCCCAATCAAATTTTTCGATTTCATCCTGTGTCAGACCGTTTGGGCGCATCTTAGAATGTGAATACAAAAATAAGTTTTTATTTTTCGAAACTTACCATAATACGCATATACATTAATAAAATTATTACAGACAAACTAAATAATATTTTCAAGCCGGGTTTTTTTAACACGTTGACTGCCGCGCCATTTTTCAAAAAACTTGCTAAAAATGACAACTTGATTTTTTTCACATTAGTGAGTACGAGATAACTCGTAGTTTGGCTCCCTAGAAGGGAACGCAATCTACGAGTTAGCTCGTAGTCGGCAGTCAACTTGTTAAATTACTCACCTATCTTTCATTATTTAGTTGCCGAACTTGGTTTTAGGATGACTTAATTATATTAATGTGTTTTAACACTTTTTAAAATAAGGTTTATTTTGCAAAATAAATTTGTCAATTTCGCTCTCGGGAGATAACTACTAAGTGAGCACGTGCACAGCTGACTACCAACCAATTAGCTGTAAGCCTCAACAACACATGAGGCTATATTTTTGCGAAAGAATCAGAATAAAATATTTAAAATAGCTGTACTTAGAGGCTCATAAACACAATGTTGCATATACGCAACATCGGGAATGAGAGGGTTAAACTACAAATAATAAATTAAGCTTTTTATTTATTTATATTAAAATTTTTTTAATATTTCAATTGAACATAATAAAAACGCTTAAAGAATTAAAACACTTTGCTAACGATTGCAAAGCTTATAATGCAAATTTTCAAATAAAATTAAGGAAGTGATTGCTTTATTAACCATAATAAAAAAAATAACCAAAATGAAGAAAAAATACACATTTACACATTACAAAAAAAAAATAACCAAATTTGGTTAAAAATAACCAAAACGGCAACGCTGGTCGTGTGTGTTAATTTTATACATGAGTGGTGGGACCTACAGTTTAAAGCAGGGGTTACCAAAAAATTTTTGTTTGTGTATTAGTGAGTAAGAGAGAGAAAATAAGTTGAGAGAATTTATTTATTTACAGCCATAGAAAAGTGTTAGTGATATACGCTATTTTGATTTTAATTTTAGATAAATAAAATAAAAAATTTATTTTTTATCCAATCAATAAAATATTCTAGCTCGAGATCAATTTCTTAATTATCAATTTTCTTTATTATATATCAATGTAATGAGTGCAATATTAGATGTGATAGCGAGCAGTGATAATGTTTATATTTTAGATATTGCTACTCCTGAAGATGATATCCGATGGATATCGAAATATTGATATATAATAAATAAAATTGATAATTAAGAAATTTACCTCGAGCTAGAATATTTTATTGATTGGATTATCAAGGGAACAGGTCAAAATAATATATATAATTTGAATTTATAATTTATTTTTTATTAAAATAACATAAAGCTATCCATCTTTGGCTTAAAAATTAGACCGTGTGTAATAGATAAATAAAAATAAAACAATTAAAATCCCATTTTTTATTAATAGAAAAAAGCGAGAATTCCAAAGCATTTAAAAAATTATACTATGCGACAAAATAAAAAAAAAAAATAGATATACCCCAACTAATGACATAGAACATTTTTAACATAAAATATTTTTTGAGTATCATTCCGAAATAAAATGATAAAGCATCCGCCGCACATGTCTTCTTGTCGCAGTCTGTTCGACAACTAAATCAAAAAGCACAAGAATGCGTGTGAGTTCTCTCTGCACAATTGTGCTATGAAATGGTAATTCCTGGTTTAAAGTCAATTCCGAACGACAAATTTTTGAGAAACCTTTGCAGGGCAATTTTATTTACTCTCAGAGATTTTTTGATGCTTAAACCAAATCAACGATATATTCACCCTTATTCTGGTTGTCGTCGTCGTCGTTACCAAAAATGATGTCGATAAAATCAGAGTCGATAAAATCAGAGTCGACACAACACAATATCGACGGCGTATTGACTCACAGAATACCAAATGTATGTCGACAGTCATCTATAACTGTCAATAACGACAAACAGAATACCAATTTCAAACTGTCGACGCAAGACGACGTCGACGATGACAACCAGAATAAGGGTGATTATTAAAATAATTTTTCTTACAAGCCACTGTAATCTGCTTTACTTTCAATGGTTTATTCGTCTTTCAACGTTCTGGTATCACTACAAAATTATTAAGATCAGCAGCATGCGACTGCTTGTATAAACAGCCACTGCGAGCGTAAACCAGAAACAGAAATACAAATACAGAAGTACAAATAAACATGAAAATTTAATCAATTAATTACGTGTCTTAATTGACTTCGTGGCGCTGAAATGAAATCGAATAGACACGGAATGGGAGACATAAAAAATTGTTATAAAATTCATTGCTAAGAATATACGAGAATAACAAATTAATAGCAATGAAGGAATGAAAAATAAAGAAAATTTTGTTTTCTTGATTCTTTAATTGTGTCATCAACAGAAATTGCCAATTTAATCGATAAAACGATACAAAAAAAAAAACATGAACAAAAAACACTTTAAAATAATGGTGGGGGGGGTCAACCTTAATTTCCTTACTCTCCAATTCTATTTATAGCCAGCAAATAACAATTCCTTTTGATTGTATATTAAAACATGTCTTTATTTTCCCTTACCAGACCATATCCTAACAAAAGGACACTTTCCTTAGAGGTCACCGAACAATCCTTCTGTTTTGACAAATGTTACATCACTAAAGGACAGGACGTACACACAGCGTAAAGGGGTTACAATGTCACAGATTGTAAAATTTAATGACTGAAGTAATGAAAAATAAAAAACAATAAAGAAAAACAAAATAACTTTTGAAGCTGTCAACATCTTGTTGAACGTTAACGATAAAAGATGAGAAAGCCGGAGGGGAAATTACGTAGCAACTTAATTACCAACAAAATTATTGATTTAATTAACTTAATAATGTTTATCAATTCAAAACTTAAGCAATAGCCTTAGATTGGCTGTTAGAGAAAAACTGTTTTTCATTGAGTGCTGATTTAAAAAAACAATAAAAAAAAACCCGCAGGACATTGTGTTTGAACATAAAAGTGTAGAGAAGTGAAGTAAAGGAGTCTAGATAAAATCAGTGAAAGAACAGCTAAAAAAAAACAGTAAGGCCACCATCCTTTATCCAGCCTTAATGCTTTTAAGCCCTTAAAGAACCTGCTTCCAGATTCATTAATTTTCTTCTACAAAGAAAGTCATGGAGGAACTACTCTCGTTCTCACCTCTATGTAAAGCGTAGTAATCCTATTGAGATCTGTCCTAGTTTGTCGTCAAAGACTTGACATCACAAATGTTCTCTAAAGAATCCCTGTTGGGCTAATTGAGTCCCAGCAGCGGCAATGACAGATGGCCAATAGTTCCTAACTACGTAACAGGCCATTCCACACTCCCAGCGACTCTGCTCTATCTTTCGAAGCCATTTCGCGATGAGTCACCAGGAGTAGCAAATTAGAGAATTAGCATCCACAACTACATACAGTAGTGGACTAAAGCGGATACATAATTGAATATTTTTAAAATTACATTAATAACTTTAACTCGTCTTAAATTTTGTAAAATCCACAAAAACTGGACTATTGATGACTGGAAACGAGTCAGTTTCCAGTCTGATGGGATTCAGTATTGTTGGAAGAGGCCCACTGACACCATTCAACGACATCACGTCAAGCAAACAGTAAAGCACGGTAGAGGAAATTTAATGGTGTGGGGATGTTTTACCTGGTGGGGTGTTGGTCCCCTAGTTAAAATAGATGGTATAATGAATAAGTAGCAGTATTTAAGTATTTTGGAGAACAATTTGCCCATATTTATTGAGGAGTGCGCTTATCCGGCGAAGGAAATAACTTTTCAGCAAGATGGGGACCCGAAGCACACAGCCAAGATTGTGCAAAAATGGCTTGCCGAACAAGAATTCAAAACAATGAAATGGCCTCCACAAAGCCCCGATTTAAACCCCATCGAAAATTTGTGGGCGATTATAAAAAGAAGACTTTCCCAATATGAACGAGCACCGACCAATTGGATGAACTTTGGTCAAGAGTTTCCACGGAATGGGCCAATCTTCCACTCGAAACCATTAAAAATCTCGTGGAAAGTATGCCTAATCGAATAAAATCTTTAATAAAGAACAAAGGCCTTTGGACAAAGTACTAACAACAAAAATTGCAGAAAATTCAAAAATGGACAAAACCGGATAAAAGTTAAATCAATTTGTAATTCCTTTTATTTAATTTTTTAAGATATGTTATATTGAATTAAAGCCATTTTTATTGAAAAAATATGCTTAAGTTTAATGCTATAATTTTTCTTTTTAAGTTTTTTTTTTATTAAAAGATAAATATATAACAAATTTAAAAAAATTTAATTTTATGTATCCACTTTAGTCCACTACTGTATATCATCAATCGAGTGAGAATTCAATATAGCAAGTGCGTCCTTCTCATTTCCCGGAACACCACTTACTTAATTAATTATTCATTAGAACCCTTTAGTTAGGATTATAACCTAGCTTTTCACGCCACCACATGTTGTCTGTGTCAATTTTATACATGAGTGGAGGGACCTACAGTTTAAAGTCAATTCTGAACGATAGATTTTTTTTTTTAGAAACTTTCCATGGCAATTTTATTTATTCTCAGAGTTTTTGCCAGAAATCTGCTGAGAGGAAGTTGCTGAAGAAATGTTTTTTCATATATTCGTTTTGATGTCTGACCTGGGGTTTGAATCGAGGCCTCACGTCTAATAAGCCAACACACTACCTACTAGACTATGGCGACTTCATACAACTATATCATCAATCGAGTGAGAATTCCATTTAACAGGTGTGTCAGCTTTCTCGTTTCCAGAAACACCAACCCTTTAGTCAAGATTATAACCTAGCTTCTCACACCACCATATGTTTTGTGTGTTAATTTTAGCTGTAAGTAGCATGGCCAACATTTTAAAATCGGTTCCGAATGACAAATTTTTAAGAAACTTTTCTTCACAATTTTATTTATGCTCAGACTTTTTGCCAAAAGACTGCTGAGAGAAAGTAGCTGAAAAAATGTTTTTTTAAATTTCGTTTTTGTTCGAGATGTCTGAGCCAAGGGCTTGAACCAATTTGAGGTTTTGCAAAAGATTCTCTGAGCAGCAGATGTCTTAGATTTTTTATTTTGTCACTTAAGGGAAAAAGGACCTACGAGGTATAATATAATTTTGGATGCCAAACCAAATAAGCTAACATAATACCTACTCGACTACACAATACTATGCCTTATCACTCAATAGAGACTGACGCTGATAATAAAGAAAATTCATTAAATAAATGAAAATTTATAACCAAAAATATTACTTTCCATTTACTGGAGTCTTACGACTTCATTTTTATAAAATGGCTAAATGGCCTTAATTGAAATATGAAATTATTAGAAAACTTGAGTACTTTAAAACAGAAGCAAACAAAAATACATGAATTTAACAAAATATTGATATCAGTTTTCAATCTTATTTGCATTGATTACAATGAAAAGAAATTCTGATTATGTTTACTATTATTGCTGATGCTTTCTTTTCTTTATCTTTCTCTTTATATTTCCATTTTTTATCATATTTCTCTTCCAAATTTTCTTTATGACCCTAAACCATAACCATAAAGCATTTTGTTTTTCTTTTTCTTTCTAAAACATTTATGTGCCACCACCCTAATAGCAAGCAGCAGTTGTTCAATGAATTTCTCATTTTCTTCACAACTTTAAATCATCATAATCTGTTGGACTAGGGAAAAAGTCAACCTTTAACTCTGTTACAACGTTATTTTTTAAATTAAAATGTTTAAATCTGGAAGATATTGTATTTTTAGGGAATTTTGTTATCGAATATCATAATACGATTGCATATGTTGAGATTTTTCCTCTTCTGCACGAGTGTATTTGCCATTACTTCAGCAAATTTTACACACAAAAGGTCCAAAAGTGTTTGTATGGTGGTAATCAAAACTTAACATGCCTTTGAAAAATTATTAAAAAAAGTTTGTTTAAATCTTTTTTTTTACAATTGAATAAGTCTTACGTAATATTTATGTATTTACAGAAATTGTTTAAGAACGTTCAAGTCTTAGAAGAATTTTTTATAAATTTAAAAACAAAACTGTGATCAAAAATATAATTTTCAGAATAAAGTGCCACTTATTTATAGAGCAAGGACTTTTGTAATTGAAAGTAAGAATATCATAGAAGTTAAAGGTCTTTCCATAGAATGCAATTAGTTTCAGATTGACCAAATGACAAGTCAGTATCTTCAGAGCAGCCTGACTATTCATCTATTGACATGATCACTCGGTTCGATATATTCATATATTAACTCCCTTGCCTTAGTGATAGAACACACAATACTAGACAGACGCTGTATTCATATTCGCCAGTCTTCTGGCAAAAACTCCGAGAGTAAATAAAATAGCCAAGAGAAGTTTATCAAAAATCTATTGAATCTGGGCATAATTATTTTTGAAAATATTTTATCATTAACATTACAGTATTCCCTCGATTTACGTTGTTTCGATTAACGTCGTCAAAAATTTTGTTCGCTTCAACTTCGATTTGCGTTGTCATTCGAATTATGTCGCCTTTTTTGGAACCAACTGTGACGTAAATCGAAAGATTACTGTATCTTTTTTAAGTTCCTTGTTAAAAACATACTACTTTGTAGTATGAGCAATATGAAATTCTATTTACGTCGCCTTTTTCCGTAACATTCTACGACGTAAATCGAGGGAATACTGTACATACATACAGTGAGCGTCAAAAGCAACTGAACATTACAAAAAATATACATTAACAAATTATCGTTATTTTTATTTTAAAATTGTTTCATTGCCAGTCTTTGAAATTGAAACAAAAAAAAAAAATTCAAAATGTTGCCAAATTTTTTCGGTCACTCTCCTTAAGTGGTAAAAGTTGAGTTTGAGGATTGTTAGAATTTTATCCTTAGTTTGCAGTTTCTTTTGACGCTCACTGTATATACATAACACCACTCAAACCACTTATTTTGTGTGTGTTAACCCTTTCCACTCCAATGTCGAGTCTTTTGTCTTTTTGCGGACAATTTTAAAAAAGGTGGGATATTTTTTTACTAAAATTTTTGATAAAACCAGTTCATTATATAAGAAAAAATCAATTTTATTTACAAAATACGAAAAAACCCCTAAAAGTTAAAACTCAATTTTAGCGTAGAGCGATTTAAGCGTAGGTGGAATAAAAAAAAAGGCTTGGAGTGGAAAGGGTTAATTTTGTCAATAAGTGATGGACTTACAATTTAAAGTCGACTGTGAACGACAGATTTTCAAGAAATTTTTCAACACTTGTTATGTTGTTCGTTCAGAGAGCAAACATTGTCAATTTCCCATCGATAATATCAAGCACTGCTTTATGCTGCTTACCTAAGCTCAGCAATTTTATTGTCTTCCTAACATCCTACCACAAGTACTTGGAGGTACAATAGTTTGGGGCCAGTTATAGGGATTTTCACTAAAGGTTTAACAGAGTCGACCGAAATGGTCCACATTAGTTGTTTACGGTCATCGGACGAAGAGCTTTAAGAAATAACAATCTTTGTCTATCTCCATTCTCACCGAGTTTCCAATAAATTAACATGAGTTCCTCTTATGCAGTTGGTTTTACGTTATCAAGTTCTAATCATTCATGAGCTATGTGAGAGCAACTGACTATAAATCACTTATTTTAAGGCAGTTTGTTAGTCAACCTTTTCTTATGGTATTTTCTTTTCTACAAAGAAAATGTCACCCTCTTACAAGGTACATTAAAAAAATTTTTTCCATTTTTTTTATTTGAGAAGAACATAACACAAATATTAAAAAAGGGTATGCCCTGTGTTTACCACTTATTAAGAAAATGAATGAGGAAATGCCAATTTGTTCAAAGGTGTTGCCAGATCGCAAATTTTTCGACTTCATTTTTTGCACGCTTTTTTTATAATAAAAAAAAATATTTTAACACTGTTCTAACATTGAATGTAATTTTTTATACTGCTGACCATGTAGCTTTAATAATGTAATATTTCCTTAAGATTACTCCACAAAACAATGAAAAAATTAACTTCAAATTGGATAACAATACCAGGCGACTTTTTTAAATTTCATCTGGTAGCCCTATAAATAAACAAAAGTCATCTGCTTTACAGGGCATTATCAGCACTCTCGATTTATACAGGGCATAAAATGCAATGCCCTCCACCAGTGGCAAGTGCGAATTATTTAGAATAAAACATACCACCCTTTTAGAGGGCGAAACATTTTTAAGAAACAAACTCAAAATTGCATTTTGCGTTAATAAAATGCACATTTTTTGGTAGAAAAGAAAACACCATTAATATTCTTTTCCTTTTATTACGCTCATCACCAAACGAAGATGTACGCTCTTCCACTAAAGTGGTGTTTACTTACTTTAGTCCAACAAATGTTTGTTGATTAACTTTCAAACCAAAAGGGATTAATTCGGCCGCTAACAAAGTGCAAATATCTCTTATTGACGATGATGTAAAGACCTTAAGGGTGTGCACACTTTACCTTCAATTACTAATGTTCTGATTCGTTTCATAAATCGATGGTACACTGTGTAAGTACTGTTAAGTACTCTTTAAATTAAAAATTTCTTTAAATTTAATGAAATTTCTTTAAAACTCTTCAAAATTTTATTCACACCTGAATCACTGCAATTTTTCATGTCAATTTGTATTAAAAACTTCTTTTAATTTATGAATCTTTCCTTGTAACAAACTTCAATTGAAATATGATTTTATTTGTTATTTTTCTTCATCATCGTTTATGTTTTCGTTTTAGTTACTTGAGATTATGGCCTAAAGCAGTCACTTCAAGTAATTAAATTATTATCATGGTTTCAGACCATTAATCTACTGCTGGTTGTTTTAACTGTCACCTTATCTGCGGTATAAGCCAGTTTAGTGTCAACGCCAAATGTTTTTCACAGGTAAAAGTCCTTATTTATGTTACCATTGACAACATCCACAACACACAACACACAATTCAATTACAATCTTATCAGAATGAAAATAATGAAAAGAAATCAAATTACGGTTTATTAAACTCTTTCAGGCGTTATGTTTTGGTAATGGTAAGAGTAATGAACCCTTTCATTGGTTATGTTTGGAGTTTCGTAATAACAATGGCGAAAGTATTACAAATTTGGATTAATTTTCTATTAATCTTTTCATAATTATTTTTGTATTAATTTTTTTTAATTTTTATTTTTATTCTTGGAATTTCTGTTTGTATTTTTGTTGGATGGCATCCATTTAGTTTCATTTCAATTGGCGAACTGTATTCCTTTTTGCCGGCCTATATGTAGTTCAACTTCAAGACAAATCACGCCAATTAAGCTAAAGCATTCGGTTGACATCACTGTTCACATTTTACTTTACGTTTGCCATGTTGTATGGTTTTCATATTAAATTCCAATTTTCCGCAACAAAGTTAGTTGCTGCACTTGAACTATCGCTTAAGTTTACATCATTTCCAATGAAACGAAAGTGTGATATTTTAATATGTGATCCCATTGAGGACTACATCTACACATACATCTATTAGACCAATATATGTACAATATATTGACTACACAGTCACGAGTACTACTGACTTATTATACATGTATGACAAGCAATGCTTTTTACTATTGACATTTAACATGTGCGTGTCATTGAAAATCTACTACTGACGTTAGTACTATTGACTAGGTACTTCTTTTGGGACCATATGTAGACATTGGAACCAGTGAATCAATAGTACAATTTAGCAGTTCTAGTCTACACTTTTGGTACTTTTCTGTAGTAAAAGTCGACAATAAAATTTAAATTTTTGTAAATATTTGATATTTTATTAAAAAAAATAAAAGAGGTACGATTTCATTGTTACAGCCTTTTTTTAAATTTAAATATAAAAACTAAAAAGGTACTATTAATTCAGTCTCTCTTATTTATATAGAAACATCAAAATAACATTTTTGTTTTATTAAAATTAAGTAAAATTATTAATCCTCTTTGGGAGAGTCGTCTTCTCCACGATTTTCATTATTTTTGGTTTTGCTGCGACCCATTTGTTTGAAATACTTTTGCTTTTGGCGCTGAAATGTTGCTCTAAGTGTTTTATCTGAATTTTCATTGAAAGTTGATATTACATCTGGATATTAAAAAAACGTAACAAATTGTGAAAATATTACAAATATGTATTTATGAGAACACAAACAAGCATTTATTACCTATTATGGCTTTAAAAACATTTGAGTATTCGCGCAACCTCTTTTTGCCAAAAGAGCCATCAACATTAAAATTCATGATAATATTTAGGCCAAATATTTCATGAAGGTTTCGTTCTGCATTACCCGCAAGGAGTAATTTCATTTGTTGAATCTATTGAATATAAACAAAAAATGCAATTTTATTCGTTGAAGTAGTTCCACAGTAAAAGTACATACTTACGTATGGGTCTGAATAAGTTTTCAAAATAGCATCAAATTCTCTCAGTTTTTCTTCAGAGTCGATAGGGAAAAATTCCATAAGATTTGGAGCAATTTCATTTTGTTTAACAATTGTGTCCAATTTTTTATCTTCTCGCGCAAACTATATTTTGGAAAATCTATTTGAGACGACACAGAACATTCAGGCTCCACAAAATTTTCACAATTCACACTTGGACTTATAATTGTCTCATTTTCACTACTTTTATTTTTATATAACATTGATTGTTTTTTTTTTTTTAAAGTTTATAATTTCTTGACAATTTGACAATTGACAATTTTTTTTCTCGTCAAAGGCAAATTAAATAATTGTTGACACTTCGATCACATCGTCACCATAAAGTCACCAATATAGTCGACAAAACTGGTGACTTGGAGACACTTGTCGACATGTTTCCTTCAGGGTAGTCTTCCACATAAAATAATGCCTTTACTGCCAAGATCAATGAAAATAACTGGTAGTGAAAAAATTTAATTTTACGAGGTTCGAAAGTCAACGAACGGTAGGTATAGGGTGGGCCAGATATCGATTTTAATTTAAACCATCGGTTATTTCAAATTTGGCAATACTTATGTCATTCTATTGCCGTATTTGGGGCACAGAAAACCCACACGTGGTCTTACAGAAACCAATGCACCCATTACAAGTGACTGGCATTATTGGCCCATATTTCTTTGGAACTGAAGACAGCGCAACCATTACAGTAAATGTGGACACCTATCTCAATAGGATAACCAATTTATTTGTACCCGCTCTTCATGGTATTGATGTGAACGATGTTTGGTTTCAACAGGATGGTGCAACTTGCCACACATCTCATGCCACAATCGATTTATTGCGTCAAACGTTTAATGGCCGTTTAATTAGCCGAAATGGTGAATTGAATTTTAAAGCGTTTTTGTTTCCTTGCATTTTTAAATTTCAACTTTTAAATGGCCCACCTACCTTTAGGGTGGTAGTTTGGATAGGTTGGATACCAAAGCTTACTTGACCACGCATAGTGCGCCCTAGTGATGCTACAAGTAAGCGCAGTCCTTGCACTGACCGAATTCCATCAAACTTATCGATGAAGTTTGCCAACGCAGGGGTTGTATACAACTGCCCTATGCTGAAAACCAGCCCGAATGTATAAAAGACGAAGCTTTAACCAATGGTTGTCGCCGCAGTCTAGTAGGTAGTGTGTTGGCTTATTGGATCTGAGGCCACGGTTCAAACCCCAGGCCAGAATTCTCCAACAAAACGAAAATATTGGAAAATATTTCTGAATAAATTGGTATATTGGACACAATTGTTAAACAAAATGAAATTGCTTCAAATCTTATGGAATTTTTCCCTATCGAAACTGAGAGAATTTGATGCTATTTTGAAAACTCATTCAGCCCCATACGTAAGTATTTACTTTTATTGTGGAACTACTTCAACGAATAAAATTGCATTTTTTGTTTATATTCAATAGATTCGACAAATGAAATAACTCCTTGCGGGTAATGCAGAACGAAACCTTCATGAAATATTTGGCCAAAATATTATCATGAATTTTAATGTTGATGGCTCTTTTGGCAAAAAGAAGTTGCGCGAATACTCAAATGTTTTTAAAGTCCTAATAGGTAATAAATGCTTGTTTGTGTTCTCATAAATATTTGTAATATTTTAAAAATTTGTTTCGTTTTTTTAATATCAGATGTAATATCAACTTTCAATGAAAATTCGGACAAAACACTTAGAGCAGCATTTCAGCGCCAAAAGAAAAAATATTTCAAACAAATGGGTCGCAGCAAAACCAAAAATAATGAAAATCGTGAAGAAGACGACTCTCCCAAAGAGGATTAATAATTTTACTTAATTTTAATAAAACAAAAACGTTATTTTGATGTTCCTATATAAATAAGAGAGACTTAATTAATAGTACCTTTTTAGTTTTTATATTCAAATTTAAAAAAGGCTGTAACAAAGAAATCGTACCTTTTTATTTTTTTTTAATAAAATATCAAATATTTACGAAAATTTAAATTTTATTGTCGACTTTTACTACAGAAAAGTACCAAAAGTGTAGACTAGAACTGCTAAATTGTACTATTGATTCACTGGTTCCAATGTGTACATATGGTCCCAAAAGAAGTACCTAGTCAATAGTAGATTTTCAATGACACGCACATGTTAAATGTCTATAGTAAAAAGCATTGTTTGTCATATAATAAATCAATAGTACTGGTGACTGTGTCAATAGTAAGTCAGTACAGTTTCACTATTGACATTTCCTACAGGGACTGGCATGTACGTATGTATGTATGTGTAATCAGACATTCATAAAATTCTTGAATAGAAACTATCTGCGAAACGAAATTTGCTTTTTAAATCAATCGCATTCTCTTTGACTCAATCTGAAAAGCATATTTGCAGGTGCGGCGACAATATCGCACGACTAGCTTTATTGACCTTACTCTTTGAGTCTATTGTATATCGTTGAAAAGATTAATTCTTTGTTCAATATCCTCAACCCATCACTATGGTGGAACAAACAAAAATTGTCTTTCCATCTAACGTTTGCAGTACATTAGAAATTCTATTGCTGCTGGTTCATCGAGTACAATCTACAAACGATACATTCCATTAGTCAAAAAATAAATATTTTGAAATTTTCTCCAATTGCCTTTGACTTCCATAACCTCCTTACTATCTTAGATCATTCCATTTTGTGCCTGAACAATTGTTTCGCAGTGTTATTGTTCAATACCAAGGATATTATTTTGTTCAATTAAGGACAAACATTTTTATTATTTTGAAGTGTTTTTTTTTTGGAAATGGTGTAAACCGTAATCCGAAATCCGTTAATCGGGTTGTTATGGCCAATTAAGTAAGTAAACCGTATGTGTATACAAATACTCTCTATATAAATTTTCGCTGAATTCAAATAATCTCATGTAGTAGATTTTACTCTCGTTTAAGTTTCTTTCCCCACCATTTTCATCGTCTTCAACATTATTCCTGCCGTTGTTAAACATAATATCTATTATTGTTGTTGTTGTTTCTTCTTTACATGCGTTGACATCGCAAACCAAACACTCTGCAAGTATTGCAGACGTGTAACGCTACCTTAATGTCTGTGCAACAATTGAACAATGTGAGAGAGTATGTCAAGAACTATTGCCCTCAAATATTGGTCTTATCTGGTTTGCAAAATACACGTCCTGTACGGTTGGACTTTACCTATGTCCTGATGAAAAACTTATTGTTGATGGTGTGCGGTCACGTAGTGTGTGGCTGTAGTGCCCAGTGTTATCGTAATTATTTGCAAAGACGTGCAACCATACGTTTCCGTTAACATTGTGTTAAGGGTTTCTACTCCCTTCGGGGTTGATGAAAATGTCAAACTGGGCTTAAGTGCTCTAATGTAGGTTAGTTTAAGGCAAAAGTGAGCATAAGTGATTAAAATATTATGTTAAGAAACTATTTAAACATAAACTATAATGCCTTGGGGGCTATTATCTTTACGTATGTATGTGTTTGTATGTGTATAATGATGTGTGAAAATAAGTAATCCTTGCCAAAAGGCCATTACACTAAATGAAACAATTACGACTTTTATTATCTAATTTTATTGTCCACTTTTATTGTTATTGTGTTATTATTATTGCTATTTCCCTTCACAAATTGTATTTTTTTTATTCGTTTTCTAACTTAAGCCTCTCGGCATTGGTAAACTAAAATCCAATATCTTATTAATGAACTGCAAATCGATAAACATGTGACCATAAGGAATTAAATCAATACCTCAATGTCATTTACAAGGTAAGCCAAACCATAAAACTATTAACGCACCAATACCTCTACTGCCAAATACTATTTCACACTACGCCGTAGTGTTGGAACATATTTTCCAAGCATTTCTTGCATTTCTTGCAGTTCTTGCATATCTTTTCCCTATCCTTGAAACGTTTCGAATGCAATTAAATTCTAACACGCACTTGTGGCATGAAAGAGTTTTCGTTTATAGAAAGAAAGGAAACTGCAAGGAATTATACTCGTATTATTCTAATTTTCCTTTGAGTTTTTGTGCTTCCCAGCTAAAGCTGTTGAAAGTGATAAGTGTTCTTCTCATATGGAAGTGTTAGTAGAACATTCGTGGAGAGATTGAAACATGGATTTTCTTTTGTGCGACATAAAACAGAAATAAAGTTTATTATTCCTGTTGCTTTCTCCTTATTTATAAGGAGAACTAATACTGTGTTCAGACATGCACCTTTATTGCGTAAATCGCAATAAACGGCATTATTGATCTCAATATTTCATACAAAATGTCAATTAATTATTGCTCAATAAAGTCATAAATTGTTATAATATTGATAAAAACTTTAAATACAACACTGTCATAAGTACGTTTAGTGAGCAGATTACATTTTTCCGAACGCTTTCTATTAATATTTAACAACTCAATTGTAAACAACGACAAACAAAAAATGGAAGGTCAGCAGAAAGGTTTGTATCAAGGCATATCCAATAGGTAAACTTATGTCAACAGCTGACGCGTTTTTAAATGTCAAAATTTTGTTGTTTTTTGTTTGTTTTGTTTCGATAATCATTTTCGCATTTATAAACCCTCATATGTACCGGATGTATCCTTAACGATACGCACTCTAGAAATTCTTCAGGATTACTATTTCAAAGCCAATTTTATTAAAATTTTTGCAAGATGATTAATAATATTTAAGCCTTTAACACTAAATCCATATAGCTTTTAAACTACAACCTAGATTTACTATATTTATATTTATTTAGACGAGGCTGATGAATTACCCAAAAAAAGATTTCGGTCTCTCCAACTAAGTGCCAAAACTATGACCAATAACAAATAACGTTAGCATCTGCCATTTTTATCGATGGCCATATAAAAACATGTTCTTTAGATAAAGTGGAAATGTTATTGACTGCATGGAATAATTTTTTTTTAATTTATAGGTGCCCCACTATTGCGTAATTAAGCATGACATAAAAATCAAAAGAAATTTCAATATATAAAATGTATTTAGTTTTTTTAATTGCTTTTATTAATTTCCTATATAGGTTTGAGGGTTAATTTTTTTGACATACCGCGTACTCTTTAACAAAAACAAAATGCCTGTTGTTTTTGCATTGTTGTACTTGTTGTACACTTAAGGTTACCTATTAGATGTGCCTTGGTTTGTATTTTATTTTGAGTTTCATTTTCCTCTAACAGTGCCATAAGCAAAAGCTTTCTTTTCTGCAAGTTATCCAGTATTATCAAATTTTTCTTTCTCATCCTTCTGAGAAAAGCCACTTTGAAGTCAAAAGTAGTCCCTATTAACCGCAACAGCTCGGCGTTTGGGTTAATCATTAGCAATACCTTTTTAAATGGTAAATTGTTTTCCATTTTTTCTAAAAAATTTCTTGGCACTAATTTTCACGATTTTTGTAGTCGCCGTAGTCTAGTAGGTAGTGTGTTGGCTTATTAGACTGAAGGCCCGAGTTCGAATCCCAGGTCAGACATCAAAACGAAAATATTTCTTCGGCGACTTCCTCTCAGCAGATTTCTGGCAAAAACTCTGAGAGTAAATAAAATTGCCATGAAAAGCTTCTCAAAAATCTGTCGTTCGGAGTCGACTTTAAACTGTAGGTCCCGCCGCTCATGTATAAAATTAACGCACACAACACGAGTGGTGTGAGAAGCTAGGTCGTAATCCTGACTGAAGGGTTGTAATGACCAATTATGTATGTATGTATGTAATTTTCGCGATTAAATTAAAAGCAATGTTGTTGAAGCAATCAGCTGTTTTGTTTACCAGCTGTCAAATAAATTTTCGTATATTATATGTCTGAACGCTAAAAATATTGTTCTCAATAAACCGAATATTGATTTAATAAAAGTGCATGTCTGAACATAGTATAACATTCATTCAAGCAATATCAACAGTTATGGTTAGAATTTCAAGAAAAAAAAAAAAGTTTTAAAGAGTTAGCATACATTATAATACTTCATACTTCATGTATATTACCATACCGTAATATACATAGCATCCATATTGGGTATGGTAATTTTATTCATATCTGGAGGTAACTACAGTTTAACGTCGTGTGATTTGTAAAACTTTATCATTGTAATGGTTTACCTTTAGAGTATTTACCGGCAGCTCTTTGTTTTCATATTGTCATATTGTCTTCTAGAAAGCTAATATATTACCCACTGGGTTACGCCGACCAGAAATTTTAAAAAGCCAATTTTATTAAATGAAACACCACACAATGTTTATACGATTCTTATGTGATGTTAAACAAATATTGTCGTTGCTAATTTAGTGCAGCTAGAATCAATTCAAACTTAATACATACATACATAATTGGTCATTATAACCATTTAGTCAGGATTACGAACTGTTTTCTCAAACCATTTCTGTTGTGTGTGTTAATTTTATACATGAGCAGCGGGCCTTACAGTTTAAAGTCCACTTCAAACGACAGATTTTTGAGAAAAGCTTCATGGCAATTTTATTTACGCTCAAGGTTTTTGCCAAAAATCCGCTGAGAGGAAGTCGCAGAAGAAATATTTTTTCATATTTCGTTATGTTGGAGAAGCCTTACCTGGGGTTTGAACTGAACTCTCAAGAAATTGATTAACAGGAGCAAATCGCATAATCTCAGTTGGCAGTACACATCACCATAGATGTGAGATGACCACACAGCACGTGGTGATGTCCAGAGTCCCATCCCAACATCCCATTCAGGCCAAAAGAAGTTGGTGATCACTGACCTATGGTGCTCGCCATTGGCAGTAATGGATTGCCTAACGTCAATCTCAATGAAATATGGACCGCTAACGATACATACATAATTGGTCATTACAACCCTTCAGTCAGGATTACGACCTAGCTTCTCACAACACTTGTGTTATGTGCGTTAATTTTTATACATGAGTGGCGGGACCTACAGTTTAAAGTCGACTCCGAACCACAGGTTTTTAAGAAGCTTTTCATGGCAATTTTAATACTCTCGGAGTTTTTCCAGAAATCTGCTGAGAGGAAGTCGCCGAAGAAATATTTTCATAATTTCGTTTTGATGTCTGACCTGGGACCGCTAACGATGCTTTCCCGAAATTCACATCAAACACTTCGGGATGCATTAGAGGCTATTGGATCTCAAGGGGGTTTGGCAACATTCCCAATTTGACAATTTTATATGGGCATCAATATTAAAAAATTAATTTTTTTAATGAAAAATATCTCGGTATGTTGTCCGACCAATTTGACAGATATTGCTTTAACAAGATGGCCGTTATCAACTGCTAAAGTTAGGAAGTTCTCTGTTGGAAGACCCGATAATTAGGATTTGGACTATTTAAATACGTAGATACTTCTCAAGAATTTGTTAAACAAAAGACTCGTATGCTGAAACGTTTATTTCATTTGATTTTAGTTTGTTTTTATTACTGCGAGAGCGCTTACATTGCTTGTGATAACATTAAGAGTTCCTGACATAAACGAATGCTTTTTAATGATGCTTTTTTGTATTCTTAAATTCCTATCTTTTGTACCTTTGTACGGTATTGGTTGTTAAGTAATCTTAACTAACGATTGACATCATTTTCAATTTGAAAGCTTTAGTCGATAAACCTACTATTGTTTATCTGTTCTTAATTTTTTTTTTTTTTTTTTGTTAAACTTTTCGGTACACTATGCCCTTCATCTTGATCTACTGCAAGTAGCATTGCATACGTGTTTGCAAACAAAAATGCATACAAACTGATAATCAGTTTACCTGTGTTTTCTAACTCAAGTGAATCTTTTTCTTTTACTTCCTTTAGGCATTGCTGCTGTAGGCATTGCACGTGCACTGTTCCGTTGTCATACTACTACATGCAGCAGAAGGCTTGGAGTGTTCTCAGAAACTACATAAAAAAGCATTGCTCAGCTTAACAGTTTAGATGTTCCAAGTGCTCAGCAGCCTAATAAAAATTCTGCTGCTCTAAATGCAGTCGAACGTAATGCGCCTAGAATGGTTGAAGTGGCATCATGGATTCATTAAGTCGTTATGTATTACAAGGTGAGTAGCACAGCATATAAAATAAAAATAGACTTCCTTTTTTCAATTAAAATTGAAATATAAATGTCAGTTTAAGAACAATAATTGTATGAAGGCTAAGTGCTTTGCTTATACATGCCATAGTAAATAATTTATAAACAATTTACAGTACATCCGTATGTACTATACGAAGTATACATACATATTTACTAACATACTGACAGCCTGGTTTATGTTTTACAGCCTACAACAATATTTCATTTTCATGTCATTATTTGTCAGGGGATTATAAGAGCTTAACACCAAATAGAAAATTATTCAGAATGTCCTGTGAGAAAACAAGATAATTTTATGGAAAAATATGTTGTTGTTGTTGTATGTATATTAGTTTGTTTTGTTTTTATTATAAATATTGTTCTTGTAAATCATTTAAAATAACTCTGGAAACTATAAGTATACTTAAAATGAATTTTATGGTTTATTTTAGAACTGAGGAGTGTTCGTTCAAAAATTGATAAAATTATGTTCATTTTGTTTTTGTATTACAAATCATTCATTTAACTTCCTTAACTGGTGGGCAAATAATCCATAATAGTCACAAGTAATTACACAAACATTATTAAAGAGACAGACAGCATCAACAAAATTTTGTGGTTGGCTTGCAGTTGTATTTAAGCCATTAGAACGTTTAAAATCTTATACAATTAGATTAATAATATGTATAATTATTTCAAGGAAATTAATCTGCAAAAGCTTATGCTATCAACAACACAGCAAGTACACCAATTTTGAAATTGCAGCCACAGGTAATGCTCCATGCTGCTGTCTTAATTATAATAAAGGCAGCAGCAACCAACAAGGACTTATTACAGCAAATGTGTAATAAATATTGGCTTGATTGGTCATTACAACCCCTTAGCCGGTATTACAACCTAGTCCCTCATACCACTTATGTTGTGTGTGTTACATTTATGCATGTGTGGCGGGATCGACAGTTTAACATCGGCTAGGTTAGAGGACGTGTACTTGTCAGTTAAGACAAGTACAGTACCCGGAGGTTGAATTGACCCATTCATTGTACATACAACATCGGCTATGAACGACAGATTTTTGAAAACGCTGTCATGACAATTTTTTATTTACTCTCAGGGGTTTGGCCCGAAGACTGCTGCGGGGAAGTCGCCTAAGAGATATGCTTTCATATCTGAGCTGGAATTTGAATCCTGGGCTAGGATCTTATAAATCAACATATGCCACCTACTACGCTACACGATAAACAAGCGTGAAGCCAGGTTGTAATCCTGACTAAAGTACATAAGTAAGACAACTTAGTTTACAACCGTAGTCAAGTAGGTATTAGACGTGAGGACACGGTTCAAACCAGAGATCAGCAATGAATCGTATTTTCGCTACTCATAGGTACTTATGAAATTTTGAGTATGAGTGAGTCAAGAGTATTAAAATTCAACTACTCTGATTCATTCGTACTCGCTACAACATTGATTTATAAGTATAGGTTGCAATGAGTATGAGTACAACGCTGACATCAAACTCACAACATTCGATTCATTGTTTGATTCATACGCCTACTCATTCAGATTCATAAATTTAGAAAAATACTTATAATACTTACGAATGATTCGAGTCACTCGAATCATTTATCAAAATTTACACTAGTAGTTATTGTTGCATTTACAAAAGAAGAGAAAAGAAAAGACAAAGACAGCAAGCAAAGCACATACACAACCTTCTAGCGAGTATTGTGGTGTCCGTACTCGAATCATACTTATTTTGTGCTTCGTGTATATGTTGAATCATGGAGAGTCGAAATCAACAACATCATGCGTATTGTTAAGTATGAGTACGATGAGTATTTCTAACTTTGAATATGAGTAGTATGAGTATGATATTAAAATAAGTATGAATGCGTATAAGTAGCTGAAATTATAAGTATGACTCGAATCTACTCATCGTTTTGAATACTCGTTGCTGATCTCTGGTTCAAACCCCAGGTCAGACCTCAAAACGAAATATGAAAAAATATTTCTTCGGCGACTTCTTCTCAGCACATTTCTCTAAAAACTCTGGTTTCTCAAAAATCTGCTATTCGGAGTCGACTTTAAACTTTAGGTCCCTCCACTCATGTATAAAATTAAAACACACACAACATATGTAAGTGGTGTGAGAAGCTAGGTCGTAATCCTAACTGCAGGGTTGTAATGACTGATATGGTTGTATTTACTTGATAACTAAAATGATTCGATGAAAAATAATTCTCACAAAAACTCTTGAAAACGAAATTTGATATAAATAATTTTAAAATTCCCAGATAAATACGTTGGCTCTTTTGCCAACATTTTATATTTTGTTGGAAACATTTTAGATTTACGCAGAAAATAAAGTCCTGTTTGTCTTAAAACAACCCGTAATTCACTTGACTGCTTAAGAGTTAAATCGTTGGATTTTAACGTTTTTCTTCTCCCCTGTTTAAGATATTTCTGTTTATATGAACTTCGCAAAAAAGGTGAATAATAATAATAACAAAAACAACAACAAACATTAAGCAAAAATGTTTATTTAGCAAAAGAAGCTCAAGTATCGCAAAAAAAAAAAACGAAATATTTTTCATTAAATCTCACTGTATTCTTACGAAAACATTTTCAATAAGTATCGCAACATAATCGATTAGTTAAACCCAAAATATTTTAAATTTTAATAAACTTGAACTGATTTTTTTTTAATGAAAGTTACTACAATTTTTTTTTTTCGATATTTTTTATTGTATCTTCATTTTTTATGAACTAACAATAAGTGTTCAAATCTTAAGTTTAAAGCCAGTGCCAGACAAAAATTCTAGTTTTCAAATGTTAATAGAACAAATAATATTATAATACATAATTTGTGAAGAAATCATCAGAGTTCGATGGTGTCCCTCCTTCTCAAGCGGGTATGTCCACGATGTTGTAGGATGTTTCGAGCGAAAGGATTTGGATGTATTTCCAGCTTCTTTAAATATTTGGTCACATATTTTGAGATTTCGCTTTTGACCAGTGGGACGTCAAGGTCTTTATGAATATTGCTGTTTTTAATATACCAAGGAGCGGCAGTTATCATTCGTAGGATTTTATTTTGACGGCGTTGTATTTTTTCAATATTAGAAGCAGAAGCCGTGCCCTTTAACTGGATACCATAACTACATATTGGCTCCAATATAGATTTGTAGAGCAAGAGTTTACAATCGAGACTAAAAACGGAATTTCTACCGATAAGCCAATTGATTTGGACTGCTTTCAGTTTCATTTGGGTCAATTTTGCATCGATGTGATATTTCCATGTGAGACGTCTATCCAAGTGAATACCGAGATATTTAACATGAGTATGTTGCGGCACCCTCTGGTTGTTAATACTGATGGGCGGACATGTTTCTTTCCGTAGGGTAAAGGTGATATGGACGCATTTTTGTTCATTGATTTTAATTCCCCACTATTCATTAGCCCATTTCTCCACCTGGGTAGCATGGTGCTGTAATTGACTTGAGGCATCTTTTGGATTTTTGTGAGAGCAAAGAAAAGCCGTATCATCAGCAAAAGTTGCGGGCAACTTAAAAAATCTCCTTCTTTAATTATGAACTTTCGATCGATAACATATTGTTACGTTTTTACCTTTTTAAAAACGTTTAAATATGAGTTCGTTGATTGCAAACCAATTAAAAACAAATATGTGTCTTACTTTAATTAAACTCTCTTTATTGTCCACACTTTCTTATGTGCCACTGTTCACACTTAACCGATACAACAATAATTACTACAATTTATTGCTTGTTCACTATTATTCATACACAACTATTCGCTATACTGCTCACAACGGATATCTTCAAACCACGACTTTTTACTTCGCACGCAACTTGTCTTTACACCGCGACTGATTAGTTAACACGCAACTTCACGCAAGACTGTCTCAATTCTGACTCGTTGCCTGCTTTGTCTTGCCCTTTTATATGCGAACCTCTTCAGTCTGATGATGGTTCTCGAAGTGGAATGTTCGCGGCTTCGCATTCTCGAGAATTCTATAGCGACTGCATTATTGTTTGTGTACTTCGTTCTCATTGCTTGTTGTTGCGTTCGCTTACTTGTCTATCTCCTTCTCTCTCATACCGATGTTGATGATTTGCTTGTAACATGTTCGTTGTGGTTGTTGGTGTAGCTATTATTAACATCATGTCTATTGTATTCGTTAGTGTGTATTTGTGTCGTGTGTATGTGTAGCTGATAGCTTTTGTTTATCGTTTTTATTGTTAAACGATATTAGGTCGTTTCGATTGTTTTTGCGTAACAATATTTTTGGAATAGATTGAAAAAATTCAATGGTAACGTCTGCTTCAATTTCGATAAAAGACCTTCATGCCATACTTTGTCGAATGCTTGAGAGACGTCAATAAAAAGCGCTGAACAATATTTTTTTTCTTCAAAGGCTTTTCTTATTTCCTGCACCAATCGGTGAGTTTGCTCAATAGTACTATGTTGTCGTCTAAAACCAAATTGATGATTGGGAGTACAGTTGTTTCGGTCCACAATAGGTGTCAGCTTGTTAATTAACAATTTTTCGAACAATTTTGACATGGTTGGTAATAGACTTATAGGTCTATAAGATTGCACTTTCGAAGGATTTTTTCCAGGCTTAGGAACCATTTTAACTAGAGCAACTTTCCATGCTGGCAGGTAGTATTCGAGACGCATGATGGCGTTAAAAATATAAAGAATAATTCTCTTTGCTATACGGGGCAACTCGATAAGCATCTTGTTGCTGACTTCATCAAGTTACCACAATGACTTAATATTTTTCCCCTTTGAAAAAAATCCATACAGACCTCAACATCCTTTTCTTTTTTTTGTGTGTTTTTAGTCGAAAAAAAAAAAATTTTAAAATATTGAAAAATTTTCCTCGCATGTTTTAAAGATTTAAAACGTATGTATATGTAATTCCGTTAAGCGCCATGGAATAGATTATAATGAAAAATTGTTTCCGTTGCCCGAAATGCTTTTTTTTGTTAAGACTCATAAGAACCTTATATTGTGAACATGATGTCGCCAGGACAGCAAAAAGTTCAAACGGGATCGTTGGGATTATTAATGTTCATGCATAGGCACTTTGTTAAATTTTACTTTAAATAGTATTTTAAAGGAAATAATTTTGCTCGCCGTAGTCTAGTAAGTAGAGTGTTGGCTTTTTAGACGTGAGGTCTCGGTTCAAATCCAGGGTCAGAAATCTCCAACAAAACGAAATATGAAAAAATATTTCTTCGGCGACTTTCTCTGAGCAGATTTCTGGCAAAAACACTCTGAGAGTAAATAAAATTTGTCATGAAAAGTTTCTCAAAAAAATCTGTCGTTCGAAGTCGAGTTTAAACTGTAGGTTTAAAGCATAAATGGTGTAAGAAGCTAGGTCGTAATCCTGACTGAATGGTTGTAATGACCAATTATGTATGTACGAGTATATTTATAATTTTACTCTAGAAATCATAGAGAAAGAAAGTGATCAACAGGTCGTAGCAAAACGTTTAGTAAGCTAATAATGAAAATCATCGGGTTTATTATATTTTCCCTCGTTTTCTTATTTGTTTCTTTTTTGTCTTCTTTTCATAAATGTTTATACCCTAAGGCTTGTTAACAAATAATCGGAGACAGTATTGTGTGTGTATTGAAGTTAAGAATATAAGACCATCAAATGAGTTTAAAAGTACCCAGCATACCAAATGTATTGAGAATAATATTATATTAAGCTTACCAACGCAAGCATTAAGCTTGAAAAAGTCTTGAGAAAATCTTGAAAAAGGTTATAGTAACAATTGTAGAAAAATCAAAACGGAACCCTCGTGATATTTATTACATGTGTAAGATTACTAAAAGCTTATTCTTGCAATTGTAGAATAAGCTTACAAATGTAATATTATATTAATGGTGTTTTCTTTTCTACCAAAAAATGTGCATTTTATTATGTGCATATTATTAAAATGTGCATTTTCTTAAAAATGTTTCGGCCCCTAAAAGGGTAGTATGTTTTATTCTAAATAATTCGCACTTGCCAATGGTGGAGGGCATTGCATTTTATGCCCTGTATAAATCGAGAGTGCTGATAATGCCCTGTAAAGCAGATGACTTTTGTTTATTTATAGGGCTACCAGATGAAATTTAAAAAAAGTCGCCTGGTATTGTTATCCAATTTGAAGTTAATTTTTTCATTGTTTTGTGGAGTAATCTTAAGGAAATATTACATTATTAAAGCTACATGGTCAGCAATATAAAAAATTGCATTCAATGTTAGAACAGTGTTAAAATATTTTTTTTTGTTATAAAAAAAAGCGTTCAAAAAATGAAGTCGAAAAATTAGCGATCTGACAACACCTTCGAACAAATTGGCATTTACTCATTCATTTTCTTAATAAGTGGTAAACACAGGGCATACCCTTTTTTAATATTTGTGTTATGTTCTTCTCAAATAAAAAATGACATTACAACAGGGTTGGTCAAAAATTTTTTCAATGCACCTTGTAAGAGGGTGACATTTTCTTTGTAGAAAAGAAAACACCATAAGTGTTGTATATAAAAGCTTACTCGTCTCAATATTTTCATAAGCTTTTCAACATAAATGTAGAATAAGCTTGACAATAATAAAAAAAATTATTTTCTTCAATTTAATATTATTTATGTATTTTATTGTGTGTTTTTTAGTTTTATAATTATTTCTGAGTTTAATTCGATTTTTTGCGAATTGGAAAAAGGTACGAGTGTCCTTTATAAATTGATCCTCTGATATTCCAATGGACTTTTGTTGTGCTAAGATTTCGTACACTTTTCTTTGCTTCAGTGCCTTTCCAGCATACGTCAGTTATTATTTTTCTCCAGCAATTTTTTGTAAAATTTGGAGCTTTGGCAACCAGTGTTAACTCCTTTTCCTGAAAAAGGTGATAAGAAAAAAAAAACTATATTTTTATATGTACAATGAATAGGATACTTACAAATTTACAACTTACAAAAAATGCAAAGTTTTCGCTGTTTTTCAAAATCGAAGAAGAGCTCAATTTCTTTGAATGGTTCTGCATTACGGTGCGTTTATTTATTATTTATTTTATTATTTTTATTTTATTATTTTATTTAAAATAGACATCCGTTCACGCACTTTAAAAATTTTGTAATAAATTTACAGGCAAAACAAAACAAATTTCATGAAAAAAAAAGTAACGGTAGATGTTTACAGCTATCGCGTGCGTAAAAGAAAGACAGCATTACTTTAAAAACTATTGAGAATAATAAACTTTTTTCAATCGTCAGATTTCTCTAATCATACTTTAGAAACAGTTGTGTTTAACAATAGTTTCTCAAGCATAGTTGAAAACTGCTTGTGAATTCACATTTTAAGAACATTATCATAATATTAATAAGAAAAACGAGTTGATGGCCTTAGCAGCTAGTGCTCTTTGAATATATATATAATCCTTGGATTAATTCCTTGTTTTATATGAATAAATAATAATAATAATAAGAAAAAGCTTGAAAACAACTATTATTATAAGCTTATTCTCAAGTTATATTGCGGTTTGATTGCTAAATGGTATGTTGGTTATAACATGACGCATACATGCTAACCACATACATATCTATACATACTTATATACATATCAATACATACATATGTACATAAGTATACTGTTATCGAAATCTTTATATTTTTTATGGTTTGTTCACAGCATATGTTTTCTTATGCACAAAACGATAAGTCGACAAGAAAATCCTCCGATATTATAAATATTGAAACGCAAACAAAAAGAGAAAATCAATCATTATGTAGTTACTGGTCTTACAGAGTAAAAAAGTTAATAAATAAGTTAAAACCGTAGTCTTCCATAGGAGTTTATGCTGTGCATTTAGAGCAAATCTAAGCTTGTTAGGTCGACACAAAAAAACCATGCCTTATATGTTCAAAGGCTTTAAAGGAAAATAAATTTAAATACACTAACCACATTGAGTGCCAAGCGGTTTTGACGAAAACCTTCCTAGGAGGCCAAACATTTTTTTTGTTAATTGAGTGTATTAGTGATAAAAACCGATTTCTGAGAAATCCCCAGTCAATTCTGCCCCTTGGTTTTCATTTTATATAGGCTTTTTTGACGTGGCACTGCACGACGGGTATGCGTTTGTAAAAATCGCTGTCGTACAAAAACGTAGGACGCTTTTCTCTTGTTTTTTATTTATTATTTTTTTTTTAATTTTTTTAGTTTCTTTTTTAGTTTGCAATCATTTCTCATTTGTAGAACTTGTAAATACCTAAAATGTCGAAACGAAACTTAAGCGAAAAGGAAATATTGGAAGCCTTGACGGAGAGTAATGAAAATTTTTCAAATGATGTTGATTTTGATTGGATACCGGAGGATTCTGATTCTGAGCCTGACATAAATCCAGTGGAAATCGATAACATATTATTTGAAGATGGTATCAATACGGAAGACAAAGCTGAGAAAAATAGTTCACTTATTTTTCACTTTATAAAACCTCAATAAATCATCCTAGACCCATGAATGCTTTTGAAAAAATGTTCATTAAAGGGTTCTTTATTTAAAAATCACATAAAATTTCACTCTGTGACATATATATATGAACTACAGGCTCGAAGTGAAAATAATCACTGTCGTACGACGTGGCACTCAATGTGTTAAATAAGTTTGAACGTACAGCGATGAGTGTTAAAATGTTTGTACAAACACTCATGGGTTGAGCTATCAACCAAATGGCGGCCCAACTCTATTGATTATTTACATCTGTCGGTATTACATATGTACATACATAATCGGTCATTATAACCATTCAGTCACGATTACGACCTGGTTTCTCGTACCACTTTTGTTGTGTGTGTTACTTTTTTTATACATAAGTGGCGGAACCTACAGTTTAATTAAAGTCGATCGAACGACAAATTTTTGAGAAACTTTTTCATGGCAATTTTATTTATTCTCAGAGTTTTTGCCAGAAACCTGCTGAGAGGCAGTAGCCGAAGAAATATTTGTTTCATATTCAATTAGTTGGTGATGTCTGACCCGAGGTTTGAAGGTTTGGCCTCTTGCCTAATTAGTAAAAATCGCCAAAGTGGTTCATGTGGAAATTGTAAAAAAATTGTCAGTAAAAATAAATAAATAAATAAAACGTTTTTCTCAAGGCATATCCAATAGGTAGGATCGTCTCAACAGCTGACGAGTATTTGAATGTCAAAATTTTGTTTTTTTTTTTTTGAGTTTTGTTTCGATAATCATTTTCGTATTTATAAACCCTCATATGTACCGGATGTATCCTTAACGATACGCACTCTAGAAATTCTTCAGGATTACTATTTCAAAGCCAATTTTATTTAAATTTTTGCAAGATGATTAATAATATTTAAGCCTTTAACACTAAATACACATATCTTTTAAACTACAACCTAGATTTACTATATTTATATTTATTTAGACGAGAGTAATGAATTACCCAAAAAAGATTTCGGTATCTCCAACTAGGTGCATAAACTATGACCAATAACAAATAACGTTTGTAGCTGCCATTTTTCTCGATGGCCATATAAAAACATGTTCTTTACATAAAGTGGAAATGTTATCGACTGTATGGAATATTTTTTTTTTAATTAAGCATGACATAAAAATCAAAAGAAATTTCAATATATAAAATTTATTTAGTTTTTTTAATTGCTTTTATTAATTTCCTATGGAGGTTTGAGGGTTAATTTTTTTGACATTCCGCTAGCACTTTAACAAAAACAAAATGCCTGCAGTTTTTACATTGTTGTACTTGTTGTACAGATGCTCCTACCTCTTATAAATATGCCATGGTTTTTCTTTTAAATTATTTGACATTTTTTGTATGAAAATAAATTTAAAATAGAAAACATTTGTATGTTTAAGAAATAGAGCTACATACTTTATAAATTTATATTTATTTATTTATATGTTCCATTTTAATTAATTCAAGTACAATCTTAAAGTCGAAGTCATTACAATTGCTAAGTCTTAAATTGTTAAGATGATTCCTTCTAAAGATGATTTTTAAAGAAGTTTCCAAGTTTTGTTTTATTTAGATCAACTCGGCTAAATACTCTCTCTACATTAGCTTAAGAATACTAATATTTTTGTAATCAATTTCGCCAAAGTTGAAAATAAAAAGTTAACATCTCAAGAAAAAATTGTTTAAACTCTTTACCAATTTTAAGTGTCTCAATTCAGATTTAAAGTACTAAATGAAAGAAGACGATGTAAATTTTTAATTTCTAAAAATCGTCAAAATAAGGGCATAAATTGTCATATCGCCAATAAGATCATTTTGGAGCACAAAATCGTCAAATCTGGCAGCTATACTTTCAGTATCTATTAATTATTGTACTTCACGACGTATGAGTATCGTTTATTTTTCATGCAGATATTGCTCATACGCTCAGTTGTTGTATGTACGTCAAACCAAAGACTATATAATATAAAGATGTTCCACTCAGTACATTTTGGTTTAACACAAATTTTGTACAGCTTAATGATGCGGGGGACAAGTGGCAAGGGAAGGGAAAAAATTTGCTCTTTTTCTCATTTTTTGCAAAGATAAATTTTTTGTAGATAACAAATAACGTGGGAGAGCGAAAGCACTTTTATTTTGCTCTCTTGCAAGATAAAGTATTTGATATTATTGTTGTTGTTATTCTTACTGTTTATGTTATTTTTTTTTTTTTAAGTAAAAGCTGTGGTTTATTTTCGTAATTTTTTAAAAAGAGAGATTGTTCTTTCTATTAAATGTGAGATTGAAAAATAGAAAGAAACAAGATGACTTCGTAGGTGAGTGTAGGGAAAATCACATTTGTTTTGTTTTTGTGAAAACGAAAATAAATTGATTCACACCGAATTTATGATGCCCATTGTATGAAATTTATATGCCAAATTTTTTTATTCTTTGGGAATAATAGACATATTTCGCTTAAAAATACAAAGAAAAAACTGTGAATTTTTCTCATTGCAAAGGCAAGGAAAAAATTCATTAGGTAGAAAATGTCATTACATTATAAGATACTTTGTTTCGCAATTTGGTTAAGAAGGTCTATTTTATTAGCTCTCAGAGTTTTTGCCTGAAATGTGCTGAGAGGAATCCGCCGAAAAAATCAGCGGTACCTGCAATGTCTAATGATGACTCATACTACAAATCTATAAGAACTTCAGCAAAAAAATATCAATGTCGTTCGTTTGAAAACGGGATAAAAGCCGCCTGAAATCTGCTGAGTGGAATCAGCCGAAAAAATTTTACCCTTTGAAATATCAGCGGTACCTGAAATGTCTAATTATGACTCATACTACAAATCTATAAGAACTTCAGCAAAAAAATATCAATGTCGTTCGTTTGAAAAAGGGATAAAAGTCGCCGCGATTTCGAAATTTCGCCATTAGAGTCCTGGCTACAAAGAAGATTACAAATTTAAAATGGTAAGAAAATTATTTTTAATTACATGTGCACATTAAAAGTTTCGTATACATATATGTATGTACATATATGCTGTTTGTACTTTAGGATTCAAATTCATCGGTCTCACGAAAAGCTGGCAACAAATGCAGTCTACCCCATTGCCTCAGATCTAAAAGAAGTTCTCCTAACGTAAAGCTATTTCGTTTTCCAAATATGGACTCACCGTTGTTTAAAAAGTGGGCAGAAAAATGCAACAAATTTCAAATCATTAAAAATTAATTTAAATAACCTTTATTTATTCTTTATTCCTTATTTCTTTGTAAAAATTTCTATATTATAATAAATGCTTGTTAAAATTTTTGTTATTTATAAGAAATCAGCATTTCGGTGCGAGTCGATTAATTTTTATTTTGTACACCAATAAAACACATATTCTTTACCCTACATAAATATCATCTTTTATAAAATTCATTTTCTTGTTTACTACAAATATTATGTGGTTTAGAAAGTATTAAAAAGAAACAAAACACAAAAAGAACTTATGAGTAGACTACACATATATGCATACAAACATATCACACACTCAGTTCAAAAGTGGCACAACTCAAAAATTAAAACTACACGTATTAATGCATAAACTCGAAAAATACAAATTTTGAGTTGTGTCACTTACGAACTGGGTGTGCGATATGCATGTGTACGTCTGCTTGTTATAGCTTATTCTCTTTTTCGCAAAATTCGTCTCCCTTTTTATCTTTAGAGAGACTATAAATGATTTTCTCTCTTATATGGGATTTATGATAAATCCCATGCAGATTTTTGCAATGGAAACACAATGTACGGCAGTGTGCTATCTTTATAATTATATAGTCTTTGGTCAAACTCTTCTTATAGTGTTTTCACAACAAAAGTTAAAACCTGATTTTAGCATTAAAACCATAATCAGCTGATTTTGCGTTCACATTGCAAGTTTTCTTAAATCTGGTTTTAAATTCATGACATTTATGACTGTGCAACAGTTGTTTTTGTTTTTAATTTGTTTTTTTTTCAGCTGTTTTCAACATTTCTATATTGGTAGCTTTGATTTAGTACATCGAAAATAAGGTTGTATTTCATAAAACCTACTTAAAACCAATTCAAAAAAGGTTTTAAGATGATTTTAACACAATAATTTTGTATGGTAAAACCAGGTTTTATTTATGGTTTTAACATTAAAACCAACTTTTGCGTTAAAACCACTCAGTGTGAAGACACTATTATATTGTAAATCTCCCATAATTTATATATTGAATATTAAGATTGTAATTAAGAATGTAATTTAAATATTTAAAATGTTACGGTAGTTGTAGTTTTTGTTTTTTTTTTTGCTGTTTTCTTGTGGCAAATATAGTGCAGGTGTAATATCTAGTTAAAATGATTGATTTGACTAAATTTCAATACAAGTGTTGCATTAAACAATTTAATTTAAATTCAATCACATCTTTCCCTTTCCCTTTCACTCCATTCCATCCCAATTCCACTCTTTCTCTTATTGTGGATTCTCTTGCCACTACGTTTATGGCTTATACGCTCAAATAACTGCACACAAATAATTTTCCATTTCCTGGCCTAACGATGTACATACATACACTGAGCCAACCAACCATAGTAATGTGTTCTTATCACAGCCAGAAGCAATTCCCACAGCCATTTGACTCTACTCAAGAAAATGATTTCCTTTCTCAACATTCAAGCCACACCATCCCTCACCTCATTAGCATTAACAATGCCGAACGTTGTTTTTTCTTTTTGTAGTTCTTTATTAATCAAAAGCATGATGAAAACTGGTATGATTAGATACAATTACTAATGCAGTCACGCACGTAAAATACAGAAACAGAGAATAAATTTAATAGAGACATACACATTTACATACTTATAGTATTATATCTGGGGCCAATTGAATTAAACAAGAGTAGGATAGTTACTGAACATTGTTATTGGATTATTGTATGTATGTGTGAATGTACTTGAAGTGAGTGGTAGATGTGTACTAACGAGAGCAAAAACAAATTCTTCTAAAATTTAGGCTAGGTTAGCCGTTAGCTTGTCGTTCGCAGGCAAGTTTACTCAGTGGCTTGTATGGCCCATTACGTTATCCAGTGTAAGGGAAGCAAACTTGCCATAATTCGTTATTCTCCGAGTTTCGGTGTCCCTTAGTGACACATTTGCCACCATATCCAGATGTTCAAACAAACTGGCAGCCAAAAACAAACGACGTCGGTGCAGACCACACACATAAAAGATGGCGTTTCTTCCACATTCTGGCAACTTCTACACTAATCCGAGCTTGCCAGCGAAACTGCCAATAGCACAGTTTCACGTTAGAATTCTTGTTAGAGTGCAAACCGTTCTCTTGTCGAACTCAAGCCGTTCCTTGGTTTTCCTGTTGCCCACAGCTGGATACAGCAGTTTTGAAATTCGGCAACCAGGTTATTTGAAGTGCAGAGCACTCATATACAAGGTGTTGACCGACTTCGTTTCTACCACATCCTGGCAACTTCTGTGGTAATCCGAGCTTATCAGTGAAACTGCCAATAGCACAGGATCCCGTTAAAATTTCTATTAAAGCTTAGCGCATGTTCCTTAGCCAACAAATCCCATGAAAACAAAGCAACGTATTATGATAGGAGTTTGACATCTCCATCATACCCTTCTTATTATCCATGCAGTGCACCATTTTCAAAGTGATAACCACTCAGGCAATGTAGTGTATTGTCGGAATAGTGTTTATAACGTAAATGGCTGGAATAGAGAAACTAACTCCTAAATCTTCTCTAAAGAGTATTGCAGTTCAAGTACAAGCACTAGGCAGACCATAAATCCAATTGCTTACATGTGGTCAAATGAATCACATTGTCTCGCACGTTTCTGAGATGCTTTCAAATAACTTTCTTTAACTTTACATTCAATCGCCTGTAGCTTCTAAGAGGTTAGCAAAGCATTTAAATAAAGTGGAGTATTTCTGGAACCATTTAGAAAACAGCAGCACTTGCGTATGTACTTCTTTAGAAATCCATGTTAAGTCTGTGACTCAATGTGGATTATAAACGTTGCGGAGATAGCAGTCGGTGCTTATCACTTAGTGCTTGGGTTTGACGGTAAAATATATATTTAAAGACCTTCATAATAAACTTCAAGAAGTTGAAATATATGGCAGTGGTTAAGCAGATCGTTGTAGACAAAATTTTGACTACACGACCTACATTTTCATGCAACCTTATTTAAGTAGTTGTAGTCGCCGTACAGAGGGGCATTTTGCCTAAAAATCTGGTCAAAAAGGCAAAAATGAATTTAAAGAAATTTAAGAAACTAAGTATACAGTTCGATAGGCAACAAAATTCTGCATTATATAGTGAATTTTCACGACTTTAAGTTGCGATTTGTAGATTTGAGACTATGTCAAAGTCAGGAAAGTGAAGAATATTAAATGCGTTTTTGGTGTTTTTTTGAAATTTTAATAGGTTTATATGATATTTTTTGTGGCTAAACGAATAGAGGTTTTATATTGATTTTTATTTTATTTGAAAGGTATGAGCAACTGCTACTTTCAGTTTTTATATATATATATATATCTCATATATTAATGTTAAAATTATTCGTTCAAAATTTAAAAATATTAAAAACTAGCTGACCCGACAGACGTTGTCCTGTCCAAATTAGAAAAAATTTTTGTGTTCGATTTGTGAATTTGTGAGAAGCTGTTTGAATTGTGTAAAAATAGTGAAAAAGAGAAAAAACACGTACTTTTAAATGATAATTTTTATTTATGTAGGTTTGAGGTGTGTTTAAATTACATTTGATTTGGAATTACCCGGATTACCGCCTCACAATCTCCAACTGAAAGTCGGATCGGTAATCATAATGTTACGATACATAAACCAACCACGTCTTTGTAATGGCACCCGACTTGCGGTAAAAAACCTGATGAATAACGTCATCGAAGCAACAATACTTAAAGGAAAGTACAAAGGAGAAGACGTTTTGATACCACGGATCCCAATGGCTCTGACCGACATGCCATTCCCGTGTTCCCGTGTCGGAACACCATCAGCATTATTTATTTACGCGCCAGGCAACAAAACTAAAAATGTCGTGTATCATAAAGCATTGCAATGAAGGAAACTACGATATCACTGCAAAGCAACAGAAAAAAGTATTTCTTTATTTTAATTGGTTCCTGAACATCGATCTTTCAATCAAAATGTAAATATAACACCATATTGTACATATTTTCAAATCAAATGTAATTTAAACACACCTCAAACCTACATAAATAAAAATTATCATTTAAAAGTACGTGGTTTTTCTCTTTTTCACTATTTTTACACAATTCAAACAGCTTCTCACAAATTCACAAATCGAACACAAACATTTTTTCTAATTTGGACAGGACAACGTCTGTCGGGTCAGCTAGTATGTACATAAAATTACCCGACGATTTAATAAAAGTGGGCGAATAAGTGGGAGTATCAGTGGGCGTGGACAATTTTTCTTTCTGTAAGTAACTGTTGTAAACTATTGAGAACATTTAAAAAAAAAATAAGACATCTCCGTCCAAACGTTCCAAGATTTTAGATAAATCGAAAAAAAGTGGGCGTGGTCAATTATTCTTTCAGTAAAACTTTAAATTTGATTACTACGAACATGTTTTAAAAAATTTAGCCAAATCGGTGCAGCCGTTTTCCGATTTTAGATAAATCGAAAAAAGTGGGCGCAAAATTGGGCGTGGTAAATTTTTCTTTCAGTAAAAACTTAAATTAGATTACAACGACCATTTAAATAAAAGATTAGCCATATCGGTGCAGCCGTTTTCCGATTTTAGATAAATCGAAAAAATTGGGCGTGGTAAATTTTTCTTTCCGTAAAAACCTAAGTTGGACTATGACGAACATTTCAGTAAAAAAATTGTCCAAATCGGTCTAGCCGTTCTCAACTGATGCAATTACCGACGAACGACAATTGATTTTTATTTATATAGATTTCGCATTTTTTTACCCTCCCTAAAAAAAAGATAAGGATTTTAAAGGTGAAAGTAGTTTTTAGTAGTTTAATGTTAAATACCACAAGAAAATATGAACTCTCTACATTCAGGAACAAAAAAAAAAGTTTGCGCAAATTTGCGCAATTATTTTTGGGGATTTTTTGAAAATTTTACTTTTTTTGAAAAATTAAAAAAATTATACCCAGTGTAATACGGCCATATGCAATAAAGCCATATGGCCTTATTTCTCAATAGAATGAGACCTAAGTGCAATAACGCCATAATCGTATGGAAATAACGCCATAACAGTGTAATGTTGAGCTCGGTTGATAGGTTACTTTTAAGCAGTCACCCTTTAATAAGCTGCAGTACACAAAAATCGCGAAGGAATAGAAAAGAAATTTCATCAGATACTATTAAATTACTCTTTCCTGACATTGATGATGAAAATGATAACGATTTTAACGATTGTATTTAGTTTCACTTTTCAAGTATTTTTAAGTTAAGTATTAAATAATGTAAAATAAATATTATAAATAAATATAAATTATATTATAACAATATGAGATGTATGTTTGATTTTCTTAATGGACCGTATGTGGTACCTAGGGGCACTTATGATCCGATCATAATAAAATCAGGTAGAATGATTCACATTCATATTAAACATGATCATATCGAATTTCATCGAGGTTATAAAATGTTTAAGCTAATTATAATTGCTTAACATATTTTCTTAAGGGGTCCTATTTTGGACCTAGAGGCAATTATGGACTGACCATAACAAAATTTGGTAATATGATTTAGATTTTCAAAATACACGTTCATACCGAATTTCATCATGATACCGCTGTTTTTAAGCCGTTTATAAGCGTAAACGTGAATTTCTAAAGGGGACTTTATATGGGGACTAGGGTCAAATGTGATCCGATTTTCACCAAACTTTACACCATGACACAGAACTGATCCATGCTAAATTTTATCATGATTGTTGCATAATTACCATAATTATGTGTAAATAAGTGCAATTTCGAGGAGAATTTGTATGGGGGCTAGGCGAAATCACGTACCGATTTGAACCAAAATCAGTTGGGTTCATCCTTGGGCCTAATTATCACTGACACTATTAAAAAATTTCAGCCATTAACTCATGAAACACTTCTATTAATTTTGGCCAGGTTTTCAGGCAAAACGCTCCTCTGTGCGCCGTAGTCTAGTAGATAGAGTGTGGGCTTATTAGACCTGAGGCCTCGATTCAAACCTCAGGTCAGACATCTCCAACAAAACGAAATATAAAAAGAAAATTTTTCACTGCAACTTCTTCTCAGCAGATTTCTGGCAAAAACTCTGAGAGTAAATAAAATTACCATAGAAAAGTTTCTCAAAATATCTGTCGTTCGAAGTCGACTTTAAACTGTAGGACTGTAGGTCCCTCCACTCATGTATAAAATTAAGGCACACAACATATCTGGTAGCTTCGAGATCCTTCTTTAAGTGTTATTGTTGCCATTTTGATCCTTGTTTTGTTCTCTTCACCTAATTTCCTACGTTTTATGTTTGATTTGTGCTTGTAAGCTGTTTACCGTATGATGTGTGTATTTTGTTGTTGTCTGTTTGTTTTGTTTGATTATTTTTGTTTATTTGACTTTGAACTGAAGGTCCCACTACCACCACTGTATAAAATTTACACACACAACATAAGTGATGTGAGAAACTAGGTCGCAATCCTAACTGAAGGGTTATAATGACCCTTTATTTATGTATGTATGCATGTATTCAAATGGTTCCAAACTGGTTTCGTTATCACACTTGATTTTTGAGCTATTGAAACTGTAGCGTATTCTATTACAGGGTTTTCGTCTTTACATTTACATTTTTTCATTGGAAGTAAAACAAAACTTCCTTATACGAATACTTTTTCATTGTACTATACTTACTATCAACTTCTTTTTTATCATGTTACACAATTTGAAAACTTGAATAAAATATAAAACTTAAATTGGTATTGAAGAGGCACAAATTTATGTTGATAAAAAATAGAAATATATCATGTGGGTATTGTCATGTTATATTCCTTTTATTTTTTTTTTCAACTTTTTTTTTAGAAGTGCTACTAACAACAAATACGTTGTAAATATACGAAACGACAGATAAATGAAATGAATACGAGGGCGGATGGGTGGATCAATGGATGGCATGATGGATGATAGAACTGAATAAGTGTCAATGGCGTTGATGTTTGAAATTTCAATTGAAATTGATACATTTGACCCAAATTCAAAATATATATAGGATGCATGAAGATATCATATGTAAAAGAAAAAAAAAAAAAGAGGAATATAAATTGTACAAAAGATAAGTTCTCCATAACGATTTAATAGTAATTTATCATTTTTGAGAATGATTTCATTAGCATCAACAAACCGTAACACAATATTTCACATTCAAAAAAACATTTTTTTTTCAAATTCCGAAATTTCAATAATTCAATGCAAATCATAAAAAGTTTCAGTTCAAGAGAAGAAGTAGAGGATATGCTTGGGGAAAAGTTTTTTTTTTTGTGTGAACTATTATTCATTTTTGAAAATTTTCATTGGACATCACAGCGTATGTTTAATATTAAATTGAAAAATAAATACTCATACGTGCATGAAAATTATAATTTCAATAAAAAAATTGAATTAAATTTAATTACATACATACATAATTGAATATTATAATCCTTCAGTCAGGATTACGAATTAGTTTCTCACACCACTTATGTTGTGTGCGTTAATTTTATACATGAGTGTTGGTACCTACGGTTTTAAAATCGATTCCGAACGACAGATAGTTGATTGTTTCTTTCTTTTTAATTTCTTATTTAAGCATCCTGCACCAGCGATTTCTCACACCACTTATGTTGTGTGCGTTAATTTTATACATGAGTGGTGGTACCTACGGTTTTAAAATCGATTCCGAACGACAGATAGTTGATTGTTTCTTTCTTTTTAATTTCTTATTTAAGCATCCTGCACCAGCAAATATGGTTCTGAAACTGAAGTCTACTCCGATAAGCTGGCACTGAACAGTTTATACATATTACCTAACCAAGCCAGCATATCATAGGCTGAGAATTTTGCTATTTAACAAGCTGCACATATGATTAAATCCAGGTACCTACCAGCGATCAGCAATGAATCGTATTTTCGCTACTCATAGGTACTTATGAAATTTTGAGTATGAGTGAGTCAAGAGTATTAAAATTCAACTACTCTGATTCATTCGTACTCGCTACAACATTGATTTATAATTATAGGTTGCAATGAGTATGAGTACAACGTTGACATCAAACTCACAACATTCGATTCATTGTTTGATTTATAAGCCTACTCATTCAGATTCATAAATTTAGAAAAATACTTATAATACTTACGAATGATTCGAGTCACTCGAATCATTCATCAAAATTTACAGTAGTAGTTATTGTTGCATTTACAAAAGAAGAGAAAAGAAAAGACAAAGACAGCAAGCAAAGCACACACACAACCTTCTAGCGAGTATTGTGGTGTTCGTACTCGAATCATACTTATTTTGTGCTTCGTGTCTATGTTGAATCATGGAGAGTCGAAATCAACAACATCGTGCGTATTGTTAAGTATGAGTACAATGAGTATTTCTAACTTTGAATATGAGTAGTATGAGTATGATATTAAAATAAGTATGAATGCGTATAAGTAACTGAAATTATAAGTATGACTCGAATCTACTCATCGTTTTGAATACTCGTTGCTGATCTCTGGTACCTACCTCCTTCGAACTTGATCATATGTGTGGATAGGCAAGCAGCATTTAAAGCGCTGGAATCCTCATCAATTCAAAAGACCTCAGGAGTTGTATAGACCGTATACGTCGACACAATACCCATCTCTACTAGGTTACGGGTCACTGAGGCATAGAAAAAAGGGAAAAGGCGGACGAACTGCCACGGAAGAGATCAGAGATGTCTGTGAAAGAGACGATGGGGAGGATGTATACGCCCCTACAATAATACTTTTGTAAATTGCTACAAACAGCATGGAATTCAGCAAACCATAGGTGGTCCAACATACCTAGTTGCCGAATTTCAAAACTGCTGTATCCAGCAGTGGACAGCCAGAAAACCAAGGAACTTCTTGAGTTCGACAAGAGAACAGTTCGGACTCTAACAGGAATTCTAACGTGACACTGCGCTATTGGCAGTTTCGCTAACGAGCTCGGTCTGCCCCACCCGTGATTACTGTAGAAGTTGTCAGGATGTGGAAGAAATGGAATCGGTGCAATAACTTTTATGTAAGTGCCCTGCACTTTAAGACAGACGTTAACGGTTTTTGGGTGACAGAAAGTCGGAAGATCTGGGTATGGTGGCAAATGTGCCACTAATGGTGTTTTCTTTTCTACAAAGAAAATGTCACCCTCTTACAAGGTGCATTAAAAAAATTTTTGACCAACCCTGTTGTAATGTCATTTTTTATTTGAGAAGAACATAACACAAATATTAAAAAAGGGTATGCCCTGTGTTTACCACTTATTAAGAAAATGAATGAGGAAAAGCCAATTTGTTCAAAGGTGTTGCCAGATCGCTAATTTTTCGACTTCATTTTTTGCACACTTTTTTTTCACAAAAAAAAAATTTTTTAACACTGTTCTAACATTGAATGCAATTTTTTATATTGCTGACCATGTAGCTTTAATAATGTAATATTTCCTTAAGATTACTCCACAAAACAATGAAAAAATTAACTTCAAATTGGATAACAATACCAGGCGACTTTTTTTAAATTTCATCTGGTAGCCCTATAAATAAACAAAAGTCATCTGATTTACAGGGCATTATCAGCACTCTCGTTTTGTACAGGGCATAAAATGCAATGCCCTCCACCATTGGCAAGTGCGAATTATTTAGAATAAAACATACCACCCTTTTAGAGGGCGAAACATTTTTAAGAAACAAACGCAAAATTGCATTTTGCGTTAATAAAATGCACATTTTTTGGTAGAAAAGAAAACACCATGAGTATTCTAGCCTGTTTCATTCGAAGACCTGGGTGGTTCAAATCCATCACTAACGGATCATGACAAGGGGACTTACCGTACACTGGGCAACACAATGGGCCATATGGGCCATCGAGTGAACTTGTCTGTGAACGGCAACCTAACCTAAACACATCAATACATTGCCTACAGCGAAATGTGGATGATCTCACATATTTGTATAGAGGAATTGGTGGTGCTGAACTATCCAAAGAAGTATTGCATCAAGAAATGAGATTACTCGTAAGCGCAGTCATGCTAAAACAACATTTGCAAAATGTATGTATATGAAGGTAGCTGTAGTCTAGTATGTAGTGTGTTGGCTTATTGGACTGAAGGCCCGAGTTCGAATCCCAGGTCAGACATCAAAACGAAATTATGAAAATATTTCTTCGGCGACTTCCTCTCAGCAGATTTCTGGCAAAAACTCTAAGAGTATTAAAATTGCCATGAAAAGCTTCTCAAAAAAACTGTCGTTCGGAGTCGACTTTAAACTGTAGGTCCCGCCACTCATGTATAAAAATTAACGCACACAACATAAGTGGTGTGAGAAGCTAGGTCGTAATCCTGACTGAAGGGTTGTAATGACCAATTATGTGTGTATGTATGTATATGAAGGCTAATGAAGATTGTTATACAGTTTCGATCAACATCAACTGCCCAATGGCAAGTAATTATTCAGTTGTGTATGCAAGTATTCAAAGAAAATACTTTCCACTAAGTGTTTGGTCTAAGCACATAAAATCATTTGAATCCTTAAATGATTTTGTTTTTAAGCCTCAATGGTTTATTTTAATTAAATACATTAAATCAATGATTTCTGTAGCAATCAACAAATAGGATTTCTTATGTAATTTTATTAAACTAAAAGGATTAATACAAACCTACGTCATTAGTTAATTAAATTACAGAATTTCTCATGAAAATCTGAAAAAAATTAGTAATAGCTAGCAAATTAAAATCTTTTGACAACTAAACAAATGAATTCAGATGAGATTATTTTATAATAACAACAGAAATCATCATATTTATTAATTTCAATTGCATTAATTAATTAATCGCTATTATGCGATGGATGGCCATGTGATTTATAAAGTGAGTCGGTACTTTTCTTGTCCATACGTGTTCAGAAGAGTCTAGCAATTCTCTACGTACCTTCCTGCTGCCATTGAGATTGAGCTTCCCCATAAAACAAGGGGACAGTATTCAAATTAACCACCCCGAGGCAATCAGAATAACTCCATACCGACCATGGCCAACTCGTCAGCAATGCAATTTCCAACGATATCTCTATGTCCCTGAACCAATATTAGAGTGGTCAGGCAACCTATAAGAAAGTTTAATATCAGAACCTCTAATAAAGATACAGCGCAGCCTGTCACTTCAAGATTCTTATTGGAAACTTCCTATTCTTCAGACCAAAAGTCCCCAGTTGAAATTCTGAAATCGAATTTTCTATTTAAAAGGTTACAAGGAATCATATTGTTACGTTTTTACCTTTTAAACACGTTTAAAAAATGAGCTTCTAGATTGCAAATAAAATAAATATAAATTTGTGTTTAGTTTTAATAAAAATTCTTTATTACTTGCACAATTCTGTGTGCCGCTGTTTTAAGTAAACAACAACAATTGCCTTTTTTGTTATTCCTTTGTTTATACACTTTGCATAAACCATAATAATTACTAGACAATTGTTCGACTGATCTTTGTAACGGAGATCTTCAAATCACGACTACACTCTTCAAACACACCGGGTCTACACAAGACTGACTGCCCTTTTACTAACTCGTCTGCTTTGCCTTGCCTTTTATATGACAGAGTAAACAGTCTGATGAATGTTCTTGAAGGCGAATGTTCGCACCTTGCCTTCTCAAGATCTCTATAAATGTAAACATCGTTGTTTCATTATTGTTGTTTGTGTATTTTGTTTACATTTATTCTTGTAGTGTTTGTTGTTGTTTTGTTTACTTGTTTGCTATTTTTTATGCTGGTGTTTGTTGTTATATTACGCAGTGCGATAATTTGTAAACAAGTTCATTGTTTTATTTTTGTAGCTTTTGTTTATAATTTTAATATTAAACGATGTAAAAGCAAAACACCGGTATCTAGATTTTTCGTTTTCGTAACAATAGAAACAACCCCATTATAGTGGAACAGAGCGTACTGATAATTAGAAACGCAGACTGCCTGCGAACTCTGCCTATCAGTCCACCAAACATGTACCTAATGAGTACGGTTGGCTCCACCAAAACTCGATAGAGCCAGGATGTGTGATAGTTGATCAGTAATCCTTCCATGAAAACTTGAGTTCAAGAGTGACCCCGAGATGTTTCACCCTTTTGGATAAGGAAAGTTGAATCCCACTTATTTTTTTAAAGATGGAATTTGTATTCCAATCAATTCAGTTAATACAGATGTTCAAAAGTACGGCATGAACAATAGTTAGTTTAATGAATTATTAAAACTTTCAGGACGGCATTCGGGGAAGCCGGTTAAAATTAATTACATACAGTGAATATACATATATAAAGCCAGTCAATGTGAAAGTGTGAATATTTAATATTCGTTATTAATTTTTTTATTTTGTCTTTATAGGCCATAAACCAGCAATATAAATTGCTAATAGTATTACTCTTGCTTCTATTGTTAATTTTAAGACGCATTTATGCAAGTTGAACATTTCCACAAGTTCAACTCAATGTAATTCACATCATTAAATTGTATTTACAACGTATTTTGAACTTTTAAAATTCTCTTTCGTACACACACCTTCAAGGATATTAAATGTCACTAAATTATACCGTTAACACTTGTTAAATGTCATTTGGGTGGTCATATTAGTTGAACTAGTTTTTACTACATTCCACATGTAATACGATATTGCCGTAGTGACTACTAAAGGTCAACGGAAAAATTTACATTAAGCGTAGGTGAACATATAACCTTTTAGTTACCACTAGCGATTGACAGCTATGTATATGTGTAATAATATGGCCAAAATATTATATTTTTCCTCATACTTCGGGGAAAAACTCTGAGAGAATTAAAAAAAAAAATTTAAAACATTTTGTCTTAGCAATATAAACTATAATTGCTGAAACCGTAAAAGAAATAGATATGGCCGCGCTTTAGACTCTTGAATAAAAAAAATTATCATCGCCTTACTGTAACAAAGTCTTGTCAAATTCGTTTAAAAACGTTCATGTTTTCTTTCAAACGATGTTGTTCCTCTTTAAATGTCCCCATATCAGCTGGTATGTATGTAAAGTGAAGTCGCCGTGGTCTAGTAGGTAGTGTGTTGGCTTATTAGACTGAAGGCCCGAGTTCGAATCCCAGGTCAGACATCAAAACGAAAATATTTCTTCGGCGACTTCCTCTCATCAGATTTCTGGCAAAAACTCTGAGAGTAAATAAAATTGCCATGAAAAGCTTCTCAATAAATTTGTCGTTCGGAGTCGACTTTAAACTGTAGGTCCCGCCACTCATGTATAAAATTAACACACACAACATGAGTAGTGTGAGAAGCTAGGACTGAAGGTTGCCGGCTTCTTTGGGACGATTGCTGTAGACTGTCTAATGGTGAAGGTATAGCACTGGCCATTTTATAGTCACTTAGCAGCAACTCGTTTCCTTGCCGTTCGCATCTTGAGATGTCCACAAACACTACCACCTTCCTATAACCCATTTTCCTAAAACCTGCACAATGCACTGCATGAGTAGGGGCCATCCCCTGAGTGCTGGTTTCACCAAAAAAAAAAAAAAAAAGTGAACTCCAAACGTATCCCTACACTTTCTCCAATGTATGCTGTGCTATCTACTACTGTTCTTAATAAAATATTGCCTTTGGAAATTAATAATATGTTGCCTTTGGCTGTATTTTTCACGATTATATCTGTATCTAAACGCCGTCATGGTTCTGTAAGACAAATACTTGAATATTTGGTTTAAAAGCAGCAAATACGCATCCTTAACCTCTTCAGGGACGATTTTTTTATGGTGACAAAAAAAATGATTAAATTTTGTTTTCTTTTAAAATTAATTAACCTCTTCACGCCCTTGGCCACATATGTGGACGTTTAATTTTTTATAATTATAATTGTAATAATAATAAAAACAACAAAAATTTGATAATAACTTATTGACGAACAAATCCTCTAACAAGAGCAGTAAACATTTTACCGTTTGTCTGCATTGATGATATTATTTCCGATGCATAGTTGGATACTTAAAATAAATGTGAAATAATTCTTTGGCAATCTGTTTTATTGGATTATATCAAGAAATCGTTAATATTTGAAAAAATAATATCAGATATATTTAATATAATAAAACTAATATAAATAAACTACCTAAAAAATCTAACAGCTGCACTAAAGTTAATGCTGGAATCAGACTGGTCGGTATAAGTCATTATCCTAAATACAAGGAACTGATAAAAATTGTGTAAGACGAACTCTCTACATTTGTGAGAAATTTAAGAATAAATATGCCTGATATACCCGGAATGTATGAAAGCATTTCACACATATATTACCATTAACGCTAATGGCCTGTTTTCATACCACAAGTGACTCAAAATATCTGTTCATTTGAGAACATTTGATTTTTATAACGTAGAAACGTAAGAATTGAGTTTTTTTTGGTTTTCCTATGGCATTTCCACTTGTTAGAAATGTCAAAAGTAGACAATCAAAAAAAAGCGATTGTGTATGGCCTTTTGTTTTAAAATTGTAAAAAATCATTTTTTTAATGAATTTCATTGACCATATCATTAAAGTCACTTGTATTCAGTTTCGATGATTTTCAGGATCGCCTGAGTGTACCTTCGCAATTTTTCCTACTGTGTTATTGTCTCACTGTTTTCGCCCATTGTTTATGTGTGAATTTACCGAGTCTATTCCCCGAGTTTATTTAATATAATACTCCGACTCTGTTAGCCAGATTAAGTTCTTCTGACTAGGTATACATAAAATGCGCATCGTGCCATACCTGAACCTTGTTAATGTTAAACATTTGATTACCAGTGAAGATATTAGAATCCCTATATGTCAAGTTCAAATCACCGTAGTCTAGCTTTTAAGAGTGAGGCCGCGGTTCAAGCCCAGTTCACACATCTCCAACAAAACGAAATATGAAAAAATATTTCTTCGGTGACTTCCTGAATTTGCCTCGCCTCGGACTAAAGAAAAAAATATCAGAAAACAACAAATGTCTTCACGGCACTGGAGGTGGTCCATGTACCATTATAATTCTAACGGCATTGGAGCAACAGATTGACAGAATATGCCACTTGTCATCCGCAGCAGTCCCTAGTGGTACTGTTTTAGGGCTGTCGAAATCGCCACCTCCATGTAATAACCGAAAAAGCACAGATTTGGAACCACCGCTCATAGCTTTGGAACCACGAAGCGTACCACAATTACACCAACAAATAAATAACACATCAGAAAAATACAAAATAACACCATCAATTCTAGAACAAAAAACAACCACTTCACCAAAACAGAAAAAGAAAACACAATGAAAACAACAAAACTTTGTTTTGATAAACAAACAGAAAAAATGTAACAATAATAAACAAAATACAGGGTTGCCTTGTATTTATTATTTATATTTTATTATACAGTAACAAAGAAAAAAACTCAATGGTATAATAAAAATATATCTTGGCAACAATGTAACTTGACAAGACGTAATAATAACGTAAGTCAGGCAATTATGTTATAAAAACACATTTTCTTACGTACTTGCCTGTGTAGCGATTGCCTGCCTGTCAACAAGCTTGTGTTATGAAAACATCATATAAGTGTCCACAAATGTGGACGTTACCCCTTTTTGTGAATTCTCATTTTTTTTTTGCTTTTTGAATTCCTATTAAAATAAAGTTAAATGTTAATAAATTACTGTGCCGCAATTGGCAAATGTTTACAACTTCAGAAGTGACATTTTCCCGTGCTTGTATGTAATTATATTAGCAACAAGATGCCGTGATTATGCGACATGAAAATTAAAAGACGACATAAAGAGTTCAAACTGATGGCTTAACAACAATGTGCTGCCGCACCAATTTAAATAAACGACTGGAAGAGCGTACATTATTTTTTAGTTGTAATTTTGAGACATAAAGTATTTTATACCCTACGTCTTCTCTCAAGCAGCTAGAGTAGAATCAAATACGTTGCAAATACTGCACACAATGTCTCTGCCAACGCCAGCGTCTAGGTGTCCAATATGTACGGCGTTCATACAACAGCGATAGTCAACAAGTATTGGAACATTAACAGCCGTACAAACAACACCACAATATGTATATCGTAATAATAGCACACCAACAGTATATACATTTTCAATAGCAGATGTGTATCTAACATACACACACACCAAAACTCCTGCATTTGGTCTTTATTTTGAAATTTCACCACATAAAGTTGCCACAACATGCAGGAACATTCCGCCTGCACAGAATGTTTCGACACAAAATGTTTAACTACCAAATGTTTCAACGTTAAATGTTGATTAAATTTATAGTCAACATGCTGCTAAATAGGCAAATGTTAAAATGTTGTGTTTACCAAATATATATAACTGACGGTGTTTCTCAGTAAAATGTGTGCCTGTTTCGACTAGTATTCATACAATGATTTTATACTCGCGTGAAGGACAACAATGTTGCAGGGGTATTAAACAACAATTTTGGTATCAATTCAGCTGAAAACCAAAATAGACAGAATTTTGTAACAACCATTGGCAGGCACGAACAGAACAATTGTCAGAATTTTGTACAAACAAACTTTTTTAGCTGCTGGCAGAAAAAAGAAACAACGTTTAACAATATGTAAATGTACATCAAAATTTGCCGGATGTTTTTGTGAATGAGGCCTGAACTCAGTGATGCCAGGAGATTTTTTTCAAAAATCCCTACGTCAATGAAAAAAAATCCCTTTTTCCCTACACCCACTTTTAATTTTCCCTACAAAATTCCCTACGCCACTTTTTCCGTTTTTTGTTTCAAAATTTAAATGTTTATTTTAAATTTGTATATTTTAAATTCAGGTACATACATTTATTATACAAAAATAACAAAAAAAAAAATAAAAATAAAATAAAAACAAATAAAAATAACAAATATAAATTAATGGAAAAAGAATTATTTTATTTATACAATTCTGTATAATTCATTTTTTTTTAAATGACTCGATTTGCATTTAAAATTTACACAATTATTTAAATTTGCTTGTAAATGAGATCTTATAATGCAAATAGAATTTAACAACTCATGGCTTAATTTGTTCCTTTTTTTTTTGTACGTACGTCAGTTACAATAGAAAATTTCTTTCAGCGTCAGCGTTGGCATGTGGCAGACTTAGTAAAATTTTTGTAATTTTTGCAAAATTTGGAAATATCAAATTGTCATTAAAATTTTTTGTTTTGCATAGTTTAGACCAAAATGCTTCAACATCTAATTTAGACAATGTTTCTTTTTCATATTCAGAAAAACTATATTCTAAAGTTAACCATTCATGCGTTAGTAAATTTAAGTCGACTTTATACTTATCACATATCAATTTAAATTGATAGACACTTTTGTTACTTGTTTCAATAGCCACTTCGGGGTTTAAAAATTCCATTTCTTTGAAAATTGATTTGTCATTAAGTGGCAGTCTTCTTTGCGTTTCTTCAAGTGCAGTTATGTAGAATTGTAGACAATCAGATTTTACCTGATGAGCACTGGCTTTTGGAAAAGTTTTCAACAATTCTTCACATTCACTGCCGACATAAACGTCATCTATTGGTAATGAAACATGAGGAGACCTTATGACACAATCAATTTTCAAGCATTCTTTTTTAATAAAATTTTGGCCAAGTTTATAAAAAATTTGTGTTGACTCTGAATGCAAAACATGAACCAACATTTTTTTCGACTGAAAAAGTGCATTTAACGAGTTAAAATAATTTAGCACATATTTAAAAAAAAAGTAAGTAAGCTTTATTACACTCATTTGTAAGTTCAGTCAGTATAACGTCTGCAGATTTCAACTTGTCCTGTTTAATTGCAAATTTAAAATATTCAAATAGAACTTGCCAATTATCCAATATTCTTTCGATGCATTTTTGATGAGACAGTCACGTGGTTGTTGATGTTCTTAATATTTTTCTTTTTTTTTCCTTCATCTTTTCTTGGAACTCCGCCAACTGAGAACATCTTTTAGAACTGCCGGAAATGTACGATCCTATTTGTCTTACCAAATCTTTTGCGGCTCTTGGCAACATTAGGCAAGATTTGTTTGCTATGATGGCGGCAGTGTGGCAAATACATTTGATTGTTATTACGTCGAGATTATCCAGCAAAAGTCTGGATGCGAACGAATTGTTTTGTCCGACCATAACACTAGCGCCATCGCAACACAGTCCAATGATGTTATCAAAGGGAATATTGTATGATAAAACTTTGTTGCCAAACTTTAATTTTTTTCTGATGCCTAGATTGTTTTAAATTTAGATATAGGGTTTCTTAAGCAGAAACCCATTGGTTTAGTAAACAAACTTTAATAATGTTTGTACAAAAAAATTGGCAAACAGAAAAAAAAACCCTACAAATCGCTTTAAAAAAAAAACTGTCCTTTCTTCCCTACGCCTCAAAATTTTTGGAAAAAAAACCCTACAAAAGGGATAAAACCCTACATTTGGCATCACTGCCTGAACTATGCCTAACAATGTACAACGTAACGCTCAGAAAACATTTTCAAGTCAATCGAATCTAATGGATAATTTTACGGGAAACGAGTTGGTTCAACAACGAAATGTTGGCTCAAATTTGAATTTTGTTGTCTATAGAAATGTGTTCATTATCCCGTCTTATCGTTGCCAATGAATAAAGTTTTTCAGGCATGTCACAGATTCCGATCGGAATTGTTTTGATTCCGAATATGCAATTCCGATCGATTTTGTTTTAGGTTCTTCAGATTTCGAACGATTTTGTTCATTCCCAATAATTATAAAATTGCTGCTTTTCAAATAAAGTATGGCCGTGTAGTGCATGACAAAAAAAAAAAAAAAAAAAAAAACAATTACTGAATAAAAAGCAGAACAAAAAAAAAATTTAATTCAAATCAAAAAAAAAAAAATTCAAAATTTTATACGAAATGCCGGGGATTTAAATTTTTGCTGTTATTGAAGCTAGGAGATGACAAATCGTTGTTGAAAAAGTATGCCAAAATGCATTGAGGAATGCAATACTTCGATGAAAAAATACATCACTTTGTTTACAAAACATCATTTTGTTTACAAAATTAAATTTCTTAAGCATAAATATTAACTAAATATGTACTTAGAAAACCTATGTAACAATAAAACAGACTAAATTTTGTTAATATTTTTCCTTAATACATCATCAAAAATATCAAAACCACTTTGAAAATTTGAAGTGGTTTCATTCCGAAACCATTTTCGTTTTTCATTTTCTAAGGACTCGACTTTCGGAATTGAAACCACTTTCGATCGGAATTGCTTTCTGTGACATGGCTGTTTGTGTGTGACCTTTTGTTTGCTACTCTGTAAAGAAATACCAATCTCATGTAGAAATTCATTTGAATTTTCCGTTCCACCAGCCTTAGCAAGAGTGTCAGCCTTGTTAGCACCTTCGATGTCCCCATGTCCAGAAACCCATATGACGCTAACCGTTGTATGTCTTGCTATGATGTATTTGTTCTCTAGGGATTTAATATTGCTTTCAATTTGCACCGAGCCTAACAAATCACAAAACAGTTTTATTTTGATTGTGTTTTTTCATTTGCCATGCGGTATTGCCACAGAACTCCTACAAGAATGAACGTACGGTCAATAAAAACTTTTGTTGTTGCGACAGAACCACAGCTGAATTACAGTGGCTTGTAGCTCTATTATTTCTAAAGAAAAGCGGTACCGAATCGCTGAACATTATAAAACGTTTGAAGAATAAAAACCGAAAACCAAAATGAAACGTTAAAACTTTATTGGAAAATAAAAGTTTCTCTTCGTTAATCTGCAGTTAACTGGCGTTTAAAATAAGAAGTGAAACACATTTTCGTGGCATGAATTAAAATCCAAGGTTTCAACTTTTTAAACGTAGTTGAGGATGAAGTGTTGTTGTACAGTTTTAGTTTTGGATGTATTCAATACTAAATTTTATTTTCCTTACAAACTTACCAACAGAACCAACATTTATTTACCGTGTTGGTGTTAAATTAAAACAACAACAATAACAAAAAGTGTTTAACTAATGTCAGATTATCGTGGTTGTGGCATATGAGTGATGAACAAATAAAAGGACAAGATTTATAACAGAAAACTGTAAGCTCCGTCAGTCATCATGACGCTTGAGTGAAAGTAAAAAAAAAAAAGAATTAAGAACTCATGTTTAACAAACTACAGCCTAGTACAATGGGTCAATTTCGACCTCCGGGTATTGTACTTGTCTTAACGGACAAATACACGTCCTCTAACCTAAACTACAGCCTTAATTCCTAGATGAGGGGTAGCAAACGCAAAAAAATAGTCACAATGACAGAAAAGAATATGTCGTTAAGTAAACAAAACTTATTGCATAATCATAAAAAAAAATTGGAGTAAAAGGACATAAAAAAGCACATAAAAAAGAAAGAAAAATAAGTAAACGATAAAACCCGACAACATGGTACCCTACCTCTAAAATAAATAACATGCCATTGACTATCTTAACTGTTCTCTATCGGAGATAATCATAGAATGAACAAAACAGTTATATTTGGCAACGCTAATCAGTTTATAACAGCATAAAAGAGAAGCACACACGACTAGTTCATAACGACACGATACTGATACTCAATGCATCGCTCTGAATGCTTTTCTTTTTCTCCAGTCATATATTAGCGTCAAGCGTGAGTTGATCGGTAAACCTTTTATTGTAGTAGCAGATATTTTAAAATACTGTTACGCAGATCGAAACGACCTAATATCGTTTCACATAAAAACAATAAACAAAAGCTACCAGCTACACTAACACGTATGTACATCGAACCATACATAAACTAACAATAACATCAGTATGAGTATGAGATAGATGGATAACGCAAATGCAACGTAAGCGAACGCTACAAAAGACAATGTGCACACAATACACAAATACATCGAACATCTTCTAAATTAACCAACAACAACAGGCATGAGAGCAAAAGGTATGGACAAATAAGCAAGCGCAACAACAAGCAATGCAGTCGCCATAGAAATTACGAGAATGCGAAACCGCGAACATTCTTCTCCAAGAACGTTCGATGTACTGTTCGTGTTGGACTATAAAAGGGCAAGACAAGGCAGACGAGCAAGTCAGTTGTAATTGAGCCAGTCTTGAGTAACGGCATATCTTTGATAATATTGTTACGCAGATCGAAACGACCTAATATCGTTTCATATAAAAATAATAAACAAAAGCTACCGGCTACACTAACACATATGTACATCGAACCATTTATAAGTAAACCAACAATAACATCAGTATGAGTATGAGAGAGATGGATAACGCAAACACAACGAACTTGTTACAAGCAAAGCAACAACAAGCATGAGAGCAAGAGGAGATAGACAAGTATGCAAACGCAACAACAAGCAATGCAGTCGCCATAGAGTCTTCGAGAATGCGAAACCGCGAACGTTCTTCTTCAAGAGTCAGTTAGAATTGAGACAGTCTTGCGTGAAGTTGCGTGTTAACTAATCAGTCGCGGTATGAAGACAAGTTGCGTGCGAAGTAAAAAGTCGTGGTACGAAGATATCCGTTGTGAGCAGTATAGCGAATAGTTGTGTGTGAATAATAGTGAACAAGCAATAAATTGTAGTCATTATTGTTGTATCGGTTAAGTGTGAACAGTGGCACATAAGAAAGTGTGGACAATAAAGAGAGTTTAATTAAAATAAAAAACATATTTGTTTTTACTTGGTTTGCAATTAACGAACTCATATTTAAACGTTTTTAAAAAGGTAAAAACGTAACAATATAGACACCGGTAGTGTAACATCCGAAATAGTTAAACTCGGCGAAAGGAACCAATCAACCAATTTAAGTTGAATCGTTGAATTCGTTGAATTTTCTCTAGGAAGTCATTTAAATCGAGTTACAAACGTCTGCTTATATACAATATATGTACTTGCTCTCTACTCTATTGCAACCCCAGCTAATCTGGGATCTGAAAACTTTCCAAATTGACGATGATTCAACACTTCCACTTCCACCTTTTTTTTATCGTTATTTTCCTTATAAAAAATCACACCTACATACATACATACATACAGAGAAGGATTTCTTTTTTTTTGCCTTTTGTGTATGTTCTGTCACAATTTCAGATTGTGTGTATGAGTGAACATATAAAATGAAAAGAGAATGACAAATTAAAGCATAAAATTCGATTAAAGGTTATAAAATTATTTACGGAAAAAGTAAAATGATTTTCAAAAGATTTTCTTAATGAGGTGCTGTACAGTTAGCAGAATAAATATTACTTGGCGGGCATACTTCAGTAGCTGTGAGCGTGTTAAAACGATCTTGGACTAGATTAGAATACCATATAAAATGATGTTCAAGATACCAGAAGGTGGATAGTTGTAATGTGATGTCTATGGACTTTTAAAATTTTAAAAATTAAGAGATTCAAAACGCTGTCCAAAGAACTCATTCAGAAACTGCCCAGCCTGGATAACATAGAAAGCACAGACAGCGCTATTTTTTAGGATAGGATACATTAAGCAAAACTTTTCATCACTACAACCTAGTTTAACAATGCTTAGACGGCTTCAGCTCCAGTGAATGTAGATGACAACCTATCTAACTGGCCAAGAACAAAGCTCAAAAAATAAAAAAAACACAATGTCCTTTCAAAGAATTTCCAATTTGAGAAATGTGGTATCATATTAAAGGACCCATATGCATATTGTTACGTTTTTAGCTTTTTAAAAACGTTTAAATATGAGTTCGTTGATTGCAAACCAAGTAAAAACAAATATGTGTCTTATTTTAATTAAACTCTCTTTATTGTCCACACTTTCTTATGTGCCACTGTTCACACTTAACCGATACAACAATAATTACTACAATTTATTGCTTGTTCACTATTATTCACACACAACTATTCGCTATACTGCTCACAACGGATACCTTCAAACCGCGACTGATTAGTTCACACGCAACTTCACTCAAAACTGACTCAATTACAACTGACTTGCTCGTCTGCTTTGTCTTGCCCTTTTATAGTCCAACACGAAGAGTACATCGAACGTTCTTCAAGAAGAACGTTCGTGGCTTCGCACTCTCGAAAACTCTATGGCGACTGCATTACTTGTTGTTGCGTATGCTTACTTGTCCATCCCTTTTGCTCTCATGCTTGTTGTTGTTGGCTTATTTAGAAGATGTTCGATGTATTTGTTAATGTGTATTGTGTACACATTGCTTCTTGTTGTGTTCGCTTATGTTGCGTTTGGGTTATTCATCTCTCTCATACACATACTGATAGTTTATGTATGGTTCGATGCACATATGTGTTAGTGTAGCTGGTAGCTTTTGTTTATTGTTTTTATGTGAAACGATATTAGGTCGTTTCGATCTGCGTAACAATATGCATTCAATAATTTTACGTTCTTATTCAGCTGAATTTCTAGCTTGTAGTTCTTTGCAGAGTATTGTAGGGCGTACAGTGCTTAGATGATTTCCAACAATGAAGACAAGCAGTAGCAGATAAAAAGGTTGCGTTAATACAGTTATTGCAACTGAAAAAAAAGGGAAAACAAAAACAATTCACAAGTACTTCATTTTAACCCTGGACGGTTACTCTTCGTCGAATCGACGAAGCTCATTCACACTTTATCATATAACTCTTTTATGGTTGTCCAAATTTTGCTCTTTTTTTCAACAACGTTATTTGATAATAAAAGCTTGCAGTCAGTAAACAAAAAAAAAATTTTTTTTTGATCATTGATTCGACGAAGAGTAACCTTACTGTACAAAAATTACCATCTGGGATTAAAAAAATGGGTGGTCCGGGTACGTTTACTCACTATAAGCTTTCGTTATCAGTCATAAAAAATTATAAAAAGAACGAAATTTGGTCAAACATAAAAGAATTATAGGATAAAGAGTAAATGAGCTTCGTCGATTCGACGAACAGTAACCAATTAGGGTGAAAGTGTTCGTCGATTCAACGAAGAGTAACCTTAATGTAAAAAATAGAAGAGTAACCGTCTAGGGTTAATAATCACAACCACAATTTTTTTTTCAAGTTCTTCTTGTTTACCTACATACATTAGAATAAATTACTGATTAATTACACAGCCCTGCAAATGGGAATTTTTTTGTGCAACCAATATGGTTCCAGGTGTTCCCAAAGGCATTTTGCGCGCTGAACACGAATCTGTATTCAAAAACTTTCCATCACGTCAGGTTTTCGAGAAAAAGGGGGCTGAAACCCCTAAAAATAGCGTTTTTGGCCATTTTTGAAGAATTGTAGAGCTGAACGTGCTAGAACCATCGTTATTATCAGAAATTGACAATTGATCTTTGCTCTTTAAAAAGAGCCCAAAGCCAAATTGTTTGCATGCACCCTTAAAGTAGGGGGTGGGTTTATGTCAAGGGGTGCAAGAGAAAAAGAAACACATTACGGAGGTTCTTAAAAATTAATCAGATTTACTTGAAAATTGTTACTCAGGGGTTTTTGGGGTCGCTGATTACAGATCTTTATTCAGATTTAAAAAATTCAAAATGGAGGATCCAATATGGCGGTCGAGGTTTATAAAAATTAATCAGATTTACTTGATCGCCATATTGCATCCGCCATTTTGAGGGGTTTCAGCCCCCTTTTTCTCGAAAACCTGACATGATGGAAAGTTTTTGAATACAGATTCGTGTTCAGCGCGCAAAATGCCTTCAGGAACACCTGGAACCATCTTGTTTGCAAAACCCATGCAGGGCTGTGTTATTTTTCTTTCTCTGAAAAAACTTGTGGAAAATGCAGAAAATTTCAAAACAAACTGAATAATTAGAATTTCCATGGAAATCTAGAAATTCAAATGAAGTGTTCTTGTGTTTCACATAAAAAAGGGAGACTATTTAGTATTATTTTCTTCATAAAATGGAAATATTTTTGACTCCATTTCAATTAAAAAATTTAGTTGGTAACCAAAATATAATTTGAAAGAGAAAAAGTATGTTTTCGGCTGGGAATGAAAACATAACACCCTACACTACAATACGGTTTTTACTTAAGGTATTGCAATTGTGCCTTTACGGTAGAAGAGTATGGCGCGATAACATTCATAAAGAAACTGATTGCCATTGAGTCTACGCATGGGCATTATAATAATTGGCTTTTTTATGGTGTGTATTTTTACGCAATTGACTCAAAAATTGAAAGTGCTCCAATGAATATCCTGGCACATGTTCCCACATAACAAGTGTGGAGCCAATCCTGAAAACAAATCCAACATTATCGCTTGTATAACGATGCATTGTCCTTCCTCAATCCTCCACTCATATTTGGAGATTAGACGTACACCGAACGACAGAGACGTTGTGCAGCGTTTTAACATCCAGCGATTGCGCTGTCTCGGCCATGTTGTTCGAATGGAGGAGGAGATTTCGGCGAGACGGGTATTTAATGCGGAGATTAGAGGAAGCCGGCGAAGAGGACGACCATGTTTGCTTTGAAAGGACTAAATCGAAGAAGACCAGTCATCGATTGGTGTGAGGCGCCTGGACGGATGTGTTAATGCTATCGAGCTGTTAATGGCCAATTAAGTAAGTAAGACGTACACCGAAATATTTATCAACGGTCACGGCTATTAATCCGCTATTTTTTTTTAAACCAGGACCGAAAGCAGTTTGAGAAATCTTGTTGTTCTAGAGAACTCAAAAGTTGCACATGATTATAGTTTGTATACGTATGTCCATACTTTTGTGGTCTTCAGTCCCATTGCAGCATTAGCCACTTATTTCTACAATATGAGCAGCAGTAGTCAATAAAGGTCACGGTTCAAGCTCCAGTTCGGACATATCCAGAAAAACGAAATATTTTTTCGGTGATTTCCTCTTAGCAGATTTCTGACAAAAAACTCTGAGAGTAAATTAAATTGCCATGAAAAGTTTCTCAAAAAAAATCTGTCGTACGGAGTCGACTTTAAACTGTAGATCCCGCCACTCGTTTATAAAATTGACACACGCAACATAAGTGATGTGAGACGCTAGGTCGAAATCCTGACTGAAGGATTGTGACAATCAATTATGTATGTGGGCAATTTCGTGTCAAGTGACCCAATTTTTAAAATCGATTTCTTCCGATTTGGATGTAATTTGCACCAAGGTTAGTACTATTGGATAGTTGGCCAGACACAAATTTTTAGCTCTATCAGTCAAGAACTGCCGGAGTTAGAGGTCCGTTAGGGTCAAAGTTGGACATTTTGGTCATACAGGGTTTTTTTAAAATGTGTGTAACTTTTCACCTATTGGTCCTAGCAAAAATTTTTCAAAGGATATTAGATAGCTATTTCTTCAATCTTTCCAAAAATAACTTTTTTAATTTTTAAAAAATTTTTTTTTATTTTTTTTTTAAAATTTATTTTTTTTTTTATAATTTTTTTCAATTTGGGCCCTTTTTCTTTTTTTTTTTTTTTTGCTTAAAAGAAAGCTTATAAAATTTCCTTTAAGGCCTTCATAATCGCTTAATGGAATGCGAGTGGGATATCTATCAAAAAAATTATTTTTTCACTCAAGAATAAGATTTTTCAATATTTGGCACATGTACCCTTTTCATTTTCCCCCATTTTTTTCGAAATGGAGTTTTTTTATATTTTTTCTCAAAAGAAAACTTAGACCATTTCCTTTAAGGTCTTTGTGGGCACTTAGTAGCAAGAGGCATATCTATAAAAAATATTATAACTCAAAACCAAAGTTTTTAAATTTTACCATATGCACCAGAGATCAGCAATGAATCGTGTTTCCGCTACTCATAAGCACTCATGCAATTTTGAGTACGAGTGAATCAACAGAATTTAAATTCACCTACTCTGATTCATTCATACTCTCTACAGCATTGATTTATAAGTATAGGTTACAATGAGTATGAGTACAACGTTGACATCAAACTCACAACATTCGAAATGTGTTTGATTCATACGCCTACTCATTCTGATTCATACATTTAGAAAAATACTTATAATACTTATAAGTGATTCGAGTGGTTCGAATCATTCACCAAAATTTACAGCCTTTGTTATTGTTGCATATACAAACAAAGAAGAAAGGAAAGACAAAGACAACAAGCAAAGCATACACACGATCTTCTTGTGAGTATAGTAGTATTCGTACGCGAATCATACTTATTTTGTGCTTCGTGTAAATGTTAAGTAGAGACGAGTCGAAGTCAATAACGTCATGCGTATTATTAAGTATGAATACGACGAGTACTTCCAATTTTGAGTATGAGTAGTATGAGTATGATATTAAAATAAGTATGAATGCGTATAAGTATCAGAAATAATAAGTATGACTTGAATCTACTCATCGTTTTGAATACTCGTTGCTGATCTCTGATATGCACTATATTTTTTTTAAATGGATGTTTTTTTTTTTTTTGCTCAAAGAAAGCTTAGTTCTTTTCCTTTAAGAGCTTTGTGGTCACTTAATGGGATGCGAGTGGAAAAACATCATCCTCTTCTGCATTTGGACTTTCTGGCCATCGATTCGAACAGACACCCAGTCTTTCATTCCTGGCATCATTCGACTCATTTCATCTCGCTGATAAAATTGAGCTACTAGAGCTTCAGTTTCGCACAAGATTTAAATTTTGGAAATCGTTTCAGAAATGTTTGAGTATTCCAGAAATTTGTGCGTAAAGTAAAAAAAAAAAAAAACAGTTTTTGTCAAATAAAACAAGTTTGGAGGGTTCGAGAAATATAAAAAAGGTATTTTTGAGTTCTACTCAACTAACTGAACAACGTGGACTATGTAGTTACTCGGGTGTATTTTCACTGTCGCACCGTGTTATTTTTCCTCCAAGCCAACAACCATACCGCAGTGGTTTGTTACGTAGAAAACGAATTGAACCAACATCTTAATAGACTTTGTAGCATATTCTATTACAGTGTAGGGCATGAAAAACAGGTGTATAAAATTCCATTTCATTTCCAGTTATCATTATTGTCTTCTTGAAAAAATCTATTAATAGAGAAATACGTTCTTTTTCAAAAGAAAATTCAATCTTTGCAATGGCAAAAGCTATGTTAAAAATATTTTCTACACTGATTTTTATTTCTGTTTATTTTTGGAAACCTTTTTATGTTAACTTTGTTTATTAATTGACTTTTTGTTTTGTTTATTTCACTTGAAAATTTTCCGTTTTTATGTTGCAACACAAATTACATAAGCAAACCAATAGCTACGTTCGCATACGTAATTATTTTGGTAAACGTAGAAAACGATTTGTTGGGTATAAATAGAAGCACGTTATTCACGTGTTCAGAGGTATTTTGTTTGGAATTAGAAGAAATTCACAAATTTATATTTTTAATAATTTAATGCATATTTTGTATCACATTCTGCAGGAGAAAATATCCTGAAACCATAACTGCCTCTTTTATGATTGAAAAATGCAGGAATTTTGGCACATTTTTTCTGTTTTCTCTGAAATAATGGCACAAAATATTTGCCTTTATTAGTTCCAACCTTCTGATATTTCTGGTAACATAAGAACTTCGCTTCTAAAGGCACATACATGCATACACACATAATTGGGCATTACAACCCTTCAGTCAACCTAGATTCTCACACCATTTAGGTTGCGTGTGTTAATTTTATACATGAGTACCGGAATCTACAGTTAAAAGTCGATTCCGAACGATAGATTTTTAAGAAACTGTTTCATGGCATTTTTCATTTACTTTCAGAGTTTTTGTCAAAAAACTGCTGAAAGGCAGTTGCCGAAGAAATATTTTTTCATATTTCAGTACGCTGGAGATGTCTTACCTGAGGTTTGAATCGTAGCTTCACATCTAATAAGCCAATACACTCCACCTACTAGACTACGACGACTGTACCAGTGCTAATTTATTTACTCTCAGAGTTTTTGCTAGAAATCTGCTGAGAGACAGCCGCCAAAGAATTTTTTTTCCAATATAATACATATTGTAGGAGATGTATGACCTGGGGTTTGAGCCGTGGCCTCACGGCTAATAAGCCAACACACTACTGAATAGACTACGGCAACTTCGTTTCTAAAGAACGGATCATATTTTAAGGCTGAAAACGAATCAAGTTAGCTTCGAAATCCTTGTAATGAAATGTGAAGTTTATCAGATTTAAGCGTTTTACTTCAGTCGAAATAAATAATCAAATTGTGCGGGAAACCTTAGCCTTACAAAACGGTTGAGGATTAGCTGTAGCACGATCCCATTGTCGTTTATGCCAACACAATGTTCTGTATAGCTAATGATCATTAACGACACAACATGTATGTATAAACAAATGAATATCAAATAACATAAGTGATTGTGTCACTAACATAATTCTGGGGCATTGACTCTCGTTGCTTTTGACGCGTGCTCAAGCTGTCAATGCATGTTGTTGTTTTTGTGTATTCTCCGCTGGCTAGCGTGGGAATTATGCTTTGCTCGCATTACTGGTGTTGGACTGAAGGCTTGGATCGTATTGCATACACACAAACCCATATATTATTAATCGATAGAATATAGGTCACTAGAACATATGTAATAAGTTAAGAATTATATAGAATTAAGGGAGTTGATTCGTAATCGTCGAATCAGCTAAAATATTGTATAAAAGAGGAAATTATTCCCACATCAAATTCAATTGAATAAAGCATACAGAGCTCTCAACTTGAGCTCTAAAAAATCTGCAATAGTTATTCTATTTTTTTTTTTTATTTTAATCCACCATCCTTACATAGCAAGTATTAACTAAAAATTATAATAATTGTTAGCATATTTTGGAAGTCGCCGTATTCTAGTAGGTAGTGTGTTGGCTTATTAGACGTAAAGCCCGGGTTCGTATCCCAGGTTAGGCATCAAAACGAAATATGAAAAAAATATTTCTTCGGCGATTTTCTCTCAGCAGATTTCTAGCAAAAACTCTGAGAGTAAATAAACCTGCCATGAAAAAGTTTCTCAAAATATCTGTCGTTCGGAGTCGACGTTAATATAATAAATCACGTATAAAATTATTGCACACAACATGAGTGGTGTGAGCAGTTAGGCCGTAATCCTGACTAAAGGGTTGTAGTGGCCAATTATGTATGTATGTATGTATATTTTGGAACTCAATTTATATAAAATCTTGCCTAATAAAACTTATATTCCTTATAGCAGCCTTATATACGCATTTGACCTACAGTCCTCATTTAAAAAAAAAAAAAAAAAAAAAAAAAAAAAAAACATTTTAAAGGAAATAAAACAAAATAAACTGCCATTGCAAACAGATGTTTTGACCAGTGTTCGAAAAAATACTGTACACTAACCATTGTGTACGTAACTGATAAAATACTTTTAACTTTCATTTAAGTGTTTGTGAACTCGTACGCAATCACATTACGTACACAACATGTACACAACAAATGAACGCAAACTCTAACATAACGTACTGAACAGAGTTCACAAACACTATTTTTTAGTGTTAGTGTACTAAAAAGATCAGTACACAACGAAAAAACTTGGGTCTTAGTGATCTTTTTTTGAGTACACTAACATTTTTAGTGTACGCGAGAGTTTATGTTCTCCTTCAGTAAGAGAGAGAATGAGAGAAAAATGACCAGTTTTTATTTGTATTCTTAAGCGAAATATGTCTATTATTCCTAATGAATAATAAATGGCATTAAAAACCACAACGCGATCTCTAAAAATAGTTTCTTCGTTGTGTACTGATCTTTTTAGTGTACTTTGTACACAAACACTAAAAAATAGTGTTTGTGAACTCTGTTCAGTACGTTATGTTAGAGTTTGCGTACATGTTCACAAACATTAAAATAGAAACGAAAAGTTTCGCTCTCGTTGTAGTGAATGTTTTTGTGTTCTTTACCCACGACATTCAGTACAGTACATAAACGTTGCGTACTTTAGAGTATTTTTTCGAACACTGGTTTTGACACACACACTAAAATATACACACATTTACAGTTACTCGGCATATTTAATACATACAGTCAATGACAAAAGTCCACATACACCACGGTCTACATTCACGCTGATTTTTATCAAATTGAAAAAGATATTATAGAGTTGTTTAAGACATTTACAATCAAAAACCTAAAAACGTTTTAAGAAAAAAGCGAATATGATTAAAATATAACATACAAATTATTGGAAAAAATTAAAATACATCCGTGTATGTAGACTTTTTTCTTTGACTGTTTATAGAGCAATTTATTTTACTAACTTTTAAAACACAATCATCATTATCGCCACATATTTTTATCTGTTTTTTTTTTTTGTAAGAGAAATTTCTCATAAATGTGTTTTCTTTTTTTCCTTCCCTCTTTTTCTCTCTTTTTGTTTTCATGGAGTATTTAGTTTCTTTTTTCCCAATTCAATTTTGTTTTTCCTATGGTCAAGTATTAGGAAAACCAATGCTTATGACATTCTCAAGTCACATCTGTAAAATTAAATAAATTAAGAGACCGTTTTCATACTTTGTGCTTGTATTTGTTTGTCGAAAAGTTCCATTTTTTTCGTATCTTCTTTGTCGTTAAAAGTGTTTTTATATGAAAGACATGTTCAATAAAGAGATCAATGTTCGTGTGTATAAGGCATAGCACAACGTGTAAACAATGTACAAAAAAACTGTGAACGAACATGCACTTACATTACATGGTTGTGTCTACAAGAGAACAAAAAGAAAAAAAAAAATGGAGAATAACATTTATTTAATAGCATTCCCTCTTTTCTCTCTCTCTCTCCAACTTCTTTGAATTTCTGTTTAATGTTGATGGCAACATTTCATTTTCACTGTTGTTTAACTGCTCAATGGCCCGATGCTATTAAAACACTCATGCAATAAAGTACACACACACACTTTAAACTGAAGAGAACCCACGCACATCGTACAATACGAATCCATAAGAGCAAAGTCAGTCTCAGTCTCAGACTGTTTGTGTTCTGGTGTATTTTTATTTTCTTGAAAATCTTCTTTGCGAGATTGACCGGAAGCTGTGGTATTCGTTTTAAACATTATTGTTTATATTTCAAGTGCGAACAAAAGAGAAAATTAAAAGAAGATAAATGGAAACAGAGAGAGAGAGAGATTTATTTCAATGTGTAGGAAATTTACGTCAATGAATGAAAGGAAAGCAATGACGATGAATGAAATGAAAGTAATTGTAGCAGGACGAAATAATCGTCTTATTAACGTATTGGGTTGGACAAACGATTGATGATGTTTATTACTCTCATTGTCAATGTCATATAAATAAACTTCAAATGAAAATGAAACAAAAATTCAATAAGAGAAAGTCCAACATTTGTTTAAAACCATTACTTACGTCCAAGTATTTATTTAAAAAAGTGTAGGCGTGTGATATAAGGCGCCACATTGTTTATTCTATTTATTGTGTTTGTCAGTGAATTGATGAATGACGTTAATAGTGATCTTAACTGAATTATTAGGATCGTTAGAGATTATAAATCATTGGTATATGATCCCATGAAACCAAGAAAGGCAATCAAATATCCTGCTTCAGATATTTTATACTTCTCACACCACTTATGTTGTGTGTTAATTTTATACATGATTGGCGGGACTCCGAACGACAGATTTTGGAGAAACTTTTGATGAACATTTTTTATTTACTCTCAGAGATTTTGACAGAAATTTACTGAGATGAAGTCGCCAAAGAAATATTTTTTCATAATTCGTTCTGTTGAAGATACATATATGACCTGGGATTGGAACCGTGGCCTCATTTCTAATAAGCCAACACACTACCCACTTGACTAGTCTTATGAAAAATATCATTTGGGTCATGATGAAGACTTGAATGATAAACTAACGACCGCATACTACTCCCGAGTGGGATCCCTGTATAGAGCGATAATGCTGCAGTTCACCAACCCTTGAATCAGTATTAATTTGGTACATTTGGTTCTATACGTACAGAGATCAGCAATGAATCGTTTACCGCTACTCATAAGCACTCATGCAATTTTGAGTATGAGTGAATCAACAGAATTGAAATTCAACTACTCTGATTCATTCGTACTCGCTACAGCATTGATTTATAAGTATAGGTTACAATGAGTATGAGTACAACGTTGACATCAAACTCACAACATTCGAAATGTGTTTGATTCATACGCCTACTCATTCTGATTCATAAATTTAGAAAAATACTTATAATACTTATAAGTGATTCGAGAGATACAAACAAAGCATACACACAATCTTCTTGTGAGTATAGTAGTGTTCGTACGCGAATCATACTTATTTTGTGCATCGTGTAAATGTTAAGTAGAGACGAGTCGAAGTCAATAACATCATGCGTATTGTTAAGTATGAATACGACGAGTATTTCTAACTTTGAATATGAGTAGTATTAAAATAAGTATGAATGCGTATAAGTAGCTGAAATTATAAGTGTGACTCGAATCTACTCATCGTTTTGAATACTCGTTGCTGATCTCTGGTATAGAACGCTCTGTGAGAGGTTGTTTCTTATGTATGTATGATGTTTGAGTATGATGATGATGTATTAGTATGATGCTGAGTATTTGCCTATGATGATGATGATTATGTGTGAGCGTGATGATGATGTATGAGTATGATGATGATGTGTGAGTGTAATAATGATGTATGAGTGTGCTGATGATGTATGAGTGTAATGATGAATGCGTGTGGTCATAATGTATGAGTATTATGATGTACAATATACATATATGTATGTATGTATATGTGCATACGTGTAAATAACAGTAAAAAATAGTACAAAAAAAGATTCTTTTTGGAATAATTTCTCTCTCCTAGAACTTTTAATAATTTTATGATTTTAACTCATAGACTGTGAGATCTTTTAATGTCTCGATAAGTATTTAAAATATATCCGTATTCTTCTTAGAGATACAATATACTTCCTCTAGTCTGAATGGTGTTCTCTAGTATGGATTCAGTCAGCATACAATTTAAACTCGTTTGTATGGAACTTAAATTCATTACATCAAAATAAGTCAAGACAATTCGAAATAGATACCAACGTTTGCTATACTGACATTCCCAAGATGTCCAATCCACGTAATTTATTGCCGCATAGTATAGATTCCACAGGAAAGACAACTGACATGCAGTAGTTGTCTCAATATTACGAACAAATTATTGTCAGGACTTCTTTCAAAATCCTGCTATTTTTAAGTCCACCACCCCATCTGAACCCATTACTGTTGCAGACCGAAAAACTTTACCAAAGAGACAAGCAGTATATGCAATATACAGTGTTGGAAAAAATAATAGAAACGATTACTAGTTTATCATTAAAATATTGTATACTTTTTCGTAATAAACTTTTATTGTTGGAAATCGCTGTTAAATTCTTGCGAATGTAAATGACAATGGGGATACTTTTAAGTTTATGTATATACCTTTTTTTATTTACTTAAAGATAAATAAAAATTTAAGGAAATAATAAAAATTTGATGCGTTTCTATTATTTTTTCCAACACTGTATGTACGTGGAAGGTATTATTTACATAATTGGTCATTAGAAACTAGTTTTATACAACAAGATACATAGTTTTGTTGGAATTATTAGCTCAAAAGCGTTTTCTTTCTGTGTACACTAGAGCCCCGACTTGCGTCGATCCGATTTGCGTCGTTTCGATTTGCGTCGCTTTTTAAAAATTGACAAAACTCAGCTTGCGTTGTTGCAATTTCAACTCGCGTCGATTAAATTTAGCCGAATTTGAAGGAATGGAAGAGATTGACATTAATGAACTTTTACTGTCTCACGATGAGGAGCTTGATAATGAAAATTTATTATCCATTAATATTCAGCATGCTTTAGAAGATGATGTTATGATAATTGATAATACATTAGAGGAAAAAAAAAATAACAATCTCGAATATTTCGAAAGCTATGCAATTAATTTCCCATGCATTGGATATATTTTCTGAAAACGATCCTGACGAAAATCGTAGCGAAGGCGTAGCAGCATCTGCTGACCAAGCCATTAGTTGTTACAAGGAAACATATCAGCAAAAAAATCTCTAAAAATTCAACAAAACTTTTTGTTAACAAACCTGTAAGACCACGTAATCAAATGGAGTGTTGTTGATTTGAATTTATTATCTGAAGAAAGCACCACATAAACTAAACAAAGCACAATTTCTTCTTTAAAATTTATTTTTTTATAAATGAATTTTATTGATTTTTGTTAAGTTTTTTTTTGTTAATTTATATTTTTGCTATTTCTTTATAATAATTAGAGAAAACTTTACTAAACTTAATAAAATAATGAAAAATGTTTTCATAATTCTGTTTTATCCGAAATATTAAGTTTTTTTGCTTCACTTTGATGAATTTCAATGCATTTGTATAGAAAAAGTTGATTCGATTTGCGTCGCAATTTTCCGGTCCCCATTAGCGACGCAAGTCGGGGCTCTAGTGTACTTATCTTCCGGACAAACAAAATTTATTTACAACATCTAATTCATTGCAATTAAGCTAGATTTCGTTTTAAATGAATGTAAGATTTAGAAAATGATTTTAAATATGGATTATGGTGTTATCAACATCATTAGAAATATCGGGTCCGCCATCTAACGTTTTTTTTTTCGTTTTTCGTTTTGCTTATTTCGTGAATGCTAACACTTAACTCATGTCTGATTTGACAGATAATTAGTTTTATTCTTCCGCTGAACGAATATGGTTGTGTATACGCTTGTACAACGCTGTGAAATATTGCGACTTTACTTTGAAAATCATGGTAATGTTGCAGAATGTGTGCGAAAATTGCGTACGGATTTTGGAAGAAGAGAAGCACCGTCAGCTACGTATGTTCGTTATCTTGTGAAAAAAGTGAAAGAAACTGGCATCAAAGATAAGTGAGACAATTGACAATATTCGTGAAGCCATTGGTGAAATACAGCTGCACACAATCGATAATGTGCTTAAAAATTGGACCAATCGTGTAGGCTACTGCATGGCCAGTCGAGGCAGCCATTTGAATGAAATTATTTTCCATTATTAACCGGAAGGATTGTACTTTCAAATAAAAAAAGAAATTTGAGAAAATATTCAGTAGTTTTTTTTTAAAGCATTTTCAAAAAAAAAAAAGTTATTTGGCGGACCCTTTACAATATAACAACACCACCACCCAACCACCATCGTTTTAGCAGATGATAGTGTGCATGCCAGACAAGAAGACATTATTTTATTGCACAGTATAACGTAATAAAACTTCCGAGAATAATTATCATTAAGAAAACGAGCAATTTCTCTTCTGTTTTGGTTTATTTGTGGACAACAACAATAAAACAAAGTTTTATTATCTTGAATAAGGACACGATAAAATAGACTGATGACATGAAAATACAGAAATATTATGCAGAGCATATTCAACAATAGTTAAGACGACATAGACAAACAAATTCATCATAAAATAACAACAATAAGAAACATTATAAATAAAATAATAATAAAAACAAAAACAAACACCCACACAAAGTGGACTTTGGACTTACACAACGATTTGCTTTTATAATGGCAGTAGTGAGAGTTGATTTGCTTCCACCACCACCATCAAATAAAACATTCAACAACGATTTTTTTTTTGTTTTTTTATGAAATCAGCATTCAGGGGATGGCCCCTACTCATGCAGTGCATTGTGCAGGTTTTTTGTGTTGACTATGAGAAACTAGGTCGTAATCCTGACGAAAGGGTTGTAATGACCAATTATGTAAGTGTATTGGTGGAATTGTCTTTCCTATGCTTCAAATACTGTATCACCTTAACTAATTACTCCAACATCATTACTAATGACACCAAGTGTGATATCAAATAAAAGGAAATAATTTTCATTTGTATAAACTCAATAAAACTCTAGTTTTAGAAATATTTCTGTTCTTAAATTTAAGCTCAACACTGTGCTCAACTATTGATAAACATCATCACGTTTTCATCAGGATGAAATAAATGAAATTTATTACTCACTGGCATCATTTTACGACGAAGAATATGTCGCAGATAGAAATGAATTTCATTTTTACAGTCATTTTTATTTTCAAATTTCATTTAATTTTGGTCACACACAAAAAGAGCAGAAAAATATATTTACGTGTGAAAGAATTTTCATAATAATGTTGTCACATGAGTTTTTAACAAGTTTTTTTTTTTTTTTGAAATCAGCTTTAGTGTGGCACAAGTATTACGATTTCAAATGGTAATTGAAATTTGCTTTCAAATGCTTATATTTAATGGTAAATAATTGTTACGTTTTTTTACTTTTTAGAAACGTTTAAAATATAGGCTCGCAATAAAATAAAAATAAATTTGTGTTTAGTTTTCTTTATTATTCGCACAATTCTGTGTGCCACTGTTCACAACTTTATGTAAACAATAACAATTGCTTTGTTTGTTATTCCTCTGTTTACTCCCTTTGCATAAACAATAACAATTACTAGACAATTGTTCGACAGATCTTTGTAACGAAGATCTTCAAACCACTATTACTCTCTTCAAACACACCGCGTCTTCATACAAGACTGACTGAACTTCACTAAATGCGGTCTCTTGATTTGCAGGGTAAACAGTGTGATGAATATTCTTGAAGGCGAATGTTCATGACTTCGCCTTCTCGAAATCTCTATAAATGTTAACATAGTTATTTCCATTTATTCTGGTAGTGTTGTTGGTATATTTTTGTTTACTTGTTTACCATTCTTTTTATGCTGGTGTTTGTTGTTATATTAAGCAGTACGATAATTTGTAAACAGGTTTGTTTACTTGCATTATTTTGTTTTTCTTGCTTTTGTTTATAATTTTAATGTTAAGCGATGTAATAGCAAAACACCAGTATATTGATTTTTCATTTTCGTAACAATATTTTCCTGCATGTTCTTCAGTGTTTTGAGGTCCTTCGAGAATAGTGTATTCGATTATTATTATGTTCGTTACGTAATTTACATATTGTTAAGAAAATGGAAATGATGTTGTTAAAATAATAAGCAAAAGCTCCAAAAACAACACAATGGACTTGATCACACATAAAATGATAAACAAAAGCTCCAACAACAAAACAATGCAGTTGTTCACGCGATCAACGAATGAGTAAACATATAGCAACAAAAAAAAACAACAGGCTTGTTTACAAGATCGATGAATAAACAAAAATATAGCAACAACGTCCGTGTATAAAAAAATATAGCAGAAAGACAAACAAACAAAACAACAACAACTCTGCCTGGACGAAAGTAAACAAGATACACGTACAACAAAAATGGAAACAAGTTATTTACATTTTTGAATTGTTCCCGAAGGTCGTCATCATCCTTCAAGGGCATTCATCACACTGTTGATCCAGTGATATAAAAGGCAAGATAAAGCGAGCAACGGGGATTCAGTTAGAATTCAGTCAGCCGTGTATGAAAACACGTGATTCTCGGAGTTCAAGTGAAGTTAGTCGTGTGACGACGTCGCGTTGAATTGAGTGAGAATTCAACCAGTGGTGTGTGAAGCTACGAGATCGAATTATAATTCAGTCAGACTTGTGTGCAGACAAGTTGCGTGAAGAAAACAGTTGTTAGTGTGGTGCTTACAAAAAAAGGTTGTAAGCAAAGAAGAATAACTAACAAGTGTTGTTGTTGCTTACAAAAAAGGTTGTAAGCAGAGAAATATCACGAACAAGCACATATTGTGAAAGTTATCATTGTATACGTGGAATAAATTCGAACAGTGGCACAAAAGTTGTGCAGATAATAAAGACTTTGACTTAAAATTAAACACAGATTTATTTTTATTTTATTTGCAATCTACGAACTCATATTTTTAACGTTTTTCAAAAGGTAAAAACGTAACAATATTTTATAAACCTAAAACACAGTAGACGTACCTAGTAAAACAATGTAAAGTATATCAGTCTTTATTTTAAGAAACAGAGGAAAAAAATAATAATTAATGGAGGAAAAATAATAAAAATTACATTGAACGATACAATACATTAATACAACAATACACAGCAATAAGAATAATTAAAAAAGAAATTATTCCAACTCACGTTTTTATTTTATTTTTACTTTCTCCATTACTGTTGCCATTAAGAAATGTGAAATAAAATGCAGAAAAAAAATGGAAAAATTTGTGGAGCATCCATACATTTTTAGCTGTTTTAAAAATAGTTTTGTACGTGAAATTTATAAATTCCGCAATGCTTTTTCCGTATGTTGACATAATAAAAATGGGGGGGAGGAGGAAAAATGACATTATAAATACACTGTGACACGTACACGACCGGAAGTGCGTGCTAATTATTTGCAGCATGTCAGTGTACACTCGAGCCAATTCTATAGTGGCTCACATGTTTTCATGCAAACGATAATAAAATTTAAATGAACCGTGGGTACCTGCTTGAAAGACGGCATGATTTTTTTTTTATAGTTTAGCTATACATAGAAAGCGAAAGCTTTTACTTAGAACAGTAGGCCCATTGTGCAAGCAGATTCTATTACATTCAAGGCTATTGCATCTGACTTCTAGCTTAAGTTACTCAGACTTATACAGGGTGGGCCAAAAGTCACGAAGGGGTTTAATCGTTTAATCGTTCTTGGGAATCTCGTGGCTTTAGTTCTTGCACTAACTGCAGCTTGTGTGGGAAAAGATGTAAATTTCCCTTTAATATTCTGCGTAAAGACCGCCGAGACATTTGCAGCTCAGCAGAGCGCCTTCGAGTTGATGTTTCAGGATTCTCTACAACACTCTCCAGAACGCGTTGAATATTTGCTTCATTAATTACAGAATGTGGTCTTCCGCTTCGTGGAAGATCTCTTACTGAGCCTTGTTCCTGAAAACGTGTCACTAATTGATTCGGATGGTGAATTCCGAACATTAAAATGACGACGATAGGCTCGTTGAGTTTGAATTATTGATCGATGATGTTCAATATAAAGTTCTATGATTTTGGTTCGCTGGATAACGTTGTAACCTTCCATAATTAATCTCCCAGATTTATTTTACAAGTCCTAAAAAGAAAAATAAAAAAAAAAAATTAAAATAGAAAAGTTATTAATTTTTCAAATCCCTTCGTGACTTTTGGCCCACCCTGTATATATATATCGGGCAATGTCCTTTATTTTAAACTCCAAAGATTTGTCAGAAATCTTAGGAACCTCATGTATTTTTGCGGTTGCAAGAGTGCTGGGCAGTGACACATCACAGTGACGAACAATATTTTTCTACGCGTTGCAATCTCACAAAGCAGAAATCTCACAAAACAGTGAGTAGCTGGTGGGCATTCCGTGAGAACCAAGAAAACGTAGAAAAATGTTTAGTCGGGAAAGAGAAAGATTAACGTAGCAGTTGTACTGCTCCTATCTTCTACTTTGAAAACGTTATACATACGTAAACGTTGGCCATTACAAACCTTTAGTCAGGATTACGACTTAGTTTCTCACACCACTTATGTTGGGTGTGTTAATTTTTTACATGAGTGGGGGAACTTCAGTTTAAAGTCGACTTCGAACGACAGATTTTTGAGAAACTTTTCATGACAATTTTGGTTACTTTCAGAGTTTTTGGCAGAAATCTCCTAAGAGGAAGTCGCCGAAAATATATTTTTTCATATTTCGTTTGTTGGAAATGCCTGACCTGGGGTTTGATCCGAGGCCTCATGTCTAATAAGCCAACACACTATCTACTAGACCACGGCGACCACAAACGTTAAACATTCTTTCTAATTTTTATCAAATTGGTATTAGATGGCCTTTAACTATGGCAACACTTACTTATATTTAACTTATGGTGTTTTCTTTTCTACAAAGAAAATGTCACCCTCTTACAAGTTGCATTAAAAAAATTTTTGACCAACCCTGTTGTAATGTAATTTTTTATTTGAGAAGAACATAACACAAATATTAAAAAAGGGTATGCCTTGTGTTTACCACTTAAGACAATGAATGAGGAAATGCCAATTTGTTCAAAGGTGTTGCCAGATCTCTAATTTTTCGAATTCATTTTTTGCACGCTTTTTTTTATAACAAAAAAAAATATTTTAACACTGTTGTAACATTGAATGCAATTTTTTATATTGCTGACCATGTAGCTTTAATAATGTAATATTTCCTTAAGATTACTCCACAAAACAATGAAAAAATTAACTTCAAATTGGATAACAATACCAGGCGACTTTTTTTAAATTTCATCTGGTAGCCCTATAAATAAACAAAAGTCATCTGCTTTACAGGGCATTATCAGCACTCTCGATTTATACAGGGCATAAAATGCAATGCCCTCCACCATTGGCAAGTGCGAATTATTTAGAATAAAACATACCACCCTTTTCGAGGGCGAAACATTTTTAAGAAACAAACGCAAAATTGCATTTTGCGTTAATAAAATGCAAATTTTTTGGTAGAAAAGAAAACACCAAAATTGGTCATTCCAACATAGCTTCTTACACCACACATGTTATCTGTGTTAGTTTTATCCATGAATGGCGAGATCTCTCTCTGATAAGGTCGTTGTTGCAGGCAAATTTCGCTAGTGGATTAGGCGCTTAAGTGTAAAAGAAAATTGCCACGCAAAATTTTCTCTCAAAAATCTGTGGTCTTGGCGTCAGCAGTTTAATGCAGTCGGCAGTTTAATGCTGTTTAAGAAGAAAGCGATTTGCACAGTGAAAGTAAATTCATGTATCTTATAGTGTTAGTTATAGTCATGTATCTATGTATTAGTGTATACAATCCTTGCATCGAATATTACTTTGTAACCAGGCTTACTAAAGGGGGGAGGGACATGTTGTGAATCTTCACTTTCTCTGGTAAAAGTAACAGTGCCTACAACACGATTTAATATTTTAATTTGAATTTTGTCATCAAAGTCGCCGTGGTCTAGTAGGTAGTGTGTTGGCTTATTAGACTGAAGGCCCGAGTTCGAATCCCAGGTCAGACATCAAAACGAAAAATATTTCTCCGGCGACTTCCTCTCAGCAGATTTCTGGCAAAAACTCTGAGAGTAAATAAATTTGCCATGAAAAGCTTCTCAATAAAATTTGTCGTTCGGAGTCGACTTTAAACTGTAGGTCCCGCCACTCATGTATAAAATTAACACACATAACATGAGTAGTGTGAGAAGCTAAGACTGAAGGGTGCGGGCTTCTTGGGGACGATTGCTGTAGACTGTCTAATGGTGAAGGTATAGCACTGGCCATTTTATAGTCACCTTGCAGCAACTCGTTTCCTTGCCACAAACACTACTCCCTCTCTTCCACCTTCCTATAACCCATTTTCCTAAAAACCTGCACAATGCACTGCATGAGTAGGAACCATACCCTGAGTGCTGGTTTCACAAAAAAAAAAAAAAAAAAAAAAGACAAGCATGCGATTGACCTTATTTAACTGATTTCTGAGTTCTGGAGTTTACTGGTGCCCATTTGCGAACAGCGCTGAAGTGAAATTGCATTCTGTTTGATGGAGTTGGCCCAGGATATTTAAAACTCGTCGGCAGGCATTTAAGCTGACGTTTGGGTTGAATTTTTCCTTGAATGTGTTGTAAAATTGCAAATAATAAAATAATAGCTTGTATAAGAACAACATCGTTTTTTTTTCTCTCTTTTCCTTAGTACTTGTTGCCTTTGTTAGAGGAAATCTTTTTTGTTTTTTCATGAGTTTTTTTTTTTTGTGTCAGGAGACGTTTTGTTAAATCAAGGGCTAAACTTCACACATAAGGTGAGCTCTTCCTTGGCCTCATGTTCACAGCTGCTGAAGAAATTGTTTGAGAGAATGACTAGTATATCGATATGACTTCTTTTTCTTCCTTACAGTGAGCTATAAAAATCACAACTTTGCGATAGATGGCCATGCGATTTAAATAAGTGGTGATTTTTTAAGAGCTATAGGAAAATTTTTCAAAAAAAAAAAAACACATAATATTCAGAAAAATGCATGAAATCTCTATTTGAATCGATAGTACGGTCCATATAATTTAATGTTTGAAGATTATTTCATGCAAATGTTGACCGCGACTGCGCCTCAAATGGTCCATCCGCTTAGTCCAATTTTGGCATACTCTTTCCAACATTTCGGCCGGTATCTCACGAATAAATGCTTCAATGTTGTCTTCCAATGCGTCAATTGAAGCGGGCTTGTCTGTATAGACATGAGCTTTAAAATAGCCCCACAAAAAATAGTCTAAAGGCGTTAAATCGCACGATCTAGGCGGCCAATTGACCGGTCTCGAACGTGAAATAAAATGTTCACCGAACTCGCCTCTCAATAAGTCCATTGTTACGCGTGCTGTGTGGCATGTGGCACCGTCTTGTTGAAACCACATATCATGCAAGTCAAGCTCTTGCATTTTGGGCAAAAAAAGTTGGATATCATCTCACGGTAGCGCTCACCATTCACAGTTACGTTACGATTTGCAGCATCTTTGAAGAAGTTCAGTCCAATCATGCCAAATTCAATGATTTGCAAGCGTTGTTCGTTTGTAAGACGATTCATGTTTAAATTATAGACCAAACTGAAGATGTTTGACAGTGAAACAATACACAAAACGTGCGTTAGCTGTTTAAACCAGTGTTGCCAAAAAGATAATAGCTAAAAAATCACCCTTTACAAAAGAGAATTCTTTCTCTTCTTATCCACATCAGTCCAAGAATATTGCATATGCCTTCCTGTTGTCAACAAAATTGAGCCTTCCTGTAAAACGGCAAGCACATAACCAGTTTAACGAAGACGTAGTTGGCTATCTGCGTAGCTGGGTAGTTGGCTATGGGTAGCTGGCTAGCTAGCTGAGAAGCTCGGTAGCTGAGAAGCTGGCTAGATGGGTAGCTGGCTAATAAGGAGTGCGCACGAAAAAAACTGGACTTACACTTTTCGTTATAGAGATAAAACTAAGTGGCGGATTTTTTTCGTTTTATATTTCAATTAAAGTAAATAATATTTGAATTCTATTGTGTATAAAATTTTTTCCTGACAAAGGTCTCAGAGCATCCAACTTTTTGAGCCACTTTTCTTCCAGACATGTTAGGGTGTTTTTTGAAAAATACGTATTATTATACTTGCTTTGTTTTGGTCGGCAAATCCTTTTTTTCTTCCACTTCCACGCTTTCTCTCAATACTTAAAGACTCCTTATATTGTTTTATTCTTACCTAAGAAACTGTTTTTTGGTTAACACCTGCGAGCCTAGCAATCGTTTTTTGTAAGCGGCGCGGTTTTTCATTAAAAATTTCAATTATTTTTTTTATGACATTCTTGTTGGATGGCCATTTTCAAAAAACTAATTTTGCTATTGCAATCAGATTTAGCACGTGGATTTTGAAACAGATGACTAACAAAAACAATGTAACGGTATTGATTTTTTTTCAATTATGATAAAAGTTATAAGCTTATAAGTAGACCCATTTTTTTTTTGGTGCGCACTCCTTATATACTAATATACATATTTATTTTTATTACTCAAATTTTTATTTTCTACATATACAGCTATGGACATTAAATTAGCACAAAACTTCATTATAAAAACAATCAGATTTTTATAGTATTTTAGGTCTGTTCGTAAAAAAATTTAAACATAGAAACTTAAGATGCATATTCTTCTTTAAAAAAAAAAAAACAAAAATTTTGGCGAAATTGCCAATCGTCAGCTCATTAAGACCTGCAACATATTAAACGCTAGATTTTAGCTGGACAGTAAAATAGCACAAATTAAAATTTCTGGAATAAAAATAATATATTTTAATAAATAGTAAAAATATTAATGTTTTCAGTTTATTTGATCAATATTTAGTAGAGTATTTTCAAGCACCACGTGGCATCTAAGGGACAAAGTTCTTTGGAAAAGATTTTTGGGAATCGAGTACCAAGCGTCCCGTATTCCAATCTACAAATCGTCCAAATTTTTGTATCTTTGTTGAGCAATAGTACATTTCACATCGTTTCAGAGGTTTTCTATCGAGTCTAAGTCAGAACTTTGCGCCGGCCAGTCTAAAACGAGAATGTGCACTTTATAAAATCAATCCTTAGCCAGCTTAGATGTGTGTTTGGGGCCACTATCTTGCAAAAATATGAATAAAACTGGCATGTATTAAAAGCTTATGGTTCCATTTTGTTCTCTAGAATGTCCAAATACTGATAACGGTCCATTTTTTCATTAATTTTCACAATAGGACCTACACCGTGCCATGAAAATGCTTCTCACGTCATTGTGCTTTCTCGACCATGCGTTATGATCCTTTGAGTATAGCGTTGATTTAATTCTGGCCATTAAACAACCACTCTAACATCTGGTCCCATACGATTTAGCATTGTTTCATCACTCCAAAATATTTTTTCCAGAATGGGAGATCTGTACCCTTGTGGGTGCGAGCAAACGTTAAACGCTTGACTATATTTTTCTTTTGGTAGAAGTGGCTTCTTTCGGCAAGAGCGTCCAAAGAGCTTTCCGTGATTAAGACGTCATCGTATGAGCCTGTCCGATAAATTTAACCTAAATTGAGAGTTAATTTCGTTCAAAATATCGCGTGACGACATGAAAGGCTCCTTCTTTGACTTCCGGACAATAGCACGGTCCACGACTTCGGTTGTTTCCTTGACACGTGGCTTTCGTTTTTTGTTTTCTGCGACATTATTATGTTTGCTTTGAAGGAAATGATCACGTTATAAATCATTTTTCGCGAGCAATTCGAAATTTCGGCAATTTCAGCCAGTTTTTCCCATCATTCCACAAGTCAACGATAACGAGCTTCTCCTATGGCGAGAAATCTTTTCAACGTCCCATTTTTTAAAAAAATTACTATAAATGCCATAAAATTAAAAGAATATACCGTAAGAATAAAAATATTTGAACATAGCTTGTACCTCTGCACGTTGTGCTAATTTACTGTCCAGCTCGAAATTAGCTACTGATACAAAATAGCAGTCAAAACAAAAAATTTTTACGATAACGGTAATATTTTTTGTTAAACAACAGCTAGATGTCATCGTGCAACATTCCCGACCAAAACAATTGGCCTAATTAGGATACAAATGAGAAAAAATTCACAATCAAACTATATATGAATTTTGTTCTAATTTAATGTCCATGGCTGTATATCAATAAATGCTTCTTATTTTTATTTTTTTTACAGAAATACCATGTTAAACAAGTATTAAATATTCATCATTTTCGGAAAAGAATTCATCTGAATTGAGAAAAACACTCAGTCCACACTGGAGTTCACGTTTTTCATAAGCACCAACGACATTACAAATCATAAAAAGCAAACGTACGTCAAAAAGCACTAAACCTGGTGAAAAATCCTAAATTGGATTGATTGATAACTAAATTGGGTGTCACTATCCTCATATCGCTCCTTTATTGGAACATAGTCATATCTCAAAAAATTAAAAATTTGTAGTTACTTAAGCAAAACTGCTCTTTTAGACCTTCTGTACATGTTGAAAAAAAAAATCAGTTTTATATCCCAAGCTGAACCGAAGTTATAGCAAAAAGTGTTTGCGGCAATTAGATCATAGGACTTATGCCTTGAAAACTTAAATAGCATTTTGCCAAGTTCAAGTTTTTTTTGAGATATGACTATGTTGCAATAAAGGAGCGATATAACATGACTATTAATTATCAGCACCATTATTATTGCGTACATATAAGTATACAGCGTTACACAAAAGAAAAACGTATAATCACTGTCAAAACATACTCGTAATACAACCAGTCTTTAGCGATGAAATGCGATCTGTCTACATTAGGCTGCTTTTGAATTTATGTCTGGCTACGCGATGGGGACTTATCCAGATCGAGGAGGATTCAGTAAACAATACATCCCTTGCACCATATCCGAAACAATAGATTTCTTGTAAACATGAATTATTGACATCAACTGATCATCAAAGGCATTATATAGCTCTCAAATCCACATTGAAGGATGGAAGTCAATCAACTTTTCAATTGGACTTTATTTTTCCATGTAAAAATACAATAAATATATTATTTTATTGAATTTTATTGTTTTAATTGGCAATTAGTTTTTTATTAATTAAAAATAAAGTTTTTTAGTTGTTCTAAATAATATACTTTAAATTCAATTTTTTTTTATTGGGGTTTTCTTATGTACTTTGATTGTCTGTCGCAGGTTTGCGCTTGCTTGTATCATAATCGTTTCGTATGTGCATGTATGTGTGTGTTGGTTGGTTTTTCATTCGAATTCATTTTTGGTTTCAAGTTTTTAGCTAAATACCAGGCGAACAGAAATATAAGTAGGGTCTCAAAAAAATTTAAAAATTGTTAAAAAATTAGAACAGGGTGCATCATGCTTCCTTTTGCGGCGTAAGTTACCAATTTTCAAAGCATACTTCAGGGGGTTCATGGAAATTAAACTGACCACTCGGTTATTAAGGAGTGCATGTGTATGTGGCTTATACTATTCATCCTAAAAATATGTCTCCGTTTTAATAAATAAACTTTAACAGAGTCACCCAGTCATGTCAAATATTTCTGTCTTCCGTTTTTCAAGCATACCTTAGGGGTTACACAAAAATCAAATCATATACCCTGTTGTAGTTCACCCTAAAAGTATGCATAGGCGTTAAAAACCTGATATAACAGGGTGACTCCAATATTTAATATTTAAATTTTTTTTTAGCGACCTGCTGAAATTTCTGTTCGCCTGGTATTTTGTGCACATTTGAAAGAAACTAAATTGCGAGCCACACACACACACAACACAGGAGAACAAAAATTGAGCGTTGGTGTGAGTGAGTGAGTGAGTAGGTAGTAAGAAAAGTAGCGTAATTAAGATTTTTTTTACCTTTATTTCGTAAATAAAAGAAATAAAATCGAAATTTTTTGAATTTTTTATATTCTTTATTATATTATGTATTCATTTATTTAATCACATATATTAAATATTATATATATACAATATATATAATAAAAATAATGGTAAGAATAGTTTACAAATAAAGGAAGAATACTTTTTAAACATTTACAGTGTAGGACAAACATTTGCACTTTTATACTTTGTTTTACAGATACGTCTATAAATACATGTATGTACATGTATATAATAAATTCTATTTCTCAAATAAGCTTAAGCTATTTATCATAAACTATTGCTCGTTAGAAAACAGAAATAGGAGGGAATTCGGTGTATAATGGTCCAAAGCGTATTCCAGTTAAAATAAGTGGTTTCCAAAGATCTAATGCAGCATATTCAGTACAAAATTATCGTCAATTCTCTGGCAAAGCAGAGCTGCGGTGCACCAATAACGATTTTGATCTAAAGCTTTAAAAAAACCTTTTGCTTGTCGTTAAATATAATGCCTTTGATTATCAGTTGATGTCAATAGTTTACGTCTGCAATAAATCTGTTGTTTTGGATATGGTGTACTACTACTATATGGTTTACTGAAATCATATGTCTGGATAGGTCCACAGTGCGTAGCCAGAAATCTGGCTGTTGTAGCTCGCATTTCACCACTAAAGACTCGTTGCACTGCGTTTTGACAGTGTTTTAACGCTTTTCTTTTGTGTAACGCTGCTTTCTTATAGTAAGCAGTAATAATGGTGATAATAGATCATGTCATATGTGGGTAGTGACACTCAATTTAGTTATCAATCAATAAAATTTAGGATTTTTCATCAGATAGCTTACATTTCTCCATCAGTTTTAGTGCTTTGTGACGTACGTTTGCTTTTTATGATTTGTAATGTCGTTGGTGCTTATGAAAAACGTGGACTCCATGAGTGTTTTTCACAATACAGATGAGTTCTTTTTCGAAATCGATGAATATTTAATATTTGTTTAACATGGTATTTCTGTAAAAAAATAAAAATAAGAAGCATTTATTGATATATATAGTATAGTATATGTATTGGAGAAAATAAAAATTTGAGTAATAAAAATATGTGTGTATGTATACAGTAGGACCTTGATTATCCGTGATATGATTATCCGGCAACATCAATTATCCGGGATGGAAAAAGAAAATTTTTTGCATCGACTTAATTTTATTTTGGATCGACTTAAATTTTTCTGCATCGTTTAACCGTGATTACCTCTATTATCCGTGATTATAAGCAAACATTTTTTTTCTATTATTTTGGAAAAAGGGGAATTCCCTCTTTAGTACATGAAATCCTTATCTACTGTTCACTGTTTTCTGACAAAATTATTTTTTTTTATATTTTTGAAACATGTACGTATATAAAATCCTTGAATTATTTAGTTTTTATATAAATATGTACAAATTCATTTATTAATTAATTAAAATATTTATTAAAAACTAGCCAAAATTGGTACTCAATTAACCGAGAAAATCGATTATACAGAATGCTTCCGGTCCCGACCATCACGGAAAATCGAGGTCCCACTGTATTAGTATATATTAGCCAGCTACCCAGGAGCCAGCTTAGCCAGCTAAGAAGCTTAGCGCCTAAGAAAGCTGGCTAGCTAGCTAGTTTAGCTGGGAAGCTGGCTACATTATTATCTGGCTAGCTGGGAAGCTGGCCAAATTGGTAGTTGGATACCTGCTCAGCTGGGTAACTGGCTAGCTAGGAAGCTGGCTGAGTAGCTGATTAGTATAGTTGGGTAGCTGGCTTGCTGAGAAGTTGGTTACATTGGTAGCTTGCTACATACATAGGTAGCTGGGAAGCTTGCTAGCTAGGAAGCTGCCTTACTTCCACATACTTATGAATAACTTTAACTATTTAATTCTAATAAAAGAATTGAAGCAAAAGGAAAAAAAGTGTGTAGTTTCTGAATTTAATTTAAATATTAAAAGTTTTGACACTTACTTATGTGCTCTTCAAATGAACTGAAAACTTTATGAAAATTAAACATTTTATTGCCACGCAACAGAAGTGAAAGTGAATCGAAAATGAGTATATTCAGGGCCCATGGCCATAAATGTTTTAATTTTGCAGGAACAAAAGCAATTAAAGTGTTCGCCGGCAATAATGCTCAATAAACATTGTTTTCATTAAATACGTTAGCACTTGTGCTAAAACATGTGTGAACAGTTAAATTAACTGTTATTTTAAAATTGACATCAATGTATTGTTCACTTAACCAATAAACTCTCACATACTGAAGCAGCAGGTGAATATGATGTAGCATAGAGGTATGTATGTATGGTAGCTTGTATTTATGCATTGGTGTGAAAGTAAATGCGTATGTTAATGTGTCTATTTAAGAGATGATTGGTGCAAATTATTAACCCTAGTGGAAGGTACACAGTGAGCGTCAAAAGAAACTGTACACTAAGGATAAAATTCTAACAATCACCAAACTCAACTTTTACCACTTAAGAAGAGTGCCTGAAAAAATTTGACAATATTTCGAAATTTTTTTTTCTGTTTTAAAACCTGACAATAAAACAATTTTAAAACAAAAATAACGGTAATTTTAACCCATTCCCATTGCCATTTATATTTTGAGTGTTATTGTTTACCAAAACCCTGTTAAAAGTTCTACAATATTGGCTAAATGTAAGCCAAGATGCAGTCATTCAATCTCATCAGTCTACGTCAATCATACTCCAAGAACAAAGTTCCCTTCATATCTTGATGCTATTCCTCCCACACAACAAAAGAAAAACCCAACTCGCAAATGTAGAGTTTGTGCAACGAAAAGCATTCGAAAGGAGACTCGATATTACTGTCCATGCTGTCCTGATAAACCTCCATTATGTATTGGACTTTGTTACAAATCCTATCATAAAGATAAGGTATCATAAGTGATTTAGTTGCTATCAAATTTTGTTACAAATACCCGATGAAGTAGATTTTTGCGTGAAAGATCAGTCTCTATAAGAAATAAAGTATTATTTTTGTAAAAAAAATTTTATTTGTAGTATTTTTCAAGTTTTTTACATATTTATGTTTGTGGCAAAAAAATTTGCTAATTCAAAAGCCTGCATGTTATAATATATTTAAAATAGGACGAGTATACTCGTCTTGGCAGTGCGGTATACCCTGTCAAAGACGAGTATACTCGTCCTTGGCAGCGAATGGATTAATGTATATTGTTACGAAAATGGAAACGGTGTACCATTGTTTAACATTAAAACGATAAACAAAAGCTACACAAACAAATACAACGAACTTGTTACAAGTAAACCAACAACAACAGACAAGTAAGCCAACGCAACAACAAACAGTGTGCACACAATACACAAACAACAATGAAGCCGCGATAGAGATCTCGAGAAAGCGAAAACACGAACATCCTACTTTAAGAATGTTCGTCAGACTGTTTACGTGGGCATCAGAAATCAGCAACGAGTATTCAAAACGATGAGTAGATTCGAGTCATACTTATAATTTCAGCTACTTATACGCATTCATACTTATTTTAATATCATACTCATACTACTCATATTCAAAGTTAGAAATACTCATCGTACTCATACTTAACAATACGTACGATGTTGTTGATTTCGACTCTCCATGATTCAACATATACACGAAGCACAAAATAAGTATGATTCGAGTACGAACACCACAATACTCGCTAGAAGGTTGTGTGTGTTCTTTGCTTGCTGTCTTTGTCTTTTCTTTTCTCTTCTTTTGTAAATGCAAAAATAACTACTACTGTAAATTTTGATGAATGATTCGAGTGACTCGAATCATTCGTAAGTATTATAAGTATTTTTCTAAATTTATGAATCTGAATGAGTAGGCGTATGAATCAAACAATGAATCGAATGTTGTGAGTTTGATGTCAACGTTGTACTCATACTCATTGCAACCTATACACTTATAAATCAATGTTGTAGCGAGTACGAATGAATCAGAGTAGTTGAATTTTAATACTCTTGACTCACTCATACTCAAAATTTCATAAGTACCTATGAGTAGCGAAAATACGATTCATTGCTGATCTCTGGTGGGCATATAAAAAGGCAAGACAAAGCAGGCAACCAGTAGTAAGAATTCAGTCAGTCTTGTGTGAAGACGCGTTACGTGTGAACAAAACAGTCGTGGTTTGAAGATCGCAGTTGTAAAGATCTACCGAACAGTTGTTAGTGCTTATGCGAACAGAAGTGTAAAGGAGAATAGCGAACTAAACAAATTATTGTATCTAACAATCAAGTTGTAAACGGTGGCACACAAAAGTAGTGCGAATAATAAAGAGTTTAAGTGAAATTAAACACATATTTGTTTTTATTTTGTTTGCAACCAACGAACTCATATTTTAAACGTTTTTCAAAAGGTAAAAACGTTACAATATTCATTTTTTAATGAACAGTTTCTTTTGACGCTCACTGCACTTTCATGAACACAGTGTACATAAATACAGATTTACTTAAAACCACAAATATACGAACTCATGTTTAATCTCATTTCCGTTTCATTGGTTTAATAATAACATCCCGCTGTATGTATATATTTACAAATCCATATTAATTGTTTGTAAATTTTTATTTGTTTAATTGAATACAATTTATAGATATCTAATATATAAAATTCTCGTGTCACGGTGTTAGTGGTTAAACTCTTCCGAAATGGATCGACCGATTTTCATGAAATTTTGTGTGCATATCGGGTAGGTCTGAGAATCGGACAACATCTATTTTTCATATCCCTAAATGTTAAGAGGGCGTGGCAAATCGTTAAAATTGAATATTTAGGTACATATTGATCGTAGAGGAAAAAATTTGGTGGGTAAGTTCGTAGAGTCGATATCGCAAACTCACCAAAAAATGGGCGTGACAACCCTCTCCCTTTAAGTGATACCTATAACTCTTAAACTACTGAATCGATTTTAACCATTCTTTTTTTGTTCGAAAGCTTATCAGGGGCCTTACCGCGTAATTTTGTTCGTATCGAAAATCGATTCGAATGTAACTTACGAATCGAAAAGTATTTCGTACTGTGTAAAACTTTCGAATAGTCTACAGAGTTGCATCTCTTAAAAAAGGGATCAAATTATAGCAAAACTTGGAATAACTTTTATCTTCTGTCAAAATATATATATAAAAATGGGGAAAAACATAAATATTTAAAAAACAAACGGCTAAAGCAAAAATATTTTATTTATAAACAAACAACATTTGTTGTTGGCGCTGCATTGGATATAGCGGATGGTCGTACTCCAAACGATGGAGTTCCTGCCATACCTTTAACAGCCTCGTCAATTGAAAGCAGATCGACCACTTTTTCTTTTTATTTATTTATTTATTTTGCCTATGGAAATGCACCTTGCAGGCAATTAAGTTACATTACAATATTAAAATACTAAAAAACTAAGAATTTAAATATTTAATTACATTATTTTTTATAACATTATTTGATAATGAAAAATCAATTATCATATACAGTTTATTAAATTCAGAACACATTCTCCTTATTGGATCAGCACCAGCATAGTTGGATCTAAAAAATTGAATTGATAATGGGGAAAAATGACGTGACGGACGTTGAGGAACATTAAATGAGATGTTATGAATTAAAAAACTGGAGCCAATATCACCAGTAATTATATTGAATATGAACGAGATATTTAACATAGTTCTTCAAGTGCTGTTAGGGAGCAAAACTTCGATGGGCCCCCGCCTGTTCCGGAAATGCTGTTTCGATTGCGGCGGCACTTTGTTTTTATATTATTTTTATAGTCGGCCCAAACCTACGAATTAATAGTTTGAACATAATTAAGATGTTAGGAGTTTTTATAAAGTAAATATACCTTTTTCCAACCATTAGTATCCCGTGTGGGTGAAGATACAGCATTTAAATCTTCAGTTAATCTCTCCCATAGCTGTTTGGATTTTGATTTTGCATCAGGAACTTTAAGGACCCCTTTTGCTAAATCCGGGTGCTTTACCATGAACTCCACCATAATTTCAAACTGCTTTTGTTGAGTAACATTTCGATTTACGACACTCCTTTATCACATAAAGAACGTAAAATGTAGTTTGTATTTGAAACCGTTAAATTTTTTGGTCAAGATTAATATTATACTTACATTTTACTAGTTTCTGTAGATTTTCACTGCCAAAATTACTTTCGAATGATTTACGACTGTTTTCAAGCTTTTTGACATTCGTTTTCGTATTACACAGTTGCATTAACTAAAGGGAAATTTTTATTATAAAATGGCGAAAGAATTTCCTAACTTTCGATAATTGCTTATCGAAAATCGTATTACACGGTACCAACTCATCGAATTCGATCAGTTTTTCTTTCGAATCGAATTACACAGTAACCCCCCAGGTTTAGATGGTTTAAAAAAAATTCGATATAGCAAAAAGTAGGCGTGGCAAACCTTTAAAATTGAATATTTAGGGACATAGTGATCGTAGACGAATGCAATTTGTTGGGTAAGTTCGTAGAGTCGATATCGACAAACTCACCAAAAATGGGCGTGGCAATCCTCCCCCTTTAAAAGATATCTATAAGTCGGATAATTCGATGGTTTATAACTACATATGTATGTACATACATAACATGTATGTCTGTTAGTTTTTGTTTTGGAGCGAGTACAACAACTACAACTTCGTCAGCGCTACCCATGATTCGGACCTCTTATTGTTATTCTTTGTATGCCTCACCTAAATAACGTACCGACTTCGATTAAATTTTCAACTAGTTAGATAGATCCACACACTTATAGTAAGTTAGTTATTTTTATATAACTGTTATTTAACTGTTATGCAGCGTATTACAATAAATATATAATGTGACCTGTTTTGGGCAATAAAAAAATCAATTTTTGGGCGGGACGAAGTTCGCTGGGCCAGCTAGTAAGCTTAATAAAAAGTTTTATTTATTAATTTCTTTTGTATTAACATTACTAAGGATTTTTGTGTAATTATTTTTATGAAATAATTGCAAATTTTCATTTATAAATATTTAATAATTAATAATCGCGTGCGTATTAATTACATTCGATATAAAATAAATAAAATTTCATTACATTTTTCGCTTTTAATTGACAATTAAATTTCCCGAAATTTTTATTTTTTTTTATTTTATCATGGCATTTAAGGCTTTAATATGATGCCATTCTGATGAAATTTAATACGTTTTGTTGCATAATTAGTTAAAATTTTTCAAATGAATGACACCATTTGCACGGTTTTATTGCGTAATTATTTAAAATTTTCCAGTGATTTATCTGTTATGGTAGAAAACAAAATTTCTATTTACAAACAACTGCACAAACGATTTCATTTTTGAATTGAATTTCTCGCATACACAATCGTTTACAAAAGACAGTAACAGAAAATGTTAATCACAATGTGCCAGATCTGGACTATAACAGGAAAAATACAAGAACTTCATATCCAGACTTCTTTAAGGCCGAGCCAGTGACATTTATTGTGTATGGGAACATCACTTAATGTTAATAATTGGTCATACATACATGGATAGTCAACAAGTTCTACTGTTGACAGTATGTTAAGAAATGAAGCGATGGGAAGTACCTCTTAGTAGATACTGCTCCACATACTTATTTAATTAATTTGTCATAACAAACCTTTAATTATGATTATGGGATTTTGTCAGGATATCTACTACCATTTAGTCAGGATAACAACCTAGTTTCTGAATTTTTATTTACACTTAGAATTTTTGCCAGAAATCTGCTGAGAGGAAGTCGCAGGTGAAATATTTTCATTTAATATTTCGTTTTATTAGAGATGTCTGATCTGGGCTTGGAACAGTGGCCTAACGTCTAATAAGCCAACACAGTACCTACTAGACTACTAGATTTTAATTACGATTATGATGTTTAGTCAGGACATCTACCCTTTAGTCAGGATAACAACCTAACTTCTGACAGCACTTTTGCTGCATGTGTTAATTTTATACGTCAGTAGCAGGACCTACAGTTTAAAGACGACTTAGAACGACAAATTGCTTTTCATGGCAAATTTTATTTACTCTCAAAGTTTTTGTCAGAAGACTGCTGAGAGGCAGCGCCGAAGAAATATCTGCTTTGAACCGTGGCCTCACGTCCAATAAGTCAACATACTATCTACTAGACCACTAGACTTTAATAACGATTATGATATTTAGTTAGGATATCAACCATTTGGTCAGGATTACAACTTATCTTCTAACGCCACGCATGTTGTGTGCGTTAATTTTGTGCTTGAATGGCGGGACCTAATATTTAATGTACGAACGTCAAATTTTTAACAAACTTTTCATGGCAATTTTAATTCATGCTCAAAGTTTTAGCGACAACACTGCTTGTAGAAAGTCGGCAAAAGAAAATATTTCGGCTTTGTTCAAAATGTCTGAGTTGTAGTTTGACTTACGGACTCAACGCTAATAAGACAAGACAAGACACTATCTACTAGACTTTAATCACGATCATGATACTTAGTCAGGATATGAACTCTTTAGTCAGGATTACGATCTAGCTTATCACGCCACGCATGTTGTGTATGTTAACTTTATCCTTGAGTGTGGCGGGACTTACTGTTTAGTGTCGACTGCGAACGATAGATTTTTTACTTTACTTTTTGTGGCAATTTTTTATTTACTCTCAGAATTTTTTCCCAGAACACTTCTTACAGGAAGCCACCAGAAGGAAATATTTCGTTTTGTTGTATATTACGTTTTGTTAAAGATGTTTGAATTGAGGTTTGACTTAAAGACTTACGTCTAATATGCCAATCTACTATCTACTAGAGTACCGGGACTTTAAATGATGCTCCACTAAACGTTTATTAAACTTTTAGACTGGTTTCCAGCGTAGCCTTTGCACTGACCAACTTCTTCGTTAGTTTGGTGTGAAATTCGGTCAGTACAGGGACTGCGCTTTTGTGTGGCATGCCTGCTCAAGTGAGCTTTGATAATCAAAGTTACCACTTGGTCGTAATCTAACTTTAACTTCTACAAACATGTACGAGAACCTTTTTAAAAATCCCAATTCTTGTCAATAATCAATGTGACGCGTTTACAAATGTTATCGATTGATGTTAACAGAATTGCCTTTACTTTTCATTACCAGTATTCTTTCAGTTACTCGATTAATAACACTATGCGACAAAATAAAGAAAATTAAATACACCCGGCTAATGACTTAGTGTAGATTGTGAGTTTTGTTGAGTAGATCTTAAAACTATTTTTTTTATATTTCTCGAACCCTCCAAACTTTTTTTATTTGACAAAAACTGTTTATTTAGACTTTACGCGCAAATTTCTGGATTACTCAAACATTTCAGACCCGATTTCTAAAATTTAAATATTGTTAGAAACGGGAGAGATGGACGTTTAAAACGGTATACATATATCTATTATTGGACTTGATATGCTATGAGATTTGATAAGGTAAACTTGAAAAATTTAAATTTTTTTCATATTTTTTCAAGTTTGTCCATTCCTAGTAGCAAACTTTAATAAAAAAATATAGGAGAAGTGATAATATTCTTAAAGCCTGTTCTCTTGTAAAGATATTGAGTTATAATTTGATCAAATCGGACAAAAATTACCGTAGTTATTATTTAAAGAGTCTAACAGTCTTGTTATATTTTTATATATGTCATCCCATCAAATGAACTTTTAGTTCCAAAAATTTTAGAATTTTTGATGGATCTTGATTGTTTATCACAAAATGTGCCAATTTCACGTTTGAGCGACCACCAGAAGTTGGCCAATGTTTGCGCAAAGAGAAATAATAATATTTGCAAAAAACACAAATATTAGCCGACTTCTGATAATCGTGCAAACGTGAAATTGACACATTTTGTGATAAGCAATCAAGATCCATCAAAAATTCTGAAAATTTTTTAATAAAAAGTTCATTTGATGAGATGACATATATAAAAAATATCATTCGGCTGTTAGACTCTTTAAATAATAACTACGGTATTTTTTGTCCGATTTGATCAAATGATGAATCTGTCTGTTTACAAGAGAACAGACTTTAAGAATATTATCACTTATCCTATATTTTTTTATTAAAGTTTGCTACTAGGAAGGGACAAACTTGAAAAAATATGAAAACAATTCGAATTTTCCAAGTTTACCTGATCAAATCTCCTAGCATATTAAGTAGAATAATAGATATATGTATACCGTTTTAAAGGTCCATCTCTCCCCTTTCTAACAAGATTTAAATTTTAGAAATCGGGTCGGAAATGTTTGAGTAATACAGAAATTTGCGCATAAAGTCTAAAAAAACAGTTTTTGTCAAATAAAACAAGTTTGGAGGGTCGGAGAAATATAAAAAATGTATTTTTGAGTTCTCAACTAACTGAACAACGTAGGCTATGTAGTTACTCGGGTGTATTTTCACTGTCGCACCGTGTAATTAAAAAATTTATACATACTTACATAGAATTTGATTTTAAATTTGAAGTGCAATCAAATGCTTTGTCTTTTTTTTTTTTTTTTTTTGATATTTCACAGCTGGATAGTAGAAACTGCGTTATTCTATTTAATTATGCCCTTCCAGCAACCAAAATTACAATTGACAGCCACAGTATTATAGCATTTTTTACATTTTTTTAAAATAGCAATTAAAAATGTTGCTTTTGACCGTTCTATACGATCTAATTAAGTATCTGCAAAAATAAAAAAAAAATTCTGCTTTTAGTTGTAGACAAATTAATATTAATAGAAATCTGAAATAAAACAAAAATATTGATTTTAAAAATCTGCTTAAAATTCAACAAACGCAATAAGAGCTCTTCATTATTTTTTTTTTTATAAAATCATGAAATAATCAGTATGCAGCAGGTACATTATTTGAAGTGGCTAAACATTATAAACGCAAATGATGCCACACAAAATTAAATTAAAGCTGACAGCCAAATATTTTTTTTTTCAAATTTCCATAGAAAAACGTTTTAATTTTTCTTTGTGTTCCCATTTCCGGAGAAAGAACTATTTTTTGATTATTTATGCCGGTTATTTTCCACTGAATTTGCCTTAGCAATGATAACCACCGAGTTGAACAGGACGTATGAGTTATTTTCAATTCACTATAACACTACAACAGGGAAAATATTACTCATACGTCCTCCTAATTTCCAACATTGGTTGGTTAAGATCGCAAACAATTGACATCCCTTTTTGGTTTTGCCATTAATGTTTTTTTTTTTACAGTTTTCCAACCACGTTTTTCATCATAAATGTCTGAAATTGAAAAAAATCAAAGTGAAAAAGGCGGAAAGAAAGATAAATGGAAAGGAGTAGCAAAAGTTGAATGCGTAGAGAAGAGTGTGTAGTGAAAATGAATTTTTAATTAAATTTTTAGCCACACTAAACACGTAGTTTGTGCCAACAACATTCTCCATATTACATGTGGTTGCTGTTGATTATAATTATTGTGTTGCAATAAAAATTTAAAAATGAACGAAAAAATGTACGTGAATTGTATTTCTTGTGCTTGTCTGTGTGTGAATTTGTATATTTGTTGTCATTAATACCAGACAATATTAAAATATGACAATAACAAGAATACCCGTATAAATAAAACAACAAAAAACAGAGAGAAATAGAGAGAGAGAGAGAGAGAAAGAAAAAATTACGATAAGCATGACAAAAATGAATAATTAATGAACGTGTGTGTAAATAAGTTTGTGTACAGAAGACTAAATCCTTGAAATTATGCCGAAATTAAAAAGGATGATGACGATACTGTTGTGCTGTGTAATAAAAGTGGAGGGGAATTTTTAATGAAATATTTCAGGAAATTCTTAAATTTTTTTTTTCGCTTCATTTGCGATTAGAACGTTTCCTTCAGTAATATTGACAAGCTGTATACTACGTAGTTAAAGTCTCTTTAATTCGGAGAGAAATTTTTCAGCTCAAATGTCAAATTGCGATTAACTAACAAAGAAGCCTTTTTGTTTGTTGAAAAGTTTGTAAGTTTTTCGTTGCTGCTGATATTCTCTCTGGCATGACTTCATTTTTTAAAATCAAATCTATGAAGAATTTCCACCATTTTCTCCTTTCGAAAGTGCTGCTGATATAACCATATGCCTCATGATTTTTATATCATTATTGTAAAGGAATTTAGCACAAATTTTGAATGAAAATTTAATGTAAAACGCAAAGATTATTAGGATTTCTTTAGATTAGTGGATGCGATTTTCTAATACTAAATTTGTTACCATTTCTATATGAGATCATTTATGTAGAAGTAAGCTTTTCAAACAAAGTTTTTGTATTACTATAGGGTGGGCTATTTTAAAGTTTAAATTTAAAAATACAAAAACGTTACAATTGTTCCGTTTAGAAATGGAATATTATTTCATTCAAATGGCTGCCCTGGCTGGCCTCATAGTACCTCATTCGATCGGACCAATTTTCGTGCACTGTTTCGATTAAATGGAGGTCGAATCTTTCCAATGGCATCATGAACGTTGGCCTTCATATGCTCATTTGTCTCTGGTTTGTCGGCATAAGACTTTTCTTTAATGGCGCCCCACAGAAAATAATCCAACGGTGTCTAATCGCAGCTTTTTGCTGGCCAAGTGACCTTTGACGCAATAAAACGATTGTGGCATGAGATGTGTGGCAAGTTGCATCATCCTGTTGAAACCAAACATCGTTCACATCCATACCATGAAGAGTGGGTACAAAAAATCGCACCGTAATTGTTGTGTCATCTTCATTTTCAAAGAAATATGGGCCAATGTTGCCTCCGCACCAAATAGTCACTCGTAATGGGTACATTGGCTTCTTGTAAGGTGTGGGTTTTCTGAGCCCCAAATACGGCAACTTTACTGATTAACGTCTCCACCAAGATGAAAATGAGCTTCATCCGAAAAGATGATTATTATTATTATTTTTTTTTTGCAAAATCGACATCATCGTGCAGTTTCCCGTTGGCCCAATAAGTCCCAACGTTGCTCCAGCGTATATCGATTCATTACGTTCAGTGGTGGCGGTATATTCCATTTTGTGACAGAATAGAATGGCATAAGTCTAGCCAGATTCAAATTTAAACCGATAGAGGGCCCACCCGATAGTATCATCACTTCGGGATAGTGTACGTCGTAGAATGTTCCGGAAAAAGGTGACGTAAATCGAAGCGACGTAAATCGAATTTCATATTGCTCATACTACAAAGTAGTATGTTTTTAACAAGGAACTTAAAAAAGTTACAGTAATCTCTCGATTTACGTCACAGTTGGTTCCAAAAAAAGGCGACTTAAATCGAATGACAACGCAAATCGAGGTTGAAGAGAACAAAATTTTTGACGACGTTAATCGAAACAACGTAAATCGAGACGACGTAAATCGAGGGAATACTGTAACTTATCTTCTCAGTTATTAGTAAAATGTTTGATACGACGACTTTAAAGAATATTTTTTTTTTTGCTTGTACTGCAATGCACTCTTACGAAATGTAACGAACTATTTTGTTTAACGAACCATTTTCTTAAAATTCTTTGATAAATTAGTTAACAAAGTAAGCGCCACAGAAACCACACAGTGATGAAATCAATCAAGTAATGCTGTTGAGGAAAAGTTTTCCTTCGTTTATATTTGAAAAATGTTTGCATAAATATTTATTTTCGTCTTTATTCATTTCACTTTATGTAATGAAAGCAATACATCTCTTCCTACATCCTCTTGCTATCAAATAGAGTTGTTGATAAGTTTATGGTCTTCTTGGTTGGGTTCTTCTGTTGCAAGTATTTTGAGAAAAAACTATTTTTTCATCTTATGTTGACTTTCATGACAGCAAAATTCTTGAGATTTAATTTAAAACTATTACAAGTAATTTGGAATTCCTTTTAAAATGTTATTTATACATGAGAGAAGCGTAATCGTTGAAATATTTTTGTTTATTTAAAAAGAAACCACAAATATTGATGAAATGATGAAAATTTTGAAATTTTTTTTACTACAATCTGTCAAAGTTTACAAATGATGGTTGATGTTGATACTTCTTCTTCTTCTGTCTTCTTCTGAAATCTACAGTCACTATATACATATGTATGTACATGCCAAATATATACTCTGGTGATTCAGTTTTCTTATCAACGAATCTGCATATCGCACTTAATTCGATTTCTATTCGAAATGTAATTTTAATCTACAATGTCAGCTAAGAAGGCACTGTCACAAGGCTACTCATGCTATTCCTAGATAATCTGATGGAAGTTTGAAATTCTTTAACATGCTTGTGTTAAGCCCTTCCGGTTGGCGAAAAGCTTTCACCGCTTTTGTTATCCTTTTCAGCAATTCTACATTTCGAAAATTCCCTTAGCGCTTCACAGAAAAATTTTGATTCCATAAGTGGAGTAGAAACACGTATGCCGGCAAATATGTACATCTGTCTGGAAGCCTTTCCAATCTGAGCTACTAATAGAATAGAATAGTATACTAATTTGGAGTAAACCTCAAATGAGCTAAATGATCGAATGGATATTAAACTGAGTTGCTTAGCGTACTGTCCTTTATACACACCTTCAGTCTGGATTGTGACCTCACTTCTCATACCATTTATGATGTGTGTGTTAATTTTATACAGGGTGGGGCAAAAGTCGCGAAGGGATTTGAAAAATTAATAACTTTTCTAATTTAATTTTTTTTTTATTTTTCTTTTTAGGACTTGTAAAATAAATCTGGGAGATTAATTATGGAAGGTTACAACGTTATCCAGCGAACCAAAATCATAGAACTTTATTTTGAACATTATCGATCAATAATTCAAACTCAACGAGCCTGTCGTCGTCATTTTAATGTGACACGTTTTCAGGAACAAGGCTCAGTAAGGGATCTTCCACGAAGCGGAAGACCACATTCTGTAATTAATGAAGCAAATATTCAACGCGTTCTAGAGAGTGTTGAGGAGAATTCTGAAACATCAACTCGAAGACGCTCTGCTGAGCTGCAAATGTCTCGGCGGTCTTTACGCAGAATATTAAACGGAAATTTACATCTTTTCCCATACAAGCTGCAGTTAGTGCAAGAACTAAAGCCACGAGATTCCCAAGAACGATTAAACCCCTTCGTGACTTTTGCCCCACCCTGTACATGAGTGACGGGACCTACAGTTTTAAAATCGACTTCAAACAAAAGATTTTTAAGAAATTTAAGAGTTTGTGCCAGAAATTTGCTGACAAGAAGTTTCCGAAGAAATATTTTTTCACATTTCAGTTAGTTAGTTAGGTGATGTCTGAACTGGAGTTTGAACCGTGGCCTCACGTCTATTATGCCAACACATTAATTACTAGACTACGACGATTTCTGTCGTTTTCTGTTCTTTGTACATAAAGTGCAGGTTTAACTGAATACATCTTCCAATCGTGTAAACGTCTACTAAAAATATATCTCCGAAGTTTTCAGTGATACTGGTATTGGTTCCATTCGAACGGTACATTTTATTTTGATAGTTATTCTCTCGATTTATCTGGCCAAGATGCCCAGTAAAGAATTTGGTGTTCGAACTGTACTGTACCACCATCCTGGTCATAGTATGTATGCCTCAGTCTGCTCCAGTATCTGTATCAGTGCCAGAAGTCACAATTGGTTTAACCATTATGGTTGACATCCAACATTTTCGAGTTTCTCTCTAAGTTTATTACATATCTTTACGACCTGATTGGCTCTCTATATGACATCTTAATCAATCAACTTCATGCAGAAATTGAGAAATATCTCTGTCTTGTATATTAATGTGATTTCAGATCTTTTTTGTATCAATATTTAACAGTGCCATGTAGCTTAATTTGACCGCACTAAGGGAATTTTTTTTTTAAAAGCTTTATTTCAAAAATAATGGAATTCTTTATACAACACCTAAGGATCACAAACGTTCTTATGCAAATTTTTATTGAACTAAAAATGTAATACAACGCTCAGGAAAGGGTCGTTGCTTCGTAGCGTATTTCTTTACGAATATACCTAGACGATATGAGGGAAACACATTCTCCGGGTAACACATTTTTTCACAGTGTTAGCCATGCTTTGAGGGCTCATTTATCTATTATGGAAAGGTTAATAATTGACACTGTGTAATACCGAAAAAATTTGTTGCTTAAGCATTCTGTCCGAACGGAGAACAAACGAAAGATGTTTAACGTATATTTCTGTTACTGATGATGTCACAAAAAATATTCAAGTGTTCCGCTAGTATTATCCATTTCATTCAAAATCTAAAAGAATCTACAAATTCATGATATTTTCGTTGAAATTTATTTAAATTTCTCACTCATTCCTTTTTCTTCTATTTTTCGTCACTCACTCAAATCAAATATTTAAAGTGAACAAATAATATAAGAATGCTGACAATCCAATAAGCAAAAGAGAGATACACGTTTTATTGTTGACATTTGCAAAATGATTTGGAAAATCAAATAAATGGAAAAATAAGAAAAATTTCCACAAAACATTTTGGGATGCAAAAAAAAAAAAAAGAAAAGCAAAATATTCATAAAAGTCTTGTTGAAATAGTATTTTTTTTTTTTGGTGAATTATGACCCCAATTATGAAAAAATAGAAGAAAAAAGGAAGTAAATTGCTGTGCTGAAAGACTTGGCATATCAACTAATGATTTCTGCAGGCGCTTTGGGTCTGAGGAGAAGGAAGTGACCAACTTTCACCTCATGTGTCAGTGCCTTTTGCTTGTCATAAAGAGACGGAGGTTTTTAATCTCTAATTTTCTGAGATTTCTGACATCATTTCACCGAGCTCTTTAATATAAAGATTGCAGCAATAGCAAGATTTATTTTGGACTCGGGATGTTTTGCTCTAGCGAATAGTTGATCCCCGGGTAGAATTAAATGTGGTATCACACTGGGCCTAAAAGCTGATCTAAGGGGCAACTCTTCTTTCGAGGGGGCCAGCAACCTAAAATAACCTAACATACATATATACATAGGTCATTGCCGGCATCGCCGCTTTCGTCTCTGCTTCCTTCGCTGCCCGCGTCAATGCAAACATCGGTGTAAGCGTCGCATTGCTGCCGACGTTGTTATCGCGTCGCTGACCGCGTCTTTGCATACATCGCTGTTGTCGATTTGCGGAATTTCCTCTGCAATGCTGCTGTATTTCCCGTTGTTTCTGTTGTAACTCCCATTGTAATACACGCTGAAATTGAGCTGTAATTTCCGATGTAATTCCCGCAGTTTTCACTGTAATTCCCGCTGTTCCCACTGTAATATCCGTTGTAATTCCTGCTGTTCAGATCGTAATTTCCGTTGTTCTCGCTGTAATTCGCGCAGTTCCCGCTGGAATTCCTTTAGTTTTCGCTGTAATTCCCGCTGTTCCCGATATAATTGCCGCTGTTCCCGCTGAAATTCCTGTTGTAATTCACGCTTTAATTGCCGCTGTAATGCCCGCCATAGTTCCCATGCATACATACATACATAATTGGCCATTACAATCCTTCAGTCAGGATTACGGCCTAGCTTCTCACACCACTCATGTTGTGTGCGTTAATTTTATACGTGAGTGGCGGGACCTACAGTTTAACGTCGACTCCGAACGACAGATTTTTGAGAAACTTTTACATGGCAATTTTATTTACTCTCAGAGTTTTTGCCAGAAATCTGCTGAGAGGAAATCGCCGAAAAAATATTTTTTTTTTCATATTTCGTTTTGATGCCTGACCTGGGATACGAAGCCGGGCTTTACGTCTAATAAGCCAACACACTACCTACTAGACTACGGCGACTTCCCAGTTTCCATGCACTGTCGCTATAATTCCCGCACGCATCGCATCCCTTATCGCTATCGAGATATGTTTTTGCATGTCAAAGATTCACATGTTTTTGTTGTTGAATGTATTATTTGGATACAAAAGATTGGCCAAAAGGGAGCAGTGCATAATCACCTTTTAGTCTGGTGAACAGCTTGACTGTTCGAACTTGACTTGATTGTAAACAATCTACTTTTCAGTAAAAATCAGATTCTACTTCGGATTCAATGATTGAAATACGATCCATTGGTTTTGCCATAAACTCTTGTCAGATGAATACATTGATTGGGTCTCATTGAAAATGATTATAAGGACTCATATGGACATACTAAGCTGTCGTAACGTGTCTATTTTTGCTCTTTTAGTTACGGTTTATTGAATTACATTTAAAACCTTGAGGCGTCTTAAACAGGCTCACATTTATTTATTTATTCAGTTTTTTTGTTTGTTTTTGTATTTGTTTTTATTATTATTTTATTTAATTTAATTTCTCCTAAAATCCAAAGTAAATGTTTATAAAAGCCTAATGGCTCTTTAATTTATTTGTTTACGTTTTAAATTGGATTAAGGATTTGTGTTGCTTTTTTTTAATCAATAAATTTTCTAAATTAAATTTCACTTTATTTTTTCAATTTAAACAAAATAAACAAATTAAAAAAGTTAAAGAAAAAACAATTTATTATCGATAGAAACAAGTTTGTTATCACTTTTAGTGGGAGACCAAGGGAAATCCACGACAAGCTTGAAAGTTTTAAGAGATGTTTTGTTTGGTGCGTAATAACTCAAGCCGACCTATAGGTTGTCTATGTCATACTGCGTCTATATGCAGGTATTTTTATTTCGGTGATTGTAGCCATTTTAAATGTACAGACACCTAAAGACCTACATAATTATTCATTACAACACATCAGTTAGGATTACGACTTATCTTCTCACACCACTTAGTATGACGTGTGTGATAATTTTATTCATTATGGACAGGACTTAAAGTTTAAAGTCGTCTCCGAGCAACAGATTTGTGAGAAACTTTTCATGGCAATTTTAGTTTTTGCCAAACGACTGCTCCGAGAAAGTCGCCGAAGAAATATTTCTTTATATATCGTTTTGTTGAAAAGGTCTGACCTGGAGATCGAACCGCGGCCTCACGTCACATATAATAAGCGAACACACTACCTACTAGACTACGGCAACTTCAAAATAATATACCGCGTTAAAATCATTTAATTTTCCTTTGTTATTTGCTTTTTTAAAATTAAATTCTACACAAATTAAAAACACAATTTTTCTAAAATGACAATCCAGTCATTTCAGATTTTAGAATTTTGTGGAAATATCGCAGTAAAAATTGTAAGTGTATGCGTATATGCGCCAACGATTTATTAATTTATGAACGATTTTATGACGTTCGTCAAAGTCTTCTTAGCAATTTAATTTTTATGTATTCGCTTCATTGATTACTTATGTTTTAAAGAAAAAATATGTTTTAATAATCCTTGACTGGCTTGGTTGCTTCGATTGTCTGGCAATGGTGTTTGCACTTCAGTAAGCAATTCTTTAAAAAATTCTTTTTCATAAATGAGTAAAGCATTGTATGTATGTACGTATGTACATACATATGAGTATTATTAAATTTAAACATTTATTCACACAATCAATCATAAATTCTGACTTTCCTTTAAGAGCAGAATTTTCCAAATTTTTTAATGGAATGCTCTTTAAAGTGGCACAAGGAAAGAAAAGAAAAAAAAATAAATAAAAATTCTTAAAGAATTATAAACCAACGCAGTTCACCTTGCATAACTCCAGGCTAAAATATTTCTTTGGTAAACCAAAATTATGTACACATTTATAGTGCCAACGCATTATTTGATATAGAGAATTGACAGAGGACTGAGTTGGTTTTAGTAAGACTCAATGCAGTCAAATTTTGACCCAATTTGGACTATGGCCATGCTGCTATTCAGCTATTCACTAGGGTCGGTTATTCCTTATAATATTCTGAACAGAACATTCGCTTTTAGAATTTCGAATAGGGAAATTTGTTTTGAGGAACCGGAGGTTACCAATGGGATCCTTGAAGTTTACACTGATGGCTCAAAGATAAGTGACAGTTGGGAGTGTGGGTGGCCGCACGAATGTAAACAAGATTTTTAAAATTCTTTAATATTTTCTTTAAATAAAACTGCGTTTTCAAACGATAAAAAGTTTTTAAAATGAATGAATTGGATAAAGTACTATACATTCTGTTTAAAATTTACTCTTAAATTCTAACCTTTTGCTTGGCAAACCCACACAGTATATGGTAAATACAACACTTTGTAAAATATTCATGAAAATAGGCGACAAGGATAACAATTTAAAAATTCATCAGACCAAATCACACTCAATACAAACGAACAACAATTGCTAATTTAGTAGCAACAAAATGAAACGGAAACTGAAACTGAAAAAAAAATCAAATAAAATCCTTGTAAAGGTAAAGCAAAACTTTTCTTCTAAAATTTGGAATTTTTCTTAAATCCCTTACGATTATCGTCTTTGTCCGTGTTTGAAAGAAAATTTTTTTTTTATTTTTTTTTCTTTGTATCATTCCGTTAACGATAAAAGTTAAATTCGTATTGAATAGTAATGTTTACTATTTATTATGCATGTTCTATAATATTTTGGAAGATTATTTTGAGAAAATAAAATTAACTTTTTCATGCATAAATATTTAACAATTGAACCTTTTTGTACCCCCAGCCACAAAACAAGTGTAGCAACACAGTAAAATAACAAAAATAAAAGTAGTGAAATCCAAACTGTAACAAGTGTTTCCTCTACAAGTAACTGAATCATGCTGGTTGAGTCAGAAGAAAAGCTTTCTTGACTTGGAAAATTTTGTCGTACGCTGACATTGCAATGACTATAATTTTTAATCCCATGAAATTGTAAAACTTTTATTATTCGATAACCATTTGTTTGGGTTTTTTTTTTGGTTTTTCAAGCCAATGCCAGAATTAAATGCGCAAATTATAAGCAATTTAATGGAAATAAAAGGCAGAAAATATTCTTATATTTTGCAACGTAAGCATTAAGTTGATTGTCATAAAAATAAAGTTAAAGTTACGCCTGTTTGGCATCAAGTCCTTCATTGTGGATTAATACCATAGATTTGCCGTTATAACTAAATAATAGTAACATATGTGAACAGTTATATAACAGAGTGACAATAAATAATTCCTACAACTCTTCCATACTTCTAAACGAATTTTCAACAGAACTTTTACTCACATGTCATGAAAGCAATACAGTCAGAATGATCATGAGGTCTTTGTATTTATCGGTAACATTAAAATTTTTCCTCTCTAAATAGAATAAAAAATACACTTTATATGTACGGTGAACATTATTTCCATGCGAAAAAAGCGGACAAATATATGAAATTGAAAAACAAAAAAAATTCATTTATTATAATTAATATTTTATATATAGATTTTTAAAATATAGACATACATAAATACCCTGCAGGAAATGCCAATAGTGAAACTCTACTGACTTACTATTGACACAGTCACCAGTACTAGTGACATTTTATACCCCAGCCAATGTTATTTACTATAGACATTTAACATGTGCGTGTCATTGAAAATCTACTACTGACATTAGTACTATTGACTATATAGTGAATAGGTACTCCTTTTGGGACCATATGTAGACATTGGAACCAGTGAATCAATAGTACAATTTAACATTTCTAGTCTACACTTTTGGTACTTTTCTGTAGTAAAAGACGACAATAAAATTTAAATTTTTGTAAATATTTGATATTTTATTAAAAAAATAAAAGAGGTACGATTTCATTGTTACAACCTTTTTTTAAATTTAAATATAAAAACTAAAAAAGTACTATTAATTCAATATCTCTTATTTATATAGGAACATCAAAATAACGTTTTTATTTTATTAAAATTAAGTAAAATTATTAATCCTCTTTGGGAGAATCGTCTTCTTCACGATTTACATCATTTTTGGTTTTGAAATGCTGTTATAAGTTGATATTACATCTGGATGTTAAAAAAACGAAACAAATTTTTAAAATAAAACAAATATTTATGAGAAGACAAACAAGCATTCATTACCTATTAGGGCTTTAAAACATTTGAGTATTCGCGCAACCTTTTTTTGCCAAAAGAGCCATCAATATTAAAATTCATGATAATATTTGGCCAAATATTTCATGAAGGTTTCGTTCTGCATTACCCGCAAGGAGTTATTTCATTTGTCGAATCTATTGAATATAAACAAAAAATGCAATTTTATTCGTTGAAGTAGTTCCACAATATAAGTAAATACTTACGTATGGGTCTGAATGACTTTTCAAAATAGCATCAAATTCTCTCTGTTTTTCTTCAGAGTCGGTAGGGAAAAATTCTCGGGCAAACTATATCTTGGAAAATCAATTTGAGACGACACAGAACATTCAGGCTCCACAAAATTTTCACAATTCACACTTGGACTTATAATTGCCTCATTTTCACTACTTCTATAACATTGATTGGTTTTTTTTATTAAACGTTTATAATTTCTTGACAATTGACGATTTTTTTTTTTTTTACAAAAGGCAAATTAAATAATTGTTGATGCTTCGATCACAACGTCACCATAAAGTCACCAATATAGTCGACAAAACTGGTGACTTGGAGACACTTGTCGACATGTTTCCTTTAGGGACATATGGATATACTTATGTATGTACTTTACTTCTGATATTTCTCTACAGAATGTATGTTTTTTAAGTATTAGGCCTGTTAGATAAAAATGTTTTAAATTCCGAACAGTCCATTTTAAAATTGAATTTTATGATCAATAGAGATTCTAAAGTTTCCAGTCCCATTTGGGATTTGTCGGAAGACCAAATATTGTGAGATATAGAAAAAACTCCTTCTGTTGGTGCGTTAGACACTGGCAAAGCAAATGAAAAAATTACTATTTTCAGGATGTTTTTATAAGAGATATTTTTCGTTTCGAAAAATTTGAAAATTTCAACCCACTTTTTATCGGGATTTAATACTGATCTTTAGTATTTGCATAATTTTTTATATAAGTGAATTTATCAAAAATTGCGTTATTATTTATATTTAAACCATTTCTGATTTCTGTTACCTTTATTAACGACTTTTTAACTGAAGACCAAGATGGAATTGCATCTAAAAATATCCAAGCAAATCACTCAATTTCGTTAAAAGATTCATCCCACTGGTTCAGGTAACTAATACAGGTTCTGTAAAAGTTTTTAACTTTTACCTTAAACAATTTTGTACGTTAAGTCGTAAAAATACTTCATTGTGACGTTCTATTAACTTTGATTTAAATTCTTTAAATATTATAGCCGCTTCAGGCATTGAAATATGTTGACTTTCTAAACGCAGTATATATTTATGGAAAAAACTAGCTTGACTGTGTATAAATAATAACCAAGACATAGCACAGGGATCATTAAAAAAATTAAACAATATTGTTGGACATTTTTCTTGTTTAAGAAAGTACTCTTTCAAGGCTAAAACCAATTCCATTATTCGCCCTAACGCTGGCATTAAAGTTAACCAACGTGTTTTACTATGTCCCAATAATTTTGTATACTCTACATCAACGTTGCCACAAATTTGTTTAAATGTTTCCACTATAACTGTATAAAAGTAAAAATATGAATATAGTTTAGCAACTACTAAGCGTTTTTATCGAATTAGTGAAAAAAGTGGACAAAAGCGGACATTTGGAAAATAAATACTTTTTAGAAGTTACGTGTGGTAAAATAGTGGACAAATAGCGGACGCAAAAAAAATAGCGGACAGGAGGTTAAAATAGCGGACTGTCCGCTATAATAGTGGACGGATGGTCACCGTATTTATATGCCACAATTGCCACGTTGACTGATGAAATGAGTTGGAATATTGTATTGCAAACTCAAAAAGAAATGTTTAAAGAGTAGAAGAAAATACATTTGTACATATGTAGGGCAAAAGCTTTGAGATTAAAGTTTTTCAAAAAAAATCAATCGTTCGGTGTTGACTTTAAACTGCAGATCACTCCACTTATAGATAAAATAAAACACAACATAAGTGTTGTGAGAAAATAGGTCGTAAACCTTATTGAAGAGTTGCAATGACCAATTTTGTATGTTAAAGAAAAATATACATTACACAGTGCATTACCAACAGTGTAATGAATTGGACAAGAATGTCCGAGAAATATTGCACTGAGGACAGATGCGAATTCATAAAACTATTCAGAAAATGTTTTAATTAAAAAGAACCTATAGATTCATATTGACACCTAAACTTTGTCCAACATACCAAAAAAATTTAAGAATTCTCAATAGCCTAACAAATCCTTTTGGATCGAATTCAATAAACTACACTCTAGAAAGGAAAATATAAAGCACGTTCGGTGGTGATATTCTTGACCAGTTCCCGCATTATACATACATACTTATGTACATTAGAGCGACTCAAGTTGTATGGAAGCGAAATTCGTGCTCGATGTACCCCCCTAAAAATGACCCTGGACTTTTTTAAGATGACATTTAAAATATTTCGGCTCCAGCTTTGACCTCTCGTGAGCTGGACCATTTTGAAAAAGGGTCTATTTTTGGATGTTTTGTTAATTTAAGGATCTGTTTCCTTACCAACATATACAATATGTATATCATAAGAAAGGTTTTTTAAGGCGCGTCCAACTGTATATATTTTTGCAAAGAAGATCATCCATGTCCTTTTTTTAAGGATATTTTGTGAAAAAAAAAACCGGTTTTTGAATTTCTTGTTCGGGGCTGTTTGTAATAATAATGCCAAATTTACATATTTTAATCTTTAGTCGATTTAAGTAAATACGGGTTTCAGCTTTTTTTGAAATTCACTCTTAATTCGCGTTTTGAAAAAAATAAAATAGGGTGGTAACCCTTCCTTGTAAATAGGCCATATGGGTATCAAATTTTTTCTTTTACCAAGTACATTATCTTTGTATGTAAATAATTTAGATTTTTGCAAATTAGATGCATTTTACACGGTATATTTATATAAAAATGCAATTTTGTGGTAACTCTAATATGATAGCGGATTTAGTTTCTAGATCATGTATGGATGAAAATAGGACTAAAGAAAGAAAAAAAGAAATGATCCACGACTTTTTGGCGACATTTTTGTTTCCCAAATTAAAAGAAAGTTATAAAATTTTATTGTTTATATTTACAAAACTACAAACTACAACTACTACAAAACGCGAATTCGCGCTAGAATTTCAAAAAAAGGTGAGACCCGTATTTAATTAAATCGACTTAAGATTAAAATATGTTAATTTGGCATTATTATTACAAACAACCCCGAACAAAAAATTCAAAAACCGTTTTTTTTTTCACAGAATATCCTTAAAAAAAGGATATGGATGATCTTCTTTGGAAAAATTGTATATACAGTTGGACGCGCCTTAAAAAACCTTTCTTATGATATACATATTGTATATGTTGGTAAGGAAACAGATCCTCAAATTAACAAAACATCCAAAAATAGACCCTTTTTCAAAATGGTCCAGCTCACGAGAGGTCAAAGCTGGAGCCGAAATATTTTAAATGTCATCTTAAAAGAGTCCAAGGTTCCTTTTTATTGGAGTACATCGAGGACTTTTTTTGGTGAGTCGCTCTAATGTACATATATAATTGATCATTACAACCCTTCAGTCACGATTACGACTTAGCTTCTTATACCACTTATGTTGTGTGTGTTAATTTTATACATGAGTGACGGGACCTACAATTTAAAGTCGATTCCGAACGATAGATTTTTGAAAAAAATTTTCATGGCAATTTTAGTTTTACTGTCAGAGTTTTTGCCAGAAATCTGCTGAGAGGAAATCGCCTAAGAAATAGTTCCTGATATTTCGTTTCGTTGGATCTGTCTGACTTGTCCCTACAACCGGTAGTAGAAATTTATTAATGAAATCTCTAGTAGGTAGTGTGTTGGCTTTAGTCAGGATTACAACCTAGCTTCTCCACTTCATCACTCAAGTTGTGCGTATTAATTTTATAAAGTTGAGTGACCTACAGTATTATGTAGATACCGAACTGCAGATTTGTGAAACTTTGCATGGAAGCCTTCCTTAAGGTAGTCCTTAAAAGAATTAAATTTTTTTCATATTTCGTTTTGAACCAGGGGTTAGAACACTTACCTACTAGACTACACGCCGCCTTCAGAGGAGAATACTGAAATGGAAACATGGTAAGGCCCCTTCACCCATTTAAGCAGATAGTATGAGGTGCACGTGGAATCATTCTGTATTCTTGAAAATGAATATTAGCCTGCAATTACAAAAGATTCAGAGCATTGTGGAGAGCTAATCAACGCGTGTAGGTGGTTTCTGGACAGTAAAACCTTTCTGGCTCCGCGTGCCGCCATGCCTTTACCAACCACGAGTTCACTAAACTTTTACTGGAAAACTATTCTTGGAAAGGATGTCATAAATTGTTCTCCAACCTGTGTTGATTATAGATCGTATAGATTGATTCCTAGAAGCTTATATAATATCCTAAATTTACCGAATTTCCGCTTTAAAGAAAACGACAGCATTCATGTAGTCTTCACAAGGAACTGCCACATGATATTCTAACATTCGATTTGAAGAGTACTGCCACCGTATATTTGGGATATGGTGTTGCAAATTTTGTATTCAAACAAATAAATCGATTAACAAAATAAAACTTACTTTGGATGGCCTTGTATCTATCCGGACACTCAATAGTTTTTTTTTTTATAATTTTATGTTAAACTTTTTAAATATTCCAAGGCGTTGTACAAACGAAATTTGTAACAACAAGTGTCAAAACATGCCATTTTAACTGATATCAACCAGCTAACTCCAGGCTGGCTTTTTCAATGCCCTGTGGTCATCACATTTTGAAGAAACTTTTTCGCCATGCAATTATTTTACGCTTATCAGATGGTACGAGACCATCTTTTAATGCTTTGTCTGTAACACATAAGGTAATTGACATTGTGACACAGTGTGTGTTTAAGTGTAAATTATTTGCTGTTGTTTTCATGACAAAAGTATTGACCTCTCTTATCATCAGAATCTTTAAAATTTTTTTAAAGAAGCACTTGGAAACGAAAAGTACAAAAGCATCAGATTCTATTGAATCAAACACTTGTTAGCTGCTGTTAAAACAGGCGTTTTGCAAACGTCCCTTGAACATGGATGGCATGGGTTTGATAGACAATTTTCTTGGAAAAACAAATTTTAGGGGTTTTTTTTTTAATTCAACAGTTCCTTGGAAGCGGCACAACATTCAAGTGGTGCTTAATGTGATTGAAATTGAAATATGTATTCAAGTTTTGCCATTTCAACTGATAACTTTCCTGTGTTTGATAAGACAAGGAAAGTGAAATTAACAGGCACAGGAATCGCAAGTCTTCTTGTTCATTCAAATCTAAAAATGTTTTTGGAAAAATAGTCACAAACGAATTTTCTTGTGATTAAAAAAAAATTCATTTCAAAAAGCCTCTGTCATGTATATGATACTCCAGAGCACATAATTGTCTTTAAAAAAATTTAATTTCAAAGAATTGTAGTTCAACCCAATACAAAAGATTCACATTCCTTTGGTTTGCGTTCATTTGAGTTTTATATCCGATTAACATACATTGACATTTCAACTACAAATAATACCGATTAAGAGCGCTCCACTTTGAAGTTTCACATCGAATAAGATAAACGGTAATCAGACGAATACAGATCTGAAATAGAAAGCAGGTGAATTAGAGAATTTCTTTCTTCAGGCGAATTAATTGGGTTCAGTGTGTTTGTAAAGACTGCTGAGAAAGGGCCGACGAAAAAAGAAACGATGTTCGATCACACTTAATTAATTGGGCATTACAACCCTTTATCCAGGATTACAACTTAGCCGCTCACACTACTTATGTTGTGTGTGTTAGTTTTATACATGAGTTGCGGGACCTATAGTTCGACGTGGACTCCGAACAACAGATTTAAGAAACTTCTCATAGCAATTTTATAAACTCTCAGAGATTTTACCAGAAAAAAAGCTAAGACAAAGTCGTCGAAAGAAATATTTTTTTTTCTGAAGTCGCCGTAGTCTAGTAAGTAGTGTGTTGGCTTACTAGATGTAAGATCACGGTTCAAACCCCAGGCTAAACATCTCCAACAAAACGAAAAATGAAAAATACTTCTTCGGCGACTTCGGCAGATTTCTGGCAATAACTCTGAGGGTAAACAAGATTGCCGATGAAAAGTTTGTCAAAAATCTGTCATTCAGAGTCGACTGGAGGTCCCGCCACTCATGCATAAAATTAACACACACACCAAAAGCGGTGTGAGAAGCTGGGTCGTATTCTTGACTAAGGGATTATAATGACCATTTATGTATGTGTTTGATTAGGGCGTTGAATCCGTCTAATAAGTCAACACTCTCACTACTAAAGGTCTGCAACGAATAACTTTCTTGCTTCATATGTGCAACTCGTTGTCGGATAAATAGAGTACTTACTCTCTCTCTAACAGCGCAAGCAGTGAAGAGAAGAGAATGTGTGCAAGACAAATACGAGTAAGAATTTATCCGAAGCTGCTTATGTTCCGTTAAAAGAGTACTCATTGAAAAATATATCCGCAAAAACAAATACTCCTAAAATTATGTTCACTTCATGTGGTACTTCAAATACTCGCAGCATAAAACACCACATAACCAATGTTTTTTTATATATAAATGCTTATGTGTATGAACAAACTTATAAACGACTCTAAGTGACTTTTTAAGAAGAGTCGCTCGTAGTCACTTTTTTCTCCCCGACAACAGAGTCTTTTATGATCAGAAAATGAGCGCATATTCGAGCTTTTTAATCGCGCAGAAGAATCAAAAAAGACTCGAATTTGATTAATAATTTTCAAAATTTCTGGCTGGGTTGTTAGGCATTCATTTGTTAATCATTGAAATAAAAAAATAGAAATCAAAAATAGTCAAATTTTTTTGGAAAATATTTTTTTTTGCTTTTTGATTTAAAAAAGTCTTTATTTTCAATGAACTAAAAACAATTAAAATAAAAAAAATTGTTGGTTGTAGATTTTTTCTTCGCCAAACTTCTTTGTGGTATTTGCAGTACTCATTGGTATTTGTAGTACTACGTGAAGTTTGGTGGTACTCATTGTACTCGCCATGTTTTGTGCCGGTATTTTCGAGTAAGAAAGAAAGTTGAACATGTATTTGTATCAAGCGAACGCAGTCAAATAACAACAAGAAGTTATTCGATAATTTTGTTGTTCTCAAAAAAAAAAAAAAGTACTTTTCTTCTTCGGATACTTCGGTACTTTTTTTTCATAATCTTAGGGCTTATACTTGTTTGGCAATAAATTTTTCTTACTTCTGAATAAATGTCGTTGGCTTCCCTTCATGGTATAATGCCTCAAATTCACTATATTCGAACCTTTTCAATTGTATACAACGGCGAAATCCATTGGCAAATGCTTACTTAAGGCGGAATACAATAATAATTCGATGTATGGCTCTCAGAGGGAGAAAATCAATGAGGTTATTCGAGTTTTCGTATATATTAATCAGATCAATATAAAGAGATAACTTGACATTACCAAAGCTTTGGTTCTGTAACCATATTGATTAATATACGTGCTAAACGCGAAGGCTGCATATATGTAAGCCCCAAATGCGGGTATCATTCATATTCACGGATTTTCAATCTAATATTACAATTTGTCAGTTTCTTTGTTTGTTAGTCTAGAATTCTGAATTCAAATAACATTCTATGGAAACAACATAATGGAAATGTCTTATAACATTAAGCGGTGCAGGACTACATTAAGAGCAATGGTTCTAGCTAGGCAATTGAAGGCTTCTGACTTACTTTTTTATTTCTTAAAGTTCACAAATCTTTACATTCGTAACATTTGTTATTATTTTTACACAATCCTTAAGTCTTTTTTTTTTTTTTGTTTTTCTTAAACCCAAACAAGCCTATTAATCAATAACATGTCAGGTTACCCATCTCCACTTATTGATGAGGGTAAATATTATTATCCGGCATAAATAAATATTGATGGCAAAAGTTTTATGGGCAAAAAAAAAAAAAAAAAAAAAAAAAAAAAAAAAAAACAGAAATACAGTGTGTGACAACACTATGTAACTTATCTTACAATACTCGAAATTAGCAAATAAAATAGGCATGCTTTCAGTTTTTATCGTCAAGAGATTTTCCATACCACTTAACCAATGATATCCAGACAACATTAGAAACAAACATAATACTCGGTACAACAAAACTTCAGAGACTAGTACAAACAATTTCTGTCGAGGCTGGTCCATAAATATAAATGACATAAATAGTACTTTGACACTCTTTTTCATCATATCATACTAAACTCAAGAGCAAAATTATAACCGCACCAACTTTTTGCATCATTTTTTATTTATAGCAATGAATTTAAAATTTCTAATAATGGCAAATTTAAGGTAGTATTAAAACAATAAAAAAATTTGTAATTTAAATAAAAATATCCCAACTTTATTCAAACTTATAACAAAACATATAACATTTTTTGCCTGTTGCAAAATTATAACCGCTGTTTAACAAATTAACTAAAAAAATTCAAGATAAAGAACTTAAGGCTAAAATTAACTATCTAATAATGGGTTGAACCTCCATTCTTGGAAATAAGCTCGAAAATCCGTTCTGGCATACTGCGTACAAGATTTGAGCGCACTTCTTCACCGATAGACTCCCAACAAGCAATTACTGCTGCTTTTAGTTCGGTTATGGTGCCGTATTGCTTATTTCCACTGAAGATTTGGCGAACCATGATGCCCCATAAGTTTTCCATTGGATTTTGATCAGGTGAACAAGCTGGCCATTGAATTTGGGGAATATTTTGCGACTCCAACCACATGCGCGTCTGGGTACTTTTGTGAACAGAGGCATTATCTTGTTGAAAAACTAAATCTTTGTGGCGATTTCTTTCAAAAAAAGGTTTTAAATTTGTTTGGAGAAGAGTTGTGTACTCTGTTGAATTCATTTTCGTACTCGGGAAAGCCAATTCTAAAATGCCATCGGCACAGAATGCTCCCCAAACCATCAAAGATCCTCCACCGAAATTTCGTTTGGAAAAATAGCGAGGTTCTTTCCGCAAATCCCTCCAGTAGCAGTTATACCCATCCGGACCATCTAAGTTAAATTTTTTCTCATCAGAAAAAACAATCTAAAAAAATTTCCAAGAGTTTATTAACTAGACTTTTTACAAATTGACTTACCTTATTCCAGTCGGTGGTCATGTTTTGTTTAGCAAATACCAAACGCGCTGTCTTGTGTCGAGGAAGCAACCGTGGTGCTGTCTTCATTTTTTGGCGACAAATAACTTTGGATTGCTGTAACACACGGTTTATAGTCCATCGGGATACATTTAAACCGCTTTCAATAGCTATTTGGCTGCAGTATTTCATTGTGTTGCTAGCGCATTTGATAATTTTGCGTTTATCACGAACTGAAAGTTTGGATTTTCTCCCAACATTTTTTTTATTCTTTCCGTATTCTTCAGGATTTTTCAAATAATTACGAATAACTCTATCAGACCGGTTTAATTTACGGGCAATTTCCAGAAAACTAGTACCTTTCTCCCGAAGAGCAGTAATTTTTCCTTTTTCGAAATCGGACAAATAACAACCACGTGGCATGTCGAAATTATGATTAATTTTGAATATTTAAAATCCAATCAATTAAAACAAACGAAAACAAAAGCAAAAAATTCCATTTCAGATAAACCGTTACTTTATTTTTAACTTTTTTCATAATGCGGTTATAATTGTGCACTCTTAAAAATATGAGTTTTTTGTTGTAAATATTGACTTGTTTTAAATGCTCTTTTAAATAGCATAATTCTTTTTTTTCTTACTTTTCTATATATATCAGAAAACGAGAAAAATAGCATGCGGATATAATTTTGCTCTTGAGTGTATAACAATGTCCGAATAAACACCAAAAAAGAGAAGAAAAAATTACAACAACAAACTAGCACGAAAGAGAGTAATGAAAAGAATAACAACAACAAATCAACAGTAACTTCTCGAAGTTGTCAGATCAAAAAAAAAAAAAAAAAAAAAAAAAAAAAATAAAGTATGAAATATGAAGAGGTAGCAACTAGTCAGTGAATTGTAGCAAGTAAACGCGAGTTAGAAACAATCGTTTTCCAAAAAGTAAAAACATCATAGTATGCACCTCTTTAAAACAATTTTCAGCAATTTTCTTGCATTTCAGCAAATCGGTCAATTAAATTTCATGGCACCTAAAGAAAGCTGTAGCCAGCCTTTTTCAAATGAATCTTAACCGTCAATTTAGTCAAGATTTCTGTCTGCTATACCTTCTGACAGAATATAAACATATCAAGAGTTCAAAAACAAAAATTGCATTTAGTGTATGTAAACTTTTGTAAGACTGTGTACTTGTTATTTAATTTAATTTATTCAATCTCTCTTTCTCAATCTCCCTCTCGCTGCAATTCGCGGTTTATTTTAAAAATAAGTTAAATAAGAGGCCATGGTTAGTTATGATTTCTGTTGGCCCCAGCAACGACCATGCAATGGCTTTATTTTTAAAACAAATCGGCGGGAAAAATGAATGAAAATCCAGTGCTTATTTATGGTCTATAAACGAATATATACAAACATACATGCAAACACACCCATGCATACAGTAACATATTTCAATGACGTTTAATTTTTGGCTAATTTTTATTTACAAACTCTTGTATGGCATACGCAAGCACGAAAGAGAAAAATCAGAAAAAATTTGAATTTCACATGTATATATGAAAATAATCCTTTTAAGAATTCTTTAAGACTCTTGAATAAACAATTCATTACACACCAACAGAACTAAAAAGACTATAGTGCTACAGTCTACAGGTGGCATTGATTAGTTGTGGGGAAATATGAAAATATTAGTGGAAGAGTAGAGAGAAGTGAGTGATGATTCAACTTGAATATATTTCTGACGTTAACATACATACATACATACATACATAATTGGCCATTAGAACCCTTCACTCAGGATTACGGCCTAGCTTCTCACACCACTCATGTTGTGTGCGTTAATTTTATCCATGAGTGGGGAGGGAACTACAGTTTAACGTCGAATCCGAGCGATAGATTTTTGAGAAACTTTTTCATGGCAGGTTCATTTACTCTCAAAGTTTTTGCCAGAAATCTGCTGAGAGGAAATCGCCGAAGAAATCTTTTTTTTCACATTTCGTTTTGATGCCTGACCTGGGATACGAACCCGGGTTTTACGTCTAATAAGCCAACACACTACCTACAAGACTACGGCGACTTCATGCCGTTAACGGACCAGATTATTCGGCTTATGTGTTTGGTAAACCACTAGGCAAACAATCACATACGAAGGAGGTCAAAAAGAAAAATGATAACTACGCGGTGATCTCTTTAAGACAATTTGATGTTGTCAAAACATAAGTCATTTCGACGCCTCCATTCTATAACGTTCTAAGTGTATTTAGAACGTTTTTAATGTTCTTGCATTTTTAAATTCTACATTCTCTAACTTAAATACTGTCAAAATTTGGTTAAGATGCGCCGATCCGTTCCGAAGTTATAGGGAAAAATCTACTTAGAATACACATATAGTCGTATGTCGCGTGAAAACTTTGAGAGCTCATAACTCAAAACACACTTTTTCGACTTAGAATGTTATAGAACGGAGATGTCGATTTGATTGTAGTTGTAAGAAAATTTTAATATTAGACTATAGATTATAGTTTCAAGTCTTACTTAACTGGTCATTAAAACCTATTGGCCAGGTTTGCGACTAAGCTTCAAACATCACACATGTTGTGTGTGTTAATTTCAGCCATGAGTGTCGGAACCTACATTGTCCGAACGACTGATTTTTAAAAAACTTTTCATTGCAGTTTTATTTATACGGAGAGTTTTTGCTGAGAGGAAGTCGCCGATGAAATATTTTTCCAATTTTCATTTCAATCGAGATGTCTGAGCTAAGGTTTGAAACACGGGCTCGCGTCTACCTACTAGACTACAGCGAGAAATCAATAAATAACACAGTATACTGCGGACAGTAAAATGGACACTTCCTTAGAGTTGTTTTAAAGCGGCTCATGATTATAATTTATACTTTAGAACATAAATATATTCTATGTAAAGTAACACGAAATTCATTACATGCAAGTGATACCGTTCAATGCAAATATGCACTGTTTTGATAAAAACTCATGGAAATTTTGAAAATAATTCCATTGCATCATGTACTAGAAACCTACGTCTCTATTGGCAAAAGTTGGGGCAACTGATTGTCATAAGTTTCAATTGAGGCTTCCATTCCGCAGGCACAGGTAAAAGGATGTACGCATAAAGCTTCAATTGAGTCTTTTATTCCCTAGGAACAGGTAAAAGGATGGATGCATAAGTGCCAAACATGCTTTTGAGACATTTCAGGGGGACATCATACCACTCCTGAGCATATGTGAACAATAGCCCCTGATTAGACCTGTATATACACCAATGATACTAATTTTTAGGCAAAAAAAAAAAAAATTAACGATTGCTTTTCTTTTGAGGTGAATTTGTTTATAAATCCAAATATCGAGGCAGTAGTTGAGAAAATTCGTTAAGGAATGGCGAAAGTGACTATTGATTCGCCTGCTCTTCTAAATACAGTATTCGGCATGAGACACTATGGAGCGCATACGGCAGTAGTTAAAATATAATTTTTTTCACGATCTAGAATAAAATGCGAATATAAGTTTTGATCATCTTATCGGTTATATCAGTGGCATTGGCTAGTTCTATCCATGGCCATGGAGAGATGTATTGCTAAGAAGCATTTTTTCTAGGTATGCTGCAAATGTTGTAAGGCTATCTATCTAACCTAACCTTCATATGGTATTGCAAAACAGAATACAGTACATACATAATTGGTCATTACAACCCTTCAGTTAGGATTACGGCCTAGTTTCTCACACCACTTATGTTGTGTGCATTAATTTTATACATGAGTGGCGAAACCCACAGTTTAAAGTCGACTCCGAATGACAGATTTTTGAGAAGCTCTTCATGGCAATTTTATTTACCCTCAGAGTTTTTGGCCAGAAATCTTCTGAGAGGCAGTCGCCGAAGAAATATTTTTTTCATAATTTCGTTTTGAGGTCTGACCTGGGGTTTGAACCATGGCCTTACGTCTAATAAGCCGACACACTATCTACTAGACTACGGCGGCTACTGGTTAACTATTAGGACTGGCAAATAGAATAAAATAAATTCAAATGAAATACAAAATTCATGGAATTATTTTTAAAATTAAAGTTATGTATTCCTTTTGGTAAATTAGAAACAATTTTCATAATTTTATGATTACAAGCGCAAGGAATGATTGCTAAAACTATTCATGTTTTTCGTAATAAATTTACAACAAACTAAAGAGAAACAAAATTTATAATTTTGTTATTGCAAGTCTTTAGTAGTTGTTGTATGCGAATTGTTTTGAATACAAAAAAAAAAAAAGGAAAAACAACAGCATCATTACCTTTAAAAGCATTCTAAAAACTATTTTCACATTCATGTCTCTCTCTCTCTCTCTCGATCTCTCATTACATTGTTCACTGGAGTGGCAGCCGTAACGAGAAATAAAAACAAATTTCTGTGGTAACTTTTTCAAATACAACAGCAAATAGCTGGCGGAGTTCAAACTATTTCATGGCTTGCATTTCTAAAATTAATTGAAATAGTTTTGCATGCTGAAGTTCGTTTAATATTGTAGTTGTAGTTAGAACGCTTTCAGTGGTTGGAATCGTTCCCAGTATTATGAAATGCAAATGCCATTTAAAGCAACTTTTAGTTTCTGATTAAAGCACAAGCATAAATTATAGAGAAACATAATTAAGTTGTAGTTCTCTGGTTAACAGTTGTGTTAAAACTAAGACTTGCATAATTTCTATGGAACATAATAGATTAGGTTGTGTAATAATGTGGCCCTTCCCATTGATTAACGAGCAGTGTAAGCTACGCTTAGAAGACATCAAAAATTATTCTGATATGCTGAGAAGTATCATAAATTGTCCAGAATTATGAAATGATGGTACAATGTTAAAATCTAGCCCATTATTTATATGACTTGACTGAGGCTTGACATTAAAATTTTTTTTTTTTGAGAATTGAGAAAATAAGGAGAGAAAGAGTTCTGAGCTGTACTAAAAAGTTCTTATCAGAGGAGTTTTGTGTATTCATGAATAGGTTTACCTTGAAGAGCGAAAAAATAAAAGCCTATATTATTCAAATCCTTTCCTTCGATGGGCACCCAGAGTATGACACCATACTCATTGCGGTGGAATTAGAAAAATTGTTATATGAGGAATAGAAATTAAAAAAAAAGAAAAAAAAAATTAATCGTTATCGATATATAATCACTTGTCGCCACTCAGGACCTCAAACAATATTACGCTGTTTAACAATAGTCATCTAATGAAGTTTCTATGGCTTCCAGTGAGTCATTGCATTGTGTATCGAGTAAACCAAAATTGTATCTTGTTGGCTATGACAATATCGAAGAAAAAACTGTACCCTATGGCCTCTTTATTTGTCTGAAACAATATTACATGCATAATTGATCATTACAACGCTTAAGTCAGGATTACGACCTAGCTGCTCACACCACTTAAGTTGTGTGTGTTAATTTTATCTGTGAATTACGTGAACTACAGTATAAAGTCAACTTCATATGACAGATTTTTTTGAGAAACTTTTCATGGCTATTTTATTTTTCTCTTATGGTGTTTTCTTTTCTACCAAACAATGTGCATTTTATTAACGCAAAATGCAATTTTGCGTTTGTTTCTTAAAAATGTTGCGCCCTCTAAAAGGGTGGTATGTTTTATTCTAAATAATTCGCACTTGCCAATGGTGGAGGGCATTGCATTTTATGCCCTGTATAAATCGAGAGTGCTGATAATGTCCTGTAAAGCAGATGACTTTTGTTTATTTATAGGGCTACCAGATGAAATTTAAAAAAAGTCGCCTGGTATTGCTAACTAATTTGAAGTTAATTTCTTCATTGTTTTGTGGAGTAATCTTAAGGAAATATTACATTCTTAAAGCTACATGGTCAGCAGTATAAAAAATTGCATTCAATGTTAGAACAGTGTTAAAATATATTTTTTTTGTTATAAAAAAAGCGTGCAAAAAATGAAGTCGAAAAATTAGAGATCTGGCAACACCTTTGAACAAATTGGCATTTCCTCATTTATTTTCTTAATAAGTGGTAAACACAGGGCATACCTTTTTTTAAGATTTGTGTTATGTTCTTCTCAAATAAAAAATGACATCAAAACAGGGTTGGTCAAAAATTTTTTTAATGCACCTTGTAAGAGGGTGACATTTTCTTTGTAGAAAAGAAAACACCATTAGACTTTTTGGCCGAAATTTGCTGAGAGAAAGTCACCGAAGAAATATTTTTCTTTATATATTTCGTTTTGTTACAGACGTTTGACCTGGAGTTTGAAATGTAGCCTCACGTCTTATAAGCCAACACATTACCTTCTAAACAACGACGACTTCAAACACTTGAAACAATATTGCATTCAACTGTTACAAAACTTTTAAGAAAAATTTTCTTTTAACATAAAATTTTAGACTTCTAATTCCCGCCAGGACAGTACCATCATCCTTATACAATACTAGATACACTGCGTTTCACATGAATAGGTGCAGTGCTTTAGCAATCAATTTAAGCTTGCTGCTCTCAAGATAATTCATGGAGAAAATTTTGTTGTACTTCTTATTAAAGGTCTGACAATTGAAAAAAAAAAAGAGCGTGAAGAAAGAAATTTCGAAAAAGCTCCGTTAGATAAAAAAAAAAATAAAATAAAAATTAAATTATTATTAAAATAAATAAATATATGACTTAGAAGACAGATTGGACTAAAATAGTACGAAAAAAAAGTTCAATTTTGAAGGACCAGACGGCTTAAACCACTATTTCCATGATTTGAGAAAGGGAGAACGTAGCCCGTAACCATAGTCGAGTAGGTGGTGTTATGGTCTGGGGAGCAATATCTTACTATGGAGTCATACACTTGGAATTTCAAACGATGTAAATGATAGCAAATTCTTATAAATCAATTCTGCAAACGGCGTTTCCGAAATTTCAAGGCCAGTTTGGACCCACCCAATGGATTTTCCAACAGGATAATGCTCCTATCCACACGGCAAGGATTGTTAAAACATGGATTAGCGAGCAAAATGTTGAATTGTTACCATGGCCACCATACTCGCCAGATTTAAATATAATGGAAAACGTATGGGGATGGTTGTCACGGAAAGTGTGCGAATCTGGACGGCAATTTGATGACCAAGAATCTTTAAATGCTGCAATAAAAGAAGTGTGGTCGGAAATTTCATTGCAATATTTATCGCAATTTTAATATTTAACAAACTCATGTCCTTTACTTAATTTGTCTACAAAAACCAAATATTTTGCATAAAGAAATTTAAAACTAAAATTTCCGTCTACAGCTTACAGAAATATTTTTGCCAAACTATGCAAAATATTTGTATGAACCCTGCCAGCAAAATACAAACACACACTAATGATACTTTACCCCAAAGAGGAAAAGAAAAAAGGATTTTTTGAAGAGGAAAATTAAAATTGTGTTGGTGTTTTGATTTTTCTTTCATGTAACAGGAAAGGGGATTGAATGTTTCACACACTGAGACATGTTCGTCTCGAACAAGTTGTTGTCATACATAGAACGGCATGCCATTATGCATTTGAAAACAAACTGTTAATATGTACGCGTCATACACATTTAGTTTCTAAGTGTCTATGATTACACTATGCGACAAAATAAAAAAATGAAATACACCCGGCTAATGGCATAGTGTAGGTTGTGAGTTTTGTTGAGTCGATCACAAAAATATTATTTTTATATTTCTCGAACACTCCAAACTTTTTTTATTTGAGAAAAACTGTTTTTTTTTACCTTACGCACAAATTTCTGGATTACTCAAACATTTCTGACCCGATTTCCAAAAATTTTAATCTTGTTGGAAAGGGGAGAGATGGACTTTTAAAACGGTATACACATATCTATTATTCGACTTAATATGCTATGAGATTTGATGAGGTAAACTTGGAAAATTGGAATTTTTTTCATATTTTTTCAAGTTTGTCCATTTATAGTAGCAAACTTTAATAAAAAAAATATAGGATAAGTGATAATATTTTTAAAGTCTGTTCTCTTGTGAAGAGATTGAGTCATCATTTGATTAAATCGGACAAAAATTATCGAAGTTATTAGTGTGTATGAAATTCTTAATATCCCTGACAGAATTGTTGTCTGAATTTAAGATAAAGGAGCTTGTCCAATATATCAGCTAGCCTCAGTGGCTTGCGATAGTCTCCCTAATGATGTACATCGTAACCTGTTATTGAAATGTAATATGAGAAGCACAATGGATCCAATATATTGGCATTATCGAAACTAAATCACAAATTGAAACATATCTGACTAGCAGAGCTTCCAGCTTACGCTTGAAAGACCGCATATGAAAGGCAAAAACCAATGAATATTAGCCACTTAAGACTGATTGCGATCTGAGTAATAACATTAACCTACTCATATGACTTTAAAGCCTATTTTATCTAATATTGATGGTGAAGGTAATCTTTAATGTTTTAACTTTCATCAGACAGCAATGCGTCACTAAAGCAATAACAACCTTGCTGTCTTCTTAATCATCAAGAGTATAGAAAATAAATATTTGGAATTAATGATTCTCTTGAAGAGTTTTATCATACAATATTCCTTATACGCTGTCTGTCTGTCTGTCTGTATTTATTTTACTTGGCTGATCATTAATCTTTTCGATAAGTGAGAATAACCTTGAAGAGGTCCTGTTGAATCCTGTTGAATGTTCGTATGTCAATCAAATTTAATGATTAATAACACAAACAAAAAATAATCAATAACTGTCAGGCTTTAAAAGATGTTCTAAGAACTGCATTCATTTTCTAGTCATATTTACAAAAAGAAACACGACAAAAAAGAAGAAAAATATACTCGCCAGTATTTAATTAAATAATCTGTATTTCATTAGAAAAAAAAAAAAAAAAAACAACAACAACAGAAAAAGAAGTAAGAAAAATTGTAGGTATTTTTGCTACTCCATTTAATTTCTTTAATTATTGACTTTTGATTTGTAATTAATTTAAATGAAAAAAATAAAATTCCTACCAAATTGGGACTGTTAATGGTGAAGTGTATGGAATTGCTTGTTAATTGTGGTTGTTACAGAGAAATGTGAAAAAAATTTTAGGCTTTAAGCCATTATAATGTTAGAATCGAATTGCAAACAACTAAAAAAAATCCGTATATTTTCAAAATATTATAACGCACAACCATATACGAGTATATGCCACAAGAATTAATTTAAATTTAAATGTTCGACTGGCCGACCACCTGGAGGCTTTTCATAAATTCTATGCAAAGGAATATTTTAATTGTTGGTTGTTATGGATGCACACTTTGTTAGAATAATCCGTAAATAAATAAATAAATTCAAGTCAAATCTGACTTATATGATACCCTACACCATGAATAGCAGAGCTACCTTACGTACATACATCATTGGTCATTACAATCTTCAGTCAGGACTACGACCTAACTTTTCACACCATCCATTTTGTGTGTTAATTTTATCCGAAAGTCGTCTTTGAGCAACAGATTTTTTGAAAAACTTTTCATAGCAATTTTATTTTACTCTTAGACTTTTTGCGAGAAAACTGCTGAGCATTTTGTTCCAGATGCCCTGAGCTAAGGTTTGAATCAAGTGTTCACATCTAACAACACACCATCTACTAGACTACGGCAACTGGCCAAGATATCACAGACATTTATTATGGACCGATTATTACCGAATTCGATATGATATACTGATATTATTAGTGTTGTTTTAAGCTGTCTAATATCGGAGGTTACCGACAGGGTCCTTGAAGGTTATATCTTTGGCGGCAAAATTAGCGACAGATTAAAGCTACTCGGTTGCTACACAGTTTTCTAAGTAGAGATCGTGGCGACATTTAAAACAACGCCATGCTTGTTGCGAGATTAGATTTTCCCTGAAAATCTCTTAAATTATCCAGATGGCCAGATTGCATTCAAGTACTCTGCAGTAAAATTTCGGAGCAGTCAAAAATAACACTTATATGGATTTCATATAAGGAGTTCTGATGAGACTAACAAGGCATAGATGTTTAGCATGCCTGACAACTTAACTCCGGTAGTAGCTTAAGGGTACGCGCAGTATTTCTAGGCTCGTTTAGACTAATACGGGTAAAAAAAAGTCGCCGTGGTCTAGTAGGTAGTGTGTTTGCTTATTAGACTGAAGGCCCGAGTTCGAATCCCAGGTCAGACATCAAAATGAAAATATTTCTTCGGCGACTTCCTCTCAGCAGATTTCTGGCAAAAACTCTGAGAGCAAATAAAATTGCCATGAAAAGCTTCTCAATAAAATTTGTCGTTCGGAGTCGACTTTAAACTGTAGGTCCCGCCACTCATGTATAAAATTAACACACACAACATGAGAAGCTAGGACTGAAGGGTGCGGGCTTCTTGGGGACGATTGCTTTAGACTGTCTAATGGTGAAGGTATAGCACTGGCACTGGCCATTTTATAGTCACCTAGCAGCAACTCGTTTCCTTGCCGTTCGCATCTTGAGATGTCCACAAACACTACTCCCTCTCTTCCACCTTCCTAAAAACCTGCACAGGACCATCCCCTGAGTGCTGGTTTCACAAAAAAAAAAAAAAAAAAAAAAAAAAAAAAAAAAAAAAAAAAAAAAAAAAAAAAAAAAAAAAAAAAAAAAAACATGCTTGTCTTGTTTTCTTAAATCGCATGACCACTCACCGGCTGAATATGTTTGTCAGATGGCAGCGCTCTATTGGAAATCGTGCCGATAAGCTTGGAATTTCTTCAAATAACTCTGGATATTAAGAAGAAGAAGAGACGCTTGCTATGGAAATAATATTTGTACAGGAAATGTTCAGTTGGAAATTGTTCTATGATGTCACTATGGGCCTTACCTCTTGAAAAGACAAAAAAACCAAATTTTTGAAAAAGAAAAGAACAAGTACCATTTATGAAAACGGCTTACAAAACGACGGAGCACATATATTTGTTTGATATATTTCAAACGGGATCTCTGGTAGTCTAGTGAGGACTTAAAGTATATGTATTTGAAACTCTTCAATTGCGCTACAATCTTCAATTGAATTTAATTATGCTTCTGCGTTAAAAGGGACAATTTGAATTAAAGTCAACGTCAAAGTCAAATTAGAAATAGTTTTCTTCCTTGTTATGTGTTAATTACACATTTCAGTCATTAATTAAATAAATAAATCATAAACAAAAAACAACGTATAATTAATGATTGATAAACGCGTTTTCTAATAGAATTTCTTTATTTCTCTCTTTCTCTTTTTTTTCCGTTTTTGCCTTTACATGCAGATCTACAAGCAGAGCACAAGCCATAATTAAATAAACATTTACGAAGTGATTAGTAGGGAAGAAACATTAATTCGAATGGCAATTAAAAGTAGATAACAAGCTTATTGCACAATGGCATGGTAAACGTAAAGTGGTGGGAATAATATATTTCCTCAAATACTCAAAATATAACGTGTGATATGAATAAATACTTCCATGTTATTATTAAGCCCATTAAAGTATTTCTTTGTTTTTTTTAGCAACATTTTTTAGTGGACTTCCCTCAATAAAAATTACAATGAGAACCTCTATGACAAAGGAGATCTGTTGCGATACAGATTATATTCTTGAAAAAGCTCTGTTCCATCTAAATTACTTATCAGACAACAAGCATTCTTCTATCCTATCTGAGGATCTCTACAAAAATTGTCTGCACCTCCTTCGAAGCTATACTTAAAAGAAGATTTCTTACTAGAATTACAAGCAGGTTCCTGTGCCTGGTCTGCATCTAGAGGATGTCTATATGAAGGATTTTAAACTCGAGAACAATGTTCGTTCACAGTTTTTTCTTAAGGACTTTATCGTAAGATTTTCATTCATTTCCCAGACTTCTGTAGTTCATTTTAGGATACAATAATAACCATGGCACTGATCCTGAGGACTACTTGCACTATAAGATCTCTGACAGCCAGGCAGCAAGATCTCTCAGTCGTGTAACCTTCAGGTAACTATGCTATTCCGCGACTCCCTTGACCGAATCTCGCGACCGTATTGTGTCAGTCTAATACGTGTTCCTGATTCGGTATAATTGTGTAACTGATGAACTCTGAGAGTTCAAAATCTCACGTTCGGAGTCGACATCAAACTGTATGTTCCGCGACGCGTGGATAATCTTAACATACACAACATGGGTGGCATGAGAAGATAAGTCGTAATCCTGCCTAAAGGGTTATAATTAAGTACGTAAGTGGTTGAAGTAAAGCCTAATGAACGCAAAAAGTTCATAATTCTGTAGGCAACTAGTTTACATAAGTGTTTTTTTATAAAATTCAAAATCAGACAAAAAATTTAAATTAAGTTTGTTCAAATTAAAAGCCAATAAGTTATACAAAAAAAAAATTTTAAGTTTGTTAGCCAATCTTGTATGTACTTTCATACCACTGTTTACGCAAGAAATTCCTAGAAAATTTCAATACTTATGCTTGTTATTTAAAATGACATGGAAATACAATGAAACTCTTGAATAACAATAGCTATAGCAACAGCAGCAGATGCTACACAGGTATGCAAGCTTTACAGATGCATTTACAACCACAATTGTAACATCTATAAACACCATGTTTTTGGACCCCTCTATAATGCCAACTTTAAAGAAAACCTCCAGCAATGAGGCAACTATACTTTAAATGACAGTCAACTATTGTATTTGAAGGTAAAGAGCATTGAAAATAAAGGCGATTAAATTATGTTTATGGATACACATGGTTGTAGTCTGTACACTTTATGCACAAGAAGATTGTGAGTAAACTTACAAAGTTGTAAGGATCATGGTAAAAGCCAAGAAGATTTGTGACCATGGACACCAAAAGCAGCAATAAGCCAGAATAATGAGTTCTTTTTGGGTTTTCCAGTAACAAACTAGGCAATTAAGGATTTTGCTTAACGTTTAAATAATTTAATATTTCGTTTGGTTAAACTAGCACTATATACTACAACTACTGAAAAGTATTTTAAATTCTGAAAATATTTTCAATTAAAAAATACAAAATTTCTGTTAAAAAAAATACAAAAATAACTGAAGGGTTTTTCAAAGAAAATAGAAACACAATCTGTTCTTGTGTGTGTGGCAAAAATGCAAACAAAATTTGTCAAATAAACGGTGCACAATAGAAATGTATCCACCACCATCACCAACACCATCACCACTTGTGAAGAGATAGTTTTTAAACGAAATACAGTAATCCCTCGATTTACGTCGCAGTTGGTTCCAAAAAAAGGCGACGAAAATCGAAACGACGTAAATCGAATTTCATATTACTCATACTACAAAGCAGTATGTTTTTAAGAAGGAACTTAAAAAAGTTATATGAATACACAGTAATCCCTCGATTTACGTCGCAGTTGGTTCCAAACAAAGGCGACGTAAATCGAATGACGACGCAAATTGAAGTTAGAGGGAACAAAAAATTTGACGACGTAAATCGAAACAACGTTAATCGAGGCTCCGTAAATCGAAGGATTACTGTAATAAATCCGGCAAAATTTCCTAGAAAATATAGAAGGAAAAAAATAAGCACGTAAAACAGAAGGAAAAAAATAAGCACGTAGAACAGAAGGATTCAACAAAGCATCATAGTTCGGTGTACGATGCCTACATCTGTTAGAAAAAGTTTTCCAATGTTTTTTCTTTCTTTGTGTTTACTTTTAAAGTGGAAAAACAAAATGGAAAATTTTGTTGAAACATTTATTTCGTATTTACTTTAAACGCGTTCTCGTGTGTTGGCTTTAAGTTGTTAGTTTGTAAAATAAATAAACTACAGCGAGCAATAAAATCTTCCAATCGTCAAGGCATATCAGTTACGTAGCTGAACACTTATAGCCATTTAGTCTGGCTTTATCTTTAAGCAATAAAATCTAGGGGTTTTCTACTCTACTGCTTATATATTTTACTAGTTAGTTTAGTACGCAAAAAAAACCAAGTTGGATAATTAATTAAGTTTAATAAACTTTCTAAATTTTAATAAAAAATGAAAAAGAATGGAAAAGAATGCAAAGAAAAATATTTTTTGAAATTCGAAATTTTCTGCTTAACATCTTACTATTATAGCACATATCGACGCCTCCATTCTATAACGTTCTAAGTGTACTTAGAACGTTTTTAATGTTCTTGCATTTTTAAATTCTACGTTCTCTAACTTTAATATCGTCAAAATTTGGTTAAGATGCGCCGATCCGTTCCGAAGTTATAGGGAAAAGTCTACTTAGAATACACATATAGTCATATGGCGCATGAAAACTTTGAGAGCTCATAACTCAAAACACACTTTTTCGACTTAGAATGTTATAGAACGGAGCCGTCGATATGTAAGTAGTTATTGTCAGACCATACAACAACACCATGAAATTAAGATGAGAATTTTGTTAAGGGAATATGGGGAAAATGCTCATCTGCTGTGGCCTCTTCTAGAACAATTTACAACGTTAGCTTAGCAAAGTACAAAACAAAAGAAATCCCTTCTTTTTCATTTTCTTTTCTTGTCATAATTTTCGCTTAAATTAAAACTTGTGGTTACAAGGAGCACAAACAGAGTGATTTTTTTTAAGAACATAGCCTTAGGCTTAAATACCCTTGAAACTATTTGTAAGGCTCCTAATTGTTGTATTATATTACGGCATTGTTTAACACATACATGGACAATTTCGTGTCAAGTGACCCAATTTTTAAAATCGATTGTTGGAGCACTCTTCAATTAATTATTTTAATTTTAGCAATTTCTATCAGTCCGTTTTCAACAAGTAGAAAATACTTCATAAAATTACAACTTTTAATTTTATCTTTTTTAATATAACTTTTCATTTTCTGTCAATTCTTTTTATTGAAAAAATATGTAAAACGAATTATCATTAACTCAAAACTTATAAGAAGTCTGGCAACGTTTAAAATATATTATGGCAATTCAACTGCAGCCAACTTCAGCTCGGCCCTGATTCGGCATTTTCTTTTTGGAATTGGCATCTCGTGGAAGACATCGAACCATCGAGTCTTTTCTTTTTCAAACGTAGCCACAAGTTCTACAGATATAAATAAAGTTGCAAAAATTATAACCATCGAGTCTTTTCATTTTTCAAACGTAGCCACAAGTTCTAGAGATGTCTTCCGATTTGGAAGAGGTTAGTACTATTGGATAGTTGGCCAGACACAAATTTTCAGCTCTATCTGTCAAGAACTGCCGGAGTTAGAGGGGGTCAAAGTTGGACATTTTGGTCATACAAGGTTTTTTTAAAATGTGTGTAACTTTTCACCTATTGGTGCTAGCAAAAATTTTCCACAGGATATTAGATAGCTATTTCTTCAATCTTTCCAAAAATAATTTTTTTAATTTTAAAAATTTTTTTTTTTTACACAAAGATGGTCTAAGTTTTCTTTTGAGAAAAAATAAAAAAAACTCCATTTCGAAAAAAAAAAATGGGGGAAAATGAAAATGGTACATGTGCCAAATATTGAAAAATCTTATTCTTGAGTTAAAAAATAATATGTTTTGATAGATATCCCACTCGTATCCCATTAAGCGAAATTGAAGGCCTTAAAGGAAATTTTATAAGCTTTCTTTTAAGCAAAAAAAAAAAAAAAGGGCCCAAATTGAAAAAAAATGAAAAAAAAAATTAAAAAAAAAAATTAATTAAAAAAAATAAAAAAAATTTTTTTTTTTCAAAAATTAAAAAAATTATTTTTGGAAAGATTGAATAAATAGCTATCTTATATCCTTTGGAAAATTTTTCCTAGGACCAATAGGTGAAAAGTTACACACATTTTAAAAAAAAACCCTGTATGACCAAAATGTCCAACTTTGACCCCCTCTAACTCCGGCAGTTCTGAAAATTTGTGTCTGGCCAACTATCCAATAGTACTAACCTTGGTGCAAATTTCATCCAAATCGGAAGACATCGATTTTAAAAATTGGGTCACTTGACACGAAATTGCGCACATACATACATAATTGGTCATTACAACTCTTCAGTCAGGATTACGTTGCTTCTCTAGCTTCTCACACCACTTATGTTGTGTGCGTTAATTTTATACATGAGTGGCGGGACCTACAGTTTAAAGTCGATTCCGAACGACAGTTTTTGAGAAGCTTTTCAGAGTTTTTGCCAGAAAACTGCTGAGAGGAAGTCGCCGAAGAAATATTTTCATATTTTCGTTTTGATGCCAACACGTAAGCCAACACACTACCTACTAGACTACGGCGACTTCATTGTTTAACACATTTTTTTAAATTGGTTATTACAACCCTTCAGTCAGGATTACAACCTAGCTTCTCACACCACTTATGCTACGTGTATTAATTTTATACATGAGTGGCGGAACCTGCTGTTGACTCCGTACGACAGATTTATGAGCAACTTTACATGGAAATTTTATTTTCTCTGAGTTTTTGCCAGAAATCTGTTGAGAGAAAGTCACCGGTGAAATATTTTTTCTTATTTCGTTTTGTTGGAGATGTCTGACCTGGGGGTTTGAACAGAGGCCTCACGCCTAATAAGCCAACACACGCTACCTACTAGACTATGGTGACTTATGATGAATATGAAATATGAATTTTAATTTAGTCTCATACTATACAAACCATTTACAATACATTTCCATTTACATTAGGGGCCATACATACAGTAGCTCCCAGCTTATTTCAACCAGCACCTTTAAAAAAAAAATTTAATAAGAGTTTATAGAATATGTTTAAAAATTAAACAAAAAAGTATTATTCAGTCTGAAATTTATGGGCAATTTGTAATCAAAACGTCCGCCAACACCAGATTTCGAACAAGAATGATCTTATAGCAGCTCTGAAAAAGGAATGGTCAAAAATAACTATCCAAACCACTAGAAAGTGGAATCAATGCAAAAAAGGCTGAAAGCTGTAATTAAGCAAATAGGAGGTCATAATAAATTTTGAAATTAAAACTATTAGTCAATTAATCATTTAATTGTTTGTTTATAGTAAGTGGTTGAAATTAGCTGTGACGAATTGGATTCCTATATTTTTGGTTTTTATTTTGTAAGTTTACATTTGAGTCTGAATAAAACTTTGTTTTTTAATTTTTAAACATATTCTATAAACTCTTATTCAAATTTTTTTAATATCTTGTTTCGTTTCGAAATTATACGAGCTTATTTTTTTTTAACCGTGCTGGTTGAAATAAGCTGAGAGCCACTGTATATCTGAATTCACTAAACGATTTTTTATTTCCATTCTAACCGCAATTGTTTTATGCTTGACTAGCTTTCCGATATCACTTCAAAGTGATATGTCTGATGGCAGCAGTTTACTTTCTCTTTCTGCCAAGAGTCAGTAGGCACCAGTTGTTTCAATTTATTCTCATCATCAATTAGTCCTGAGAAACTTTTAAGAACGACTTTCAGTTTAAACTTCTGGAGTAAACCAAAATTTGCAGAAGAAGAATTATGTTCTATGAAGCTACCCATTTGCTGGACATCATAGGCTGTAGGCATCAATGCTGTATATGTTTTTAAAAACACACTGGTAAAGACTTCAGTGTTATTGCAGGGGTCAAAAGTAAATGTAGGGCTTAGAAAATATAAAACAGGAGGTGGAAATGAAATTTTCGGAATATAGATCGCCTCAATCCCAACTTATAGTTTCTAAACTGATGCTAATGAATCAGCAGAACACATACTTGGTACCTCAGAAAGAAACATCTGAATACGCATCAAGTACTAGTCTTACGGACATCGAAAAACTTTCTGAAGTTTAATAACGACAACCGGATTTGGAGAAAAATTATAAGGATACCCTATAGCACTTCTACGCGGCAATAATAATAAAAACAATATGTCAGTCACTTATGGTGTTTTCTTTTCTACAAAGAAAATGTCATCCTCTTACAATGTGCATTAAAAAAATTGCTGACCAACCCTGTTATAATGTAAATTTTTATTTGAGAAGAACATAACACAAATATTAAAAAAGGGTATGCCCTGTGTTTACCACTTATTAAGAAAATGAATGAGGAAATGGCAATTTGTTCAAAAGCAGTTCAATGTAAATAATAATATTTAAAATTAATTTAAAAAAAGTGTTTTGTACGTATTAAATGTTTTATATTTATTAACGTTAAGGTTTTAGATTTAAAAATATGTTGTATTTTTTGATTTGTTTTCAATAAAATATGTAAATATGAAAAAAGGTGTCGCCAGATAGCTAAATTTTCGACTTCATTTTTTGAGCGCTGTTTTTTTATAACCAAAAATAATTTTTTAACACTGTTCTAACACTGAATGCATTTTTTTTTAAATTACTGACCATGTATCTTTAATAATGTAATGTTTCCTTAAGGTTACTCCACAAAACAATGAAAAAATTAACTTCAAAATTGGATAAAGATACCATGCGGCTTTTTTTAAATTTCATCTGGTAGCCCTATAAATAAAGAAAAGTCATCTGCTTTACAGGGCATTATCAGCACTCTCGATTTGTACAGGGCATAAAATGCAATGCCCTCCACCATTGGCAAGTGCGAATTATTTAGAATAAAACATACCACCCTTTTTGAGGGCGAAACATTGTTAAGAAACAAACACAAAATTGCATTTTGCACATGCACAATGCACATTTTTTGGTAGAAAAGAAAACACCATTAGTCTACATTTCTATACAAATATATACGATTTGTCCATTGTATGTCATGCATGAGTAAAAATGTGAAAAAAATTCGACCGGATTTAAATTTCTTTTTAAATTGCTGCAGACAATACCTTATGCTACGAAAGTGATGCAATAAACGTGCAAATTCTAAGAATGAAATTCAAAATCATAAAAAAAAAAATTCTTTTCAAATTAAAAAAAAAAAAGAATTTTCTCAGTTACAAAAGCGCTTGATGATATGTATATACGAATTTGCATTCACATGATGGTGTTGTTTTGTGATGTTACACAAATCGTATTCGTATTACTTATACAGGTAGGCCTAGCTTAGCACGTACTTTTTTTAACACGGCCTCGGTCTAACGCGATTCACATTTTGGTTCACATTTTCGGTTAACACTAAAAAAGCCTCGGTTGTGCGCGGTTTACAAAAATCTTTCTAATGATCAGACAAAGATAACAGATTTTTTTAAAGAAAAAAGTAACAACATTGAATCACTACAAAAGCGTCCACGTCGGATAGATCTATCCAGTGATGAAGATTAAATTTTATGGTTATGTATTTTTATTTCTTTTTAATATTACTGTCGTGAAATATTTTTTTTTTTAATATTTCGAGAATTATTAAGTTAATTGAATGTAATATTTTTGTTTTTATGCGTAGATATGGATTAACATGTATGTATACAGGGTGGCTGACATATAATGCAACAAAGTAAAGCGCTATATTTTTTTAATTTTTTTTTTAATTTTATTGTTCAAAAGCAAAAAATGTTGGAAATAACATCAAATTTTAGAATCAGTTTAGATTTGTTCGAATTGGCCACCTTTGGTACGAATTATGGCCTTCAAACGGCCGACAAAGCCATTACAGGCTGCACGAAAGTGGCTCTGCGGTATTTTGGCCCATTCCCGGCGAAGCGCCGTCTTGAGATGATCGATACTTTGGTATTTTTTAGTGAGAACCTTACTCTCCAAAATGCCCCAGGCGCAAAAGTCCAACGGATTGAGATCCGAAGATTTTGGTGGCCATTGTGCGCTAGAAATGAAGCGGGGAACCTCCTTTTTAAGCCATTCTTGGTTGACGCGTGCTGAGTGCGGTGGTGCTGAGTCCTGTTGGAATGTCCATGGTCTGCGGCCGAAATGTTTGTCTGCCCAGGGCTTCAATCTGTCTTTAAGTCATTTTCCCGATAATATTCGGCATTTATTTTGACCCCACGGTCGGTGAATACGAGCGGGGAGCGACCATCGGCCGTTACGGCGGCCCACACCATTATCATCGGCGGCGCTTGAATTCTGGTGGCCAATCGCAGGTGTAAATTTTCAGCTGACCTCTTTGGCAAGTAAACCCGATCATTTTGTTTGTTCACAAACTGCTCAATTTGGAATGGCTTCTCATCGGAGAAAACCAAATTCAATAACTAGCCACTTTCGTGCAAGCGAAGTAACTCCTTGGCTCTTTCCAGTCTAACTTTGTTTTTTGTCCATCGGTGAGCTCTTGCTCTTCCACTTTTTGGAACTTCAATGGCTTTAGTCCAAACTCATTTTTCAATATGTGTTGCATCCGTTCTCGCGATATGTTCAGCTCACGAGCAATTTTTCTACCACTGAGGCGTGGATTTCGATCAAATCTGGCCTTCACATTTCGGATCATTTCTGGTGTTGTTACCGTTTATTTTTCGTCCACTTTTTGGACGCGATGCAACACTGCCAGTATCACGGTAACGAGATACGAGAAACAAAAGATTTATTCACATTTAAATGCTGGAGGGCTGTAATGATAGCCACCTGTGGTTTTCCAGCCAAATATAAAGCAATCACACTATCACGCTTGATTTCCATCACGAATAACTTTTTCTCTGAATGCAATAGATCAAAATGCTTTTGTAAGCTTGTAAATAATAAAATGAATGAATAATGAATGAATAAATCTGTCAGCTGTCAGACTAGCGCTTTACAAATGATAACAACCTGAAGTTGGTTGCAATACATATCAGCCACCCTGTATATTATTAAAAAAAAATTAAAATTAATAAAATTTGCTTTTTTGAAAACCATGGAACGTAACCCCTCTTTTTGTATTGGTTTCTTGTATCGCTTAACACGATTTTGCATAACACGGTATTTTCATGGAACGTAAGCCCCGTGTTCAACGAGGCCTACCTGTACACTCCCAAAGACCTTATACATAGAAAAGCACCTGTTATTTGTATTTTTTACTGAACGTTTCAATTTTTCCATTGTTAATGGAATAGAAAACAATTTACGAAAATCAAAAGCGGAATAAATAAAAATGAAAGCAATATTCTGGAATAAAATCGAAGATACTAAACAAATAATTGGATTACTTCCAAACATCAACATAATATCTACAGAGATACAGAGAGAGATTAAATTTGATATGAAACTCAAACATACAACTGAATTAAGTATTTGTAAAAAAAATACTTCAAATTTACGTTGAAGAACTTATAAAATAAGTGTTTCATGAATAAAGAATTAAAAAAAAAGAAAATAATTTGTTGATGCATTTAAATTACAACTCAGAGTAAACAAATTCAAAAATGAATTGTTCTTAACTCGTTATACTCAGTTGGACATCGAAATCATCAACTTTGAAAATTGGATGAATAATTTATTTGACAGTAAAACAGTTAGTATTTAACAAATCTGTAGAAAACTTTAAGCAATGTATTCCTTAGGTATTGGAACAAGGAGTGTTTGGTAAATTTTGTACGTCTATTGTCAAATATTATTGGCACAATAAAAATGTTTACAAAATTTATGTCTCAGTTGGAAAAAAAATGAAACCAAGATCTTGACAGTTAGGTAGGTTAGGCAAAACTAAAGAGTATTCAACCAGTCTTACAGTATGTGGATAAGTATTGTCAGATTGGAATATTATGACTTAGCTTCAAACGAATCAATAATGTGCGATGCAGGTTCTCTGAGATTGTTTAAAGCTCATAATAAAAATAACTTTTTTTTTTTGAAAATGCTTTAAAAAAATAACTACTGAATATTTTCTCAAATTTCTTTTTTTATTTGAAAGTACAATCTTTCCGGTTAATAATAGAAAATAATTTCATTCAAATGGCTGCCTCGACTGGCCATGCAGTAGCCTACACGATCGGTCCAATTTTTAAGCACATTATCGATTGTGTGCAGCTGTATTTCACCAATGGCTTCACGAATATTGTCCTTTAAAGCGTCAATTGTCTCTGGCTTGTCGGCGTAACACTTATCTTTGACGGCACCCCACAAATAATAGTCCAACGGTGTGAAATCGCAGCTCCGAGGTGGCCAAACGACATCAGCTCTGCGGCTGATAATGCGATCTTCAAAAACAGGGCGCAAAAGATCGAGTGTAGCTTCGGCTGTGTGGCACGTAGCGCCGTCCTGTTGAAAGCAAATGTTGCCAATATCCTCCTCTTCAATTTTTGTGAACAAAAATTCGTTCAACATGACCCGATAACGATCGCCATTGACTGTAACGGCCACTCCTTGCTCATTTTCGAAGAAAAATGGCCCAATTATGCCTCTGGACCAAAATCCGCACCAAACAGTGACTCGTTTTGGTTGCGTCGGCTTTTCAATGTATGCGTGCTGGTTTTCTGTGCCCCAAATGTGATAATTTTGCTTGTTTACATACCCGCCAAGATCAAAATGAGCTTCATCTGAAAAGATGATTTTTTTTTTTGCCAAAATCGGCATCTTCTGTAAGTCGATCGCAGGCCCACTTAGCGAAGCGAAAACGCTATGGATGGTCAATTGACTTCAACTCCTGAACCAATTGGACTTTGTATGGCGTCATACCAAGGTCTTTATGCAAAATTCGTCTCAATGATGTCTCTGAAATGTTCAATTGTTGAGAACGACGGTGAATTGATGTTGATGGCGCTTCACGCACTCTTTCTGCCACAGCAGCAATATTCTCGGTTGTACGCACTGTTTTTGGCTTTTCACGCTTTGGTTTATCGATGAGGATGCCAGTTTCTTTCACTTTTTTCACAAGATAACGAACATACGGAGCTGACGGTGCTTCTCTTCTTCCAAAATCCGTACGCAATTTTCGCACACATACTGCAACATTACCATGATTTTCAAAGTAATGTCGCAATATTTTCCAGCGTTGTTCAAGCGTATATACGACCATATTCCTTCAGCGGAAGGATGAAACTAATTTTCTGTCAAATCAGACATGAGTTAAGTGTTACCATTCACGAAATAAGCACTAGTTGGAAAAAAAATCGTTACATTGCGGACCCGATAGTTGGTATCCTTCTGTTACTGATCTTATGCTTGGGCATTGATTCCCGTAATGTAGAGCCTTTTTTCGTGGCCGTTAATGATTCGATTTAAAACGATTTCTTTGACATCGTTTTTCTATTCGTTTCTATTTAAGTTTGATTGCAGCAATTGAGAAGAAAAAATGTGGCACCAGTGCTAATACTTAACATAATATGGTCAGGTCAGACATTTCCCACGAAACGAAATATGAAAAAATACTTCTTTGGCGACTTCCTGTCAACATACAATTTCTGGAAAAAAAAATCTAATCCATTAATCCATTATTACAACTTGCCGTTAAACTTGGGTTCAGTTAAAGGTACCTTTAGCTAAAGGGAACTGTAAAGTTACCTTTAACTGATTTTCGTTATTACAACTTACAGATAAAATAAAATTAAAATATGGCAATGCCGGAGCAAAGTCGATAAAACTGCTCAATTAAACAAGTTTTTTTTCAACGCAGTGGCAACAGCAGACTTCGTTTTTTTTTTGTTGTATATGCTCATTTTGTTTAAATTTGAAGTTGCCATATCGAAAAGAGTATATGATATGGCAAGTTCAAACATAAAGTGACCTTTAAATGTTAAAGGTAGGATGATCTTCCATTTAGCTTAACGATCACTTCTGTCTTATTGGGTACTCATAATAATGAAAAACAATTTATCTGCCCGTTAAAATCCTCCCTTTAGTTAACGGCAAGTTGTAATAATGGCCCTAAGAGTAAATAAGATTGGCATGAAAAAGTTTCTCAAAAATCTGTCGTTCGGAGTCGATTTTAAACTGTAGATCATGCCATTCATGTATAAAATTAACACACACAACATAAGTGGTGTGAGAGAAGCTAGGTCGTAATACTGACTGAAGGGTTGTAATGATATTGACATAATAGGGACTAGAGTTTATATGAGAAAAGCAAACAATTATCAAACAGAACTTTACATATGTATATTACCGGAAGAAAATCATTATATTACTGTCACTACCGGTAAATGGAGCTCTCTCATACGTGTAATAATAGGGGGTCTTTTAACAACATTTTAAAATAATTTATTGAGGAACCTAAAATAAGCTTAAAAAAAAAAAAGATTGCAATTTTATTGTAAAAATCATTTCGATTTTTATTTAAAACTTTTGTAAGCTTATGTATGAATTACTTTTTCCCCGTAACAATAACACAGCCCTGCATGGGTTTTGCAAATAAGATGACTGATTTAAAAAATTCAAAATGGCGGATCCAATATGGCGGTCGAGGTTTATAAAAATTAAGCAGATTTACTTGACCGCCATATTGGATCCGCCATTTTGAATTTTTTAAATCTGAATAAAGATCTGTAATCAGCGACCCCAAAAACCCCTGAGTAACAATTTTCAAGTAAATCTGATTAATTTTTAAGGACCTCCGTAATGTGTTTCTTTTTCTCTTGCACCCCTTAACATAAACCCACCCCCTACTTTAAGGGTGCATGCAATCAATTTGGCTTTGGGCTCATTTTAAAGAGCAAAGATCAATTGTCAATTTCTGACAATAGCGATGGTTCTAGAACGTCAGTGTTTAGCTCTACAATTTTTCAAAAATGGCCAAAAACGCTATTTTAAGGGGTTTCAACCCACTTTTTCTCGAAAACCTGACGTGATGGAAAGTTTCCAGATTCGTGTTCAGCGCGCAAAATGTCTTCGGAAACACCTGGAGCCATCTTATTTGCACAAAAAAAGTCCAAATTTGCAGGGCTGTGTAATTAATATTTTTAATAGTAATAACACACATCCTTTTGTACAAAATAAAGTTTAAATACAAAATAAAATAAAAAATTCATTGAAATTTTTTCATTGTAGTTCGCGGTATGTGCCAAATAAAGTGCTTTTCATAATTATAGCACCACCCTAATTTTTTGAATTTCTAAAAAGTACATTTATAATAACAAAAACAAAACATTTCATTATGTGTAGTGTTAACGTAAAAGAAAAAATAACACTAAATTTTTCAAATTGTTACCGCAATTTTTACTTCAGTATAAAAATTAAGGTTTTTGATCTTTGCATAATTATAGCACCATCAGTTCTGAAAAGCGGGGAAGAAAAATTATTGATTTTTTTTTTATTGTTTTGTTCTTCTAATAATAAAAGTAATATTTAATTACACATTCCGCCCAAGAAAATGTTGAGTGGTGTTGGAAAGGTGCTGATTTTAGTTTTAAAAGACCAATCTCTTTCAGTACGTGTCTTCATAAGAAAAATTGGAAGATCTCACAAGGTGGTCATAAATTTTCTGTAAAACCCAGACGGATATGGTAAGACGAAACATACGGGTCGTCCAAGAAAGCTTTCAGTGCGCAGCGCACCTAAAATCGCAAGGGAGATTTCCGGTACAACAAAAAGTTGCTGTGATATTTCTCAAGTTCTTGACCAGGCCGTCAGCATTTTAACCGTCTGGTGAAAAGTTAAACGCAATCTTAACATCGAAAGACAAAATTGGAAGTTTCTCCACATTTATTTCCTATGCACAAAAAAGAAAGATGTGAATTTGCAGAACTTAACATGGATAGGAATTGGGAGAATGTAAGAGTAATTTTTCAATAATAACAAACAATGAATATAAAATTTTTTGTCTTCAGATCATATTCTCTGATAAAAAAAAGTGAACTTAGATGGACCAGATGCCTATCGATACTACTTGCGTGACTTTAGACAGGAACCAAAGTATTTTACTAAAAGAAATTTTGGGGGAGGTAGTCTCATGGTTTGGGGGGCTATTTCTTCAAGTGGTTGCCCCGAACTTCAGTTTCCATCCATGTACATGAATAGTACAGAGTACATACTATTCTTAGCTGTAGTTTGCTCCCCTTCTTGAGAGAAAATAATGAAAAAATTATGTTTTCCAACAGGACAATGCCAGAATTCATGTCAGCAGACTGAGTATGGAATGATTTCGTAACTAATCTATTGAGGTTTTATCGTGGCCAGCTTGCTCTCCTGACCTGAATGTTATTGAAAACGTTTGGGGAATTCTTGTCCGAATATAGTATATTCAAATAACAGACAATTTACCAGTGTTGAAGGTTTGAAATTAAAAATAATCGAAGAAAGCGGGAAAATAGACGGAGAAATATTGAATAATCTTTATACGAGTATGAAAGATCGAATATTTAATTTAATAAGCTCTAAGGGAGGGATTACTAAGTTTTAAGTATCAACATTTTTGGTAAATAAAGCTTCTTATTTAACAAAACTGAGACTGGTGCTATAATTATGCAAAGACTAAAAACCTTAATTTTTATACTGAAGTAAAAATTGCGATAACAATTTGAAAAATTTAGTTATTTTTTCTTTTACGTTAACACTACACATAATGAAATGTTTTGTTGTTGTTATTATAAATGTACTTTTTAGAAATTCAAAAAACTAGGGTGGTGCTATAATTATGAAAAGCACTTTATTATCATCATTCGTTTTAATGATAAGAGATCTGCTGCAATACGAAATGAAAAAAGTTTTTCAAATATTTTTTTATTGTTTTAACTGCAACAAAACAAAACCAATTCAGTTTATATTTCGAAAACTTTTTGTGCAGAAATCAAAATAAACTTCAATCAATAACCAACGGCATATGAAATTGATTGCAATTTCTACGTATTTCCACTGTATCATGAACTGGGAATTTCTTTTACCCATTTGTTGAACATGTTATGAAAAAAAAACAGTAAAAGCATGAAATATTTCCAACATTTTCAATGAATTCATGTAAAAACTATTCATGTGTATAAGAGTTATGTATGTCAAAATTTTATTGTGGTATGCCAGTACAGTCTATTATTTGCCATGTTAATCGACCGGCAGATAAGGAAAAGGGAAAAATTGAATTTAATGTCTGTCTCTACTCACACTCCCATATGTTAAGAATTTATTTCTATGTGTGATAACGCTTCTATAAGTTACACTTTGAAGTATATATTTTGTCAGAAATCATAAATTTCCATCCAGTAGACAACTACACTAAGCGACAAAAGTAACAAAACACGATTTAAAAGAGACTTAAAAGCCGATCTGAAAATTTTTTACCCATTACTGTCACATTTTATTAAAGCAAAAGTATTTTTCTATGTCTCACACATACATACATAATTGGTCATTTCAATCCTTCAGTCAGGGTTAGGACCAGAGATCAGCAATGAAACGTATTTTCGCTACTCATAGGTACTTATGAAATTTGGAGTATGTGTGAATCAACAGAATTGAAATTCAACTACTCTGATTCATTCGTACTCGCTACAACATTGATTTATAAGTACAAGTTGCAATGAGTATGAGTACAACGCTGACATAAAACCCATAACATTCGATTCATTGTTTGATTCATACGCCTACTCATTCAGATTCATAAATTTAGAAAAATACTTATAATACTTACGAATGATTCAAGTCACTCGAATCATTCATCAAAATTTACAGTAGTAGTTATTGTTGCATTTACAAAAGAAGAGAAAAGAAAAGACAAAGACAGTAAGCAAAGAACACACACAACCTTCTAGCGAGTATTGTGGTGTTCGTACTCGAATCATAATTATTTTGTGCTTCGTGTATATGTTGAATCATGGAGAGTCGAAATCAACAACATCGTGCGTATTGTTAAGTATGAGTACAATGAATATTTCTAACTTTGAATATGAGTAGTATGAGTATGATATTAAAATAAGTATGAATGCGTATAAGTAGCTGAAATTATAAGTATGACTCGAATCTACTCATCGTTTTGAATACTCGTTGCTGATCTCTGGTTAGGACCTAGCTTCTCACACCACTTATGTTGTGTGAGTTAATTTTATACTTGAGGGGAAGCAGTTACAGTTTAAACTCGACTCAGAACGACAGATTTTTGAGAGATTTTTTATGTCAATTTTATTAACTCTCAGAGTTTTTGCCAGAAATCTGCTTTTACTTTTGTTCCTCACTGTTGTGTAACATACTTATTTGCTTCTTCAGCTTTTGAATTCTCTTTGTCTACCAGTTATTCACTTATGTATGTCGTCTGTCTCTGTGTTATAACTTTTGCGGAGTCCAAGTAAATCCAAAATGGATTAAGCCAAGCATTTCTCATTCCCTACAAATGTAAATAAGCCAAGAATTTTTGCTCATATTTTTACTTACATGAACAGTTTATTAAAGAAAAACATGATTGAGGCTAGAAATACTGCTGCATAGTTTCAATAAATCATGACCATTTAAACGAGAGAGAATTTTTATCTTCTCTTAATTTTTTATTGGATTTCTTAACAATCGGCCCTCTTAGAATTTTTTTCGTTCCAAATTATCCTGTATTTGACAATTTTTGATTTTTTTTTTCTTTAAGTTTAAAGGATAATAAATGATATTCTTGATTTAAAGCAGCTTTTTGTAATTCATGTGGGAGTTTATGTTCCATCAAGTGATAGGCTTTTAGGCATTCTTTTATGTCATCCATGTGAAAGCAAAAAGATTCTGACAGTCCATTAGTGTTTGTTTTGTGATATTTAAGGCAAAAATTTTATTTAAAAGTCAAGCCAACTTTAAATTCTTTTGTGTAAGAGTTTAAATGGAATGAATTTTTCCTCAACTACCCTATTATGCAAAACAGGATATGAACAGAAATAAAACATTTCGAGTGTAGACATGCATGTAATCGTTATGATTTTAATTCACAAATAAAAGAGGGCCTTGGTGGACTATAAAAAAATTCGTTTGCATTAATCCTGAATGTTTATAGGCCTATAAATTATTACAATAATATGCATAATCATATGTATTTACAGTATCTAACAAAACAATTTGGCCAATCTTTAGGAACAAAATACAACCATTCCATATAAATGAATCCAAAAGAATTTACTAATCAAATGCAAGCACTTTTGTGTAGCACTGTACATAGAACACTTTAATATAAAAATGTTATACGGCATAACAATTTTACAACTTTTATTACTTGTGACTCATAAATAATATTCAGTGTAAATATAACGCCTTTGTATTGAAATATTCACACAAAAGAAAGCAAAAAAAAATTTTGAAAATCAATTTGTTTGACGCCTATGACCAATAGATTTTCATAAGCCATAAGACTTTAGGATAGTGAGTTTGTCATTGATGGAATATTAAAACCCCTTGAGATAGTTTAATAATTTTTCTGAGAGGAAATGAGTCATTGAGAAGCAAAAAAATTAAATAAAAACCTATGTATTCATGGTGCTTTTGAATATGACTTTAAAGAAAACCAAGAACCTCGATTCTAAAGAGAAATTTACTTCTCTAATATAGGGTTGGCCATCTATCTGTTTAAATTTGAACCAACGGTTATTTCGAATCTGGCAATACTTATCTCATTCTATGCTGTCACAAACTTCAATATATTGTCTCCACTGCATGTAATGAATCGATTTTCTCTTGAGCATAGTTGCGATTTATTGGAATAGATGGGCCACCAAGAAACTTCACGATGATGTTGATTTAACCAAAAAAAAAAATTTTCATCTTGGTGGGCACGTTAATAAGCAGAATTGCCGTATTTGGTGCTCAGAAAACTCACACGTGGTCTTACAGGATTCAAAGCACCCATTACGAGTGATTGTTTGGTGCGATTTGTGGAGCGAAGGCATAAATGGCTCATACCTCAATGGAGACAACTATCGCACCATGATAACCATGATTTTATAGTTTGGTTTCAACAGGATGATACAACTTGCCACACATCTCATGCCACAATCGATTTATTGCGTCAAGCTTTTGTGGTTTATTAGACTGAAGGCCCGAGTTCGAATCCCAGGTCAGACATCAAAACGAAAATATGAAAATATTTCTTCGGCGACTTCCACTCAGCGGATTTCTGGCATAAACTCTGAGAGTAAATAAAATTGCCATGAAAAGGTTCTCAAAAATTCGTCGTTCGGAGTCGACGTTAAACTGTAGGTCTCGCCACTTACGTATAAAATTAACGCACACAACATGAGTGGCGTGTGAAGGGTTGTAATGACCAATTATGTATGTTTGATGGCCGTTCAATTAGTCGAAATGGTGAGGTCAATTGGCCGCCAAGAAGTTGAGATTTGACACTGTTGGATTATTGGATTATTTTCTATGGGGCATCGTTAAAGAAAAGTGTGATGCCGCTAAACCAGAGACAATTGAGCAAACATTCGTGATGCCATTGTCGAGATACGACCTCTTACACTTGTATAAATGCACGAAAATTGGTCCGATCGATGTGAGGCCAGCCGCAGCAGGCATATGAATGAAATAAGATTCCATTCCTAACCGGAATAATTATACTTTTTGTTTTATTGCATTTTTAAAAGTTTTAACGTTTAAATGGCTCACCCTATAGCAGGCTGTTAAAAATTATAACAAAACCTAATCTACTAAAGGCTTATGAATATTCAATTTCCACTGTAAATGATAGATATTTAACCTTCAGTAAATTTAAATTTCATTTCGTTACAAGTTAATGCCTTTTAGTTTATGCAAAATTAATCAGGTAAAGCATTCTTAAATCCATTTTAATATCATCTGGGCTTATTGATACAAAACTTTTTTATGACTGTATATACTAACAATAATTCCATTGATTTGATTAAGATATTGGTAGATGACTAAGCTCAAGATACAATAAAATTTAGATTTTTATATAAATTATAATGAAATCTCTATGGAGGTAATAAAACAAAACACATGAGTTAAGTAAACGGCATTCCATGAAATCACACTATCAAATGCCAATTGAGCATGTGTTGAGTTTACTATTTTCAAAGGAATTTTTACTTTGTTTTTGTGTATTATTTCCGTTGAACAGGCTCAAAGTATCTAAAAACATATGTAAACAAGTAATAAAAATGCAATAAAATCAAAGGAAAAAGAAGAAAAAAAAATTAATTTTTATGTATAATGCCTGTCAGTAGTATTACGATAAAATTGAAGAGCAAAAAAAAGGAAAGAAATTTTTTGAATATCATCGGTCGGTACAAAGAGAAGCATTTTATGGCTTTTGGATAGAAAAAAGGTTTTCTATATATTTTCTTTTTATTAAAAACTAACCATATAGTGGGCAGTAGATTTCTTGTTCTACATATCTTAGCCATGAGAAGAAAATGAAATTCATTAACCACAACATTTTCTATATTTTTCATAAATATGAAATTATCAGCATATGCTGCCAAAATATTACAGCAGAAGCCAAAAACAAAGAAAAAATGTAAAGTTAATAATATTTATTACTTACATACATTCGTACATAATTGGTCATTACAACCCTTCAGTTTGGATTACGACCTAGCTTCTCATACAACTTATGTTGTGTGTGTTAAGTTTATACATGATTGGCGGGACCTACAATTTAGAGACTATGTATGTATTCCGAACGACCGAATTCTTTGAGACCCTTTGTGCCAATTTTTTTTATATATTCTCAGAGGTTTTGCTAGAAATCTGCTGAGAAGGAAGTCGCTGAAGAAACTGTACCAACACATTGAAGGTACATAAAATTATCCCGATCAGGAAATCCAATATTTCTAATAATATAGATATATTCAGACCAGTTTCTTTATTGTTAATATTTCACAAGGTTATAGAGAAGGTAATATTCGTTCAGTTGTCTGAGTATTTGGAGAGAAACAAATTATTATTTAATCGGTAGTTTGGTTTTTGCAAGGGTTCGGGTACAGATGAAGCTGTGGTTAATGTTGTTGACTATATATGTGGAGGATTAGATAAAGGATTTAATGGTGTTGGTGCAGTGTTTTTCGATTTGTTAAAGGCATTTGATCTAGTTGATCACAATATTTTAGTTGAAAAGTTGAAGGCGTTTGGGATTTTGGATAAGTCAATTAAATTGCTGAGAGATTACATTACGAATAGGAAACAATATGTGCAGATAGGCGATTCTGAGAGTGAGTTAGCTGATGTAAAATGTGGTGTACCTCAGGGAAGTGTACTAGGGCCCCTATTATTCAAGATTTTCATTAATAATATTGGAAATATACAGTTCAATGGCAGGTTATTCATTTTTGCTGATGACATTTGCTTGCTTTATCCTTACAGACATGTTCGGGTATTGCAGACCCAAGTTGAATATGATGCAGCTATACTTGGGGAATTTATAAGAGTTAATAAACTCATACTTAATACCGATAAAACAAAATTTATAAGATTTAGGCCATGTAATTTAGCAAATGATGAGAAAATGGCTGTACACATTGAAGGGAAGTTAATAGAGGAATCAGAGTCGGTTAAGTATTTGGGCATGGTTTTCACCAACAATCTTCGCTGGGATAACCATATTGAATGTATTAATAAAAAGATATCTTCAGGTATTGGAGCTATATACAAATTTAGGAGGAAAATTGGCCTTTGGACAAGGATGATGATTTATAATACATTGATTCATAGTCACCTTTCTTACCTTCCGATGATATATGGTGCTAGGAATTGTACTGCTCTCAGAACATTGCAATCTGCTCAAAATAAGGCCTTAAAATTAGTTTTTAATTTACCGGTAAGATATCACACGTTGGATCTTTTTAGAAATCAGGCGAAGAATATTTTACCCATAAGAGGTCTGTACAAACTGCAACTTTTGAAATTTGTCTTTAAAATAGTTAGGAATCTGGGACACAGTTCCATTCTGCTACAACAGAATATTGAGAGAACACATCGACAAACTAGGCAAAGTCAGTTTCTGACTGTTATAAGATGTCGGCTGGAATTGACGAAACACCGTATTAACTTTGCTGGGCCGAGTACATACAACGACCTGCCTATGTTGTTAAAGAATATAGAAACATTTGCGGTTTTTAAAAGGGAATTGAAAAGATATTTATTAATGAACATTGAGACACTTCTTATGTAGATTTGTAATATTATTTTATATTAGTTTATAAGAAATTGAATTGTACATTTATTGATACGTATACATTTTTCATTCTTGGTTTATTTAATATGGGGACATCCTCTATATATGCACGTATACATATGTGTGCATATGCATGCGTGTATAAGGATAAGGTATATATGCCTAGGCATTGTATATGGACAAAATAAATGTATATACTTAGGTAAATATTATATACATATTATGAATATTTAATTTAGTTGCCAACATGCCTCTCTAATGCCAATACTGGTGCTGAGGCTATGATTAGTTTAAGATACATATGTATATCTAAATAAATAAATAAATAAATAAATAAATAAAAAATATTTTTCATACTTCGTTTTGTTGCAGATCTCTGATCCTGGGTTTGACCCGTGGTCTCATGTATAATAAGCCAACACACTACCACTAGACTACAGCGACTACCATGACATTACTTACTAACTGCTAATTACCACTTAGTTGATGGCTAACAACTTAATGTCAGTAATGTTTGTCAAACTGTATTAAACCCTTAGGTTCAGTGATTATAAAAAGTGTTTATTTTTGATTTAAAAGTTCTATTCTTTTTTATTCCATTCTATTACATTTTTTGTTTGTTTTGTTTGTTTCATTAACTTTTTTTGATTTCCTGTTTTGTAATAATGATTCTTTCTTTGAATGTCATTTACTAATTAGAAAATTTGTCTTTTAATTCCCCTTTCTTTTCTTTTCAATGCATTTTTTTTCTCTTCTTTTCATATCATTTAATTAAATGAAGCAGAAAGACAATGTAATATGTTTACAAGGCCGGTATTTCTTCATTTCAATTACTTACAACGAACTACTGATTGTTAGTCTGCTCGGGAGATATTAAAAAAATTGACAAATTAGTAGAAAAAAAAGAAGAAAAAAACAAATAAACAAAAGAATGTCATTTGTTACAATAATGCATACGGTTTTGCTGGGAAATTGAAGTAAATGAATGAATACTAATGTGTGGTTTTTTAAATGTTTCACGATTTCAAATGAAATTAAACAAAAAAAAAAAAAAAATGTTTTTAGTATCAATCAATCCTGTCATGCATACATAATTGTTCATTACAACACTTCAGTTAAGATTACGACCTAGGTTCTCACACCACTTATGTTATGTGTGTTAATTTTATACATGAATGGGAGAACCTACAGTTTTTTTGAGAAACTTTTCATGGCAGTTTTTTCCACAAATCGTATTGTTGGAAGGCAATGTCCTAAAGTTTGAATCGTGGCCTCACGCCAAATACGCCAAAACACTACCTCCTAGACTACGGTGACTTCAACCCTACCACACTCATAATATGATTGTCTTTATTGTTCAGTCTCAAATGGAGTCATTATTGCATTGCCAACTACATATATAGTTAATACGTTCTGCGTTATTGTTTAATCAGTAACGAGAACATGAAGAATACAAAAGGTAAAAATACGTCAGCATTGAAGTTATTTTCAAGGCTCACAAATATTTGATTCTGATACTTTTTTTCTACTCGTTTTGTCGCCAATAGTTTTAAATCTATTTTAAATATGTATGTACGTTCTTATAAAGATGTTATCTTTCAATAATCAAAAAGCATTACTTTTTAATGGTCGTTGCATTTCCGCCGCTTATTCGATCATAATCCTGCGAATGCAATGATTGATCGACATTTCTGCGTCATGCATCATTCAATAAATCGAACAAAATCAATGGAAAGGTCTGAGTTACTCAATCCGTTTCAAGATTGAAACGGGGAGTACAGTTTGATTGTTACGAAATGCGTAAAGTTGTTTGGTATGTTGCTCACCATTTTTAATGGTTTGAATCAAACTGTTTCACAGGCTTTTTTTAGTTCGACCACCTTTCAGAAGAATTTAACAGAGTAATTGTCTTACAAACAAAGCATAGCTGTATGAAAGAAAGAATGATAAAATGTAGAAAAACATTTGAAGCTGAAATAAAGAGGCCCTAGATGCACATAAAAACACGGACACATAAGACGGAAAAATTGTTCGGTTAATGCGTTAAATGGGCCGTTCTTAGTCGCCATGGTCTAGTAGATAGAATGTTGGATTACTAGACAACAAACAAACTTACTAGACTTACAAACCCCAGGTCAGACATCCACAACAAAACGAGAAATGAAAAATATTTCATCGGCGTCTACCTATCAGCAGATTTCTGGCAAAACCTTTGAGAGTAAATAAAATTGTCATGAAAAGTTTCATCAAAAAATCTGTCATTCGGGGTCGTCTATAAACTGTAAGTCCCGCCACTAATGTAAAAATTAACACACACAACATAAGTGTTGTGAGAAGCTACGTCGTAATCCTGACGAAAGGGTTGTAATGACCAAATATGTACATATGTATGTATATATATTATACAACAAAACCTGTATGTTGTAACGATGACCGGTGAATTTTCAGAAAGATGGGATTCATTTTAAAACCATTTTTAGCAGAGAAATGTTATTTTATTTTTTTTTTTTTCATTGTAAACCATTTTTCCCATCACCTACGATAGATTAAATTGCTTTTTTCTTTACTATCGTTTGCAATATTTCCAATTTTTCTTTCTGATAAAAATAAATGACTTTTAACATGAAAAACGTATTTTTATCACTCAATTTCACAAGCTGATAAAATAAAATTTTCCAATTTTCTTTCTTCTTTTATTTGCTCTTCTTTTAGTTTCTCATATTATGGGTTGCACTTAACCCATTTATTGAGAAATTTTCTCAGTGCGTCACATATGATTTCACATTTATTTTCTCATTCCAGCTGCTACTGTATATACACAGTGAGCGTCAAAAGAAAGTGTACACTATGGATAAAATTCTAACAATCTCAACTCAAGTTTTCCACTTAAGGAGTGCCCGAAAAAATTTTCAATATTTCCAAATTTTTTCTAATTCTTTTCTTCTTGTTTCAATTTTAAAAACAGGCAATAAAATAATTTAAAAACAAATTAACGGTAAATTACACTATGCGACAAAATAAAGAAAATTAAATACACCCGGCTAATGACTTTGTGCGGACTTCTGGTGGTCGCTCAAACGTGAAATTGACACATTTTGTAAAAAACAATCAAGATCCATCAAAAATTCTGAAATTTTTTTAACTAAAAGTTCTTTTGATGAGATGACATATATAAAGAATATAACACGACTGTTATACTATTTATATAATAACTCCGGTAATTTTTGTCCGATTTGATCAAACGAAATGCCAATCCCTTCACAAGATAATGCAGTTTTAGAATGTTGTCACTTATTTCATATTTTTTAAGTAAAGTTTGCTACTATGAACGGACAAACTTGAAAAAATATGAAAAAAATTCTCATTTTCCAAGTTTACCTCGTCAAAACTCATAGCATATTAAGTCAAATAATAGATATATGTATACCGTTTTAAAGGTCCATCTCTCCCCTTTCCAACAAATTTAAATTTTGGAAATCGGGTCAGAAATGTTTGAGAAATACAGAAATTTGCGCGTAAAGTCTAAAAAAAACAGTTTTTGTCAAATAAAAAAAGTTTGGAGGGTTCGAGAAATATAAAAAAAATAGTTTTGAGATCTACTCAACAAACTGAACAACATGGACTATGTAGTTACTCGGGTGTATTTTCACTGTCGCACCGTGTTATTAATGTATATTTTTTTGAATTGTACATTTTCTTTTGACGCTCACAGTATATGTCAACATTACGCAGCGTTGCAAGTAAGTATTAAAAAAAGACAATCTTAATAAAATAAAAAGAAATAAATAGCAAGAAAGGAAGAATGGAAAGTGAAGGAGAACAAACGAATAATGAAAATTAGGAGAAGAATGCAAAACTACGATGGTCGTCCTTTAAGATATTTGATAAACGATATATGAAAAGAAATATTTCATATACATAATTGCCATGAAAAGGTTTCTCAAAAAAATCTGTCATACGAAATCGACTTTAAACTGCAGGTGCCATCACTCATGTATAAAATTAACACGTACAATATAAGCAGTGTGGGATGCTAGGTCGTAATACTTGTGAATTTACACGACATCTTTCTTTGCCATAAAATACGGGGAATTTGTAACTAAGATAACGAAAAATTCTCCGTTAATACCTGACCGAATGTATGGACTTGTTAACATTCAAACTATTTTTGTATCCAATGGGCTAGAAATATCCAACTGATAGTTGTCCAACAAGCCCTAATTAAAGTTCAGGTTTATTGCACACTAATTCGCCTTAGTCCAGCAGGTAGTATGCTGCGTTATTAGATATCTTGAACGAAAGGAAGTATAAAAAAATATTTCTTACAACAACTTTCTCAGCAGTCTTATGAGAAGAACTTTGAAAGCACAATACGATTCAAATGAAAATGAACTTTAATAAGTGGCTTAAGATTCAATTCAGTTTCTTAAAAAAAGTCAATCCAATAATATCCATTAAATCGAATTATTTCCAACTGACAGTTTGGTAAAAGTGATGGCAACAATAACAGCAAAATGACAGCTGCCTTGTTAAGGATTTTGGATGGTAAAGGCACAAATGATTTTTTCACTCTGTTCTTCATCATTTCATTGCCATTAATTTTTTTGGTTTTCGTATTTACTCTGCCTCTCTACTTGATAGTCAAGAAAATAATTTTTTTTTTTTTTTTTTGGATTCTTAAACTTTTTGATTTTCCTTTAGACTCTTTTGTTGTTTTTTTTTTATTTATTTTACTTCAACATTCTTTTCAGAGGACTTACTACACTCTACTGAGTGATTTCTTCTTTATTTACTTAACGAATGCAACAAATCAACTGAATTGGCAACCTTTGAACAAGGCAATTAAAAAGATTTTAAACTGTGATGAAGAAGAGGCTAAAGTTTGAATTTCTTCTAATGACCGGGCAACTTAACTGTAGTCGACTAGATATCATTATATCGGCGGCGACAATACTCTGCCACCGCTAAAGTGAAAATCTCCGATATTGTGTTACATGAGAAGCTAATGGTGTACCTTCAGCACATAGTCTTGCTTATTAACTTATCTCAAAATGCTATGTAGTCAAGACGTTAAAATAATTGTCGTGGTATCTAAAGAAAATAAGTGAATAAATAAGATTTTCTTTAAGTTTATGACCACTCTTATCGCCATAAAGCTAATTTTTATTAATTAAAGTGTCACTACCTTGAACAACAAACAAAAGAAAAAAGATGAAATCGTGTGATAAAATTGTTAATTTAAGGACAAAGTTAATAACTTAACTGCTTAGCTTAGACTCAATAAAAAAAAAAAAAAAATAAAATATTTATTACAGTAGATAACATAAGTAAAGAAAATTTATAACCAATAAATTATGGTGGCAATATTACAATCCTAATATATATGGGCAATTTCGTGTCAAGTGACCCAATTTTTAAAATCGATGTCTTCCGATTTGGAGAAAAATGAAATATTTTTTCGGTGATATCCTCTTAGCAGATTTCTGACAAAAAACCCTGAGAGTAAATAAAACTGCCACGAAAAATTTCTCAAAAAAATCTGTCGTACGGAGTCGACTTTAAACTGTAGATCGCGCCATTCGTTTATAAAATTGACACACGCAACATAAGTGATGTGAGACGCTAGGTCGAAATCCTGACTGAAGGATTGTGACAATCAATTATGTACATATGTGGGCAATTTCGTGTCAAGTGACCCAATTTTTAAAATCGATGTCTTCCGATTTGGATGAAATTTGCACCAAGGTTAGTACTATTGGATAGTTGGCCAGGCACAAATTTTCAGCTCTATCAGTCAAGAACTGCCGGAGTTAGAGGGGGTCAAAGTTGGACATTTTGGTCATACAGGGTTTTTTTAAAATGTGTGTAACTTTTCACCTATTGGTCCTAGCAAAAATTTTCCAAAGGATATTAGATAGCTATTTCTTCAATCTTACCAAAAATAATTTTTTTAATTTAAAAATTTTTTTTTTTTTAAATTATTTTTTTTTTTTTTTTTTTTTTTTTTTTTTTTTTTTTTTTTTGCTTAAAAGAAAGCTTATAAAATTTCCTTTAGGGCCTTCATAATCGCTTAATGGGAATAAGAAGATATATAGATATATAGAAGAATAAGATTTTTCAATATTTCTTTGTGGGCACTTAGTAGCAAGAGGCATATCTATAAAAAAAAATATTTTAACCTACGATAGATAAAAAAAAGCCCAAATTGAAAAAAAATTAAAAAGAAAAATTAATTAAAAAAATTAATTAAAAAAAAAAATAAAAAAAATTTTTTTTAAAAATTTAAAAAAATATTTTTGGAATGATTGAAGAAATAGCTATCTAATATCCTTTGGAAAATTTTTGCTAGGACCAATAGGTGAAAAGTTACACACATTTTAAAAAAACCCTGTATGACCAAAATGGCCAACTTTGACCCCTCTAACTCCGGCAGTCCTTGACTGATAGAGCTGAAAATTTGTGTCTGGCCTACTATCCAATAGTAAGTAATAATACTAGAAAGACATCGATTTTAAAAATTGGGTCACTTGACACGAAATTGCCCATATATGTATGTATGTATAATACAATATTGCAAGAATACATTAACTTTTTTTTAAATTAAAATAAAGGCCTTTAAGTAAAATTTACTATAAACATTGTAGCCTAGGTATACAATCGCTAACAAAATTATAGCACACCCGGTAAGATTATTGTAAAATAATTAAAAAAAAAAAAGAATTTATTTTTCAAAAATATTATCAGAATTAAGAATGCAGTACGAATAAATAATCCTTTCCTTCTTGTGCTATTATTTTACTAGCCGCTGTATATGTTAAACTATACATAATGCATGAACAAATAGGCATTGAAATACAAGTCTAGACATATGAAAACATTGCGTGCCAACCTTGTCTTTATACAAGTTTGCTACGTTAATAAACAAATTTGTTAGTGTTGTAGAATAAATAAAACAATTTAATTCTGATTTAATTAAAATACAATATTAATTATTAACCGAAAAGTTCAATAAAGGTGTTGAATAATTATTAAACATTACATGTGGTTGTCGTATAAAATAAAAAATAATTTAGAATTCCAATGCGATCTATTTTAAGAAATATTTCATTTAATGAATGAGTTTTTCTGTTTGTTTTTCTTTCATAGTTCTCTGTATATTACCAGTTTAGTGAGGAATTCCAGTCGACATAATTTTTTCTCTGGCTTGTCAAAGAGTTTAGTTTTGTGACCAATGGAAAGGTAAAACCAGTAAGAAGAGCAATAACAATAATAAATAAATAATTTAAATAAGGTGAGTACAAAAAAAAAAAAAATATTTTTCGGCGACTACCTCTCAGCAGATTTCTGGTAAAAATTCTGAGAGTAAATAAAATTGCCATGAAAAGCTTCTCAAAAATCTGTCGTTCGGAGTCGACTTTAAATTGTAGGTCCCACCACTCGTGTATAAAAATAACGCACACAACATAAGTGGTGTGAGAAGCTAGGTCGAAATCCTGACTGAAGAAATGTAATGACCCATTATGTATGTATGTATGTATGTGAGTACAAGCAGCAGCTTTTAAATTTAGGTGACCCTTTAGTCAGGATTATAACCTAACTTTTCACATCACCCAAATTGTGTGTGTTATTTCTATACATGAGTGGCGGGAACTACATTTAAATTCGACTCGCGAACGATAGATTCGCGAGAAGAAGTTGAGGAAGAAATATTTTTTCATATTTCGTTTTGTTCGAACTGTCTGAGCTAGGGTTTGAACCATGGGCTCGCGTCTAATAAGGCTACACACTACCTACTAGACTACGGCGATTTCGTATAACTCGAATAATTTCCTGAATTAAATTGCCATTTAAATGGTATACAAAAGAAGTAGAAAAAAATTTAAGCCGACATAGTCTAGAAGTTAGTGAGTTGGCTTATTAGATATGAGACTTCGGTTCAAACTCTAGGACAGACATCTCCAACAAATCGAAATATTGAAAAATATTTCTTTGGCGACTTCCTCTCAGCAGATTTCTGGCAAAAATTCTGAGAGAAAAATAAAATTGCTATGAAAAGACTCTCAAAAAAATTCTGAGTCGGAATCCACTTTAAACTATAGGTCCCGACGCTCATGTATAAAATTAACACGCGCAACATAAGTGGTGGCAGGAGCTAGGTTGTAATCCTGACTGAAGGGTTGTTGTTCGACTGTGGACTGTATTTAAAGGTGTGGGGGGATGTGGCGACTCCTTGAAACCAAAATTGGGTTCAGATTTCTGGCAAACAAAGGGAAAATTATCAAAAAATAAATGGTCCCAAATAAAAAATAAAAACAAGCAACACTTTCCTTTTTTTGTTTACTTATTCCTTTTGTACACTGTGTTTTATTCACAATATATTCTTTTTCTTCACAATTTTCTTTCGTCACAATATATTTATTACAATATTTTTTATTTATTCCAAAACTAAACAATGGCCGAATGCCTCAAAATTATAAAATAAAAACCACTATTTAAGAGTTATTGATCCTTATGGATCCAATCAACGAATAAAAAAAAAGTTATTAAAAAACAAGAAAAAGATTTAAATCCAAAAACAACTCTAATGTTAAAATATAAAAAAGCTTAATGCTACACGTCAGCGCCCTCTGTTGCCAATTTGCCATCGTTTAAACAATCCTGTTTATGACGTCAAGGATGGGAAGTTTGGACTATCAGACATAAACAGTTGTAATGACCAATTATGTATGTATGTAGACAAGAACTAGAATTGATTAGAAATTTAATTTCTATATCTGCACAATCATATTGATTAGTGAATATCTATTTTGTTAGTTGACAATGGATGTACTGTCCAAGTTTCAGCTTTCCTGCCTAACCATTCCTTTCAATTATAATTCTGCTGTAATTGTTATACCACATGGAGGGCGAAATAGAAACGTTTCATAATCATAATAGCTATCAGCTTTCATACGAAACAATTTCAAACTAAAAGTTGGCAACGAGGAAATGAACAACAGAAGAATAATTCAGGACAATTATCTCATTCTGCTAGGAAAAATGTATAGGGTTTCTATGGCATCCTGCACGTAAGGAATGAATATCTATAAAATTTATTAAAAATATTACATTTCTTTCATTCTATTCTTTTTCTATTTTCTTTGGCAATATTAAAAATCCAACGTATACTTTCAGAAGGCAATTCACAGAGTGGATGACAATGGCAGGCAAATTCGAAACCTTCAACAGTTTAGCATAAGCACTGCCAGGACGTACAAGGACAACATTATTTTACTGCAGACATCATCATCCTTATCTAATGCAGTCAATGTGACAGTTACAATACCGTCTTTAATAAGAAAATCAGCATCAGTGGAAAGCTCATACTCCAAGCAAAGAGCAAAGATAAGCATGTGTACGGGTACTGGCAGGCGACTAAATAAACACTCAGCAGACCAACTCAAGGTAACAGTTGCGGCAACAACGCAAAAGTATCCCTCAGCAGTTGGAGTGAGACGCAGTGGTTTTAGGAGTGATAGAACCTACATCAGAGGCAGCGGTTCGGTGTCCATGGCCTCAAATGATGACAATCAAAGTGGTGGAATAGGAAATTTGCGAGGATTTTCATTCAAACCCCTCCTAAATGAAATGAGAAGAGGGTAAGAATCCTAATTCGTGTGTTGCCACAAGGCAGTAACATTTTAATAGGATTGCAGTCTGTATTATACAGCATCGAGGATGGTGTGGCAAGTGTATGCGAAATAAATTATGAGATTAGCTTAACGTTTTCGTGCTTATAAAACAATATTTGAATCAAGAGCCTGATTATTGAATAAAATTTAAATAATTTTAAATAAAATGAAGAGAAACTTTAAAAAAAAAAATTTTTTTTTCTTACTTCCAAAACAAAGGATCAAAAAAAATCTAAACTGCCAGTATGCAACAAAACACCTCCGGCACTCGAAAGGTTATCACTAACCATGTCTGGTAAATTCTTTCAAGTTCATGCAGTTAAGAGGGTTCTTAGGGGCCTCAACATAAACAAGTTTTTTGGGCGGAAAGATATTCCAGCAATGGTCCTGAAGTGGTGCTTTTCGACGCTCGCTCATTAGCTAACATTTTCAGTGCCTCATGTCGTGCTGGAATATAGCTAGTGTAACGCCAATCCCGATAAAGAGTGAAGCTAATAATCAAAAGCAATATGTTCCACAATTTGAAAAGCAAAAAGCATGATAAACCACAATCTTACGATATACATATCTAGAGTCCAGCAACATGATTAGAGTCTATAGAACCCGTTCTATGTAAGATATGTTAGCTTTAGGTGGAACCAGTCTATTCGAAAATTTGATTAGGACAACATTGTGGCTCTAGGTATTTATAAGGCATGCGCTGGTCTTCTATTCAAACTTATTGCATTTGGTGCTGGTAGTCGCTGCTCTCGATTTAAATCGAGGGATTATCACTATCAGGTTTGTTGTAGATGGAAGCTCATTAGATGAGTTCAAATTAAACTCACATGTACTGCAAGGTTCCATTCTTCTTCTTTCTTATTTTCATTAACGATCTTCTTTCTCTCACTTCTAATTCTAAACACATTTTTACAGATGATAGCAGTTTTTTTTTTTTTTTTTTTTTTTTGGTGAAACCAGCACTCAGGGTATGGCCCCTACCCATGCTGTGCATTGTGCAGGTTTTTTAGGAAAATGGGTTATAGAAAGGTGGAAGAGAGGGAGTAGTGTTATGTGGACATCTCAAGATGCGAACGGCAAGGAAACGAGCTGCTGCTAGGTGACTATAAACTGGCCAGTGCTATACCTTCACCATTAGACAGTCTACAGCAATCGTCCCCAAGAAGCCCGCACCCTTCAGTCCTAGCTTCTCACACTACTCATGTTGTGTGTGTTAATTTTATACATGAGTGGCGGGACCTACAGTTTAAAGTCGACTCCGAACGACAAATTTTATTGAGAAGCTTTTCATAGCAATTTTATTTACTCTCAGAGTTTTTGCCAGAAATCTGCTGAGAGGAAGTCGCCGAAGAAATATTTTCATATTTTCGTTTTGATGTCTGACCTGGGATTCGAACTCGGGCCTTCAGTCTAATAAGCAAACACACTACCTACTAGACCACGGCGACTTCATTGGCATTCGCATTGTTTTAATGGTAGGCGTGCCCTTTGGATTAAATGACACTCTCACATCACATACAGTCTATTACCGAATGAGGTCGTCTAAATAGAGTCAATTTTAGTGCGCCGAAGTTCTAATGATGTTTTTTGGCATCTAAGCATAGCAATAATGTTGCATCATCTGTTTATAAATAGTAGGGAAACACAAGCTCTTGCTGTTCAGAGTATGAAAATTCAGTGTGACGTACCTGGCGTCAGTATAAGAAATACTTCACTTCATTGGATCACCTTACTATTCCGAGAATGGAATACAACTCTCATGCATAGCTCAGTATATCCAAATCTATTTTGCGTCTACTCTACTGCATACAGAAGGGGACAACGATGCTCATTAACCAAATTCTATTGTTTCATTGGAGCACCATTGCGATGTGACTGGTTTTTCACTGTTCCATTGCAACTACAACGAATCTTGCTCTGGAGATATAAAGGAACTCCTTGCCAAAAATCGTACAGTCTTACGTAAGACCTGACTTTCGCACAGACCACATATGTTTGTGGTCGATTGGCCATTAGGTCGCATACTATCATACACAGACTGAATTCGTTCTTTAGCCTGACTATCCCTGTGTGAAGTTTTCTACCTGAAGAGGTCTTTTCCGTCACCTACAATATAAAGAGATTCAAATCTAATGTCCACAAACACTACTCCCTCATTTCTCCTGTCTAAAACTTATTTTGAAGTCGCCGTAGTCTAGTAGGTAGTGTGTTGGCTTATTAGACTGAAGGCCCGAGTTCGAATCCCAGGTCAGACATCAAAACGAAAATATGAAAATATTTCTTCGGCGACTTCCTCTCAGCAGATTTCTGGCAAAAACTCTGAGAGTAAATAAAATTGCCATGAAAAGCTTCTCAAAAAAACTGTCGTTCGGAGTCGACTTTAAACTGTAGGTCCCGCCACTCATGTATAAAATTAACGCACACAACATAAGTGGTGTGAGAAGCTAGGTCGTAATCCTGACTGAAGGGCTGTAATGACCAATTATGTATGTATGTATGTATGTAAAACTTATTTTTCTACTTCCAATACAATGCACTCACTGCATGGAGAGAAGCCATACATTGAAAAAAAAAAATTAAAAAAAATTCATATTATTTTTCACTCACTGTATATGAGTGCCAGAAGCAATCTTGACTGAGGGGTTGTAATGACCAATCATGTATGTATGAATGTGTGTATATGAAACCATTATCTAATTATGCTTTTAATTGAAAGTAAATAAATTGAAAAAATCATTTTGAGGTTCGCTGACCACATTGTGAAATAACAAAAATCGAATGGAAATATGGCCGGCCATAAAAGCATTTTAACATTCAATTAAATTAAAAATAACAAAAAAATATTTTAAATAATGCTGTTGCTGCATCGGAAAATATTTCAAATATTCAACTTTTCCTACTTGAGCCTACATTTGTAATGATAGCTTATGAAAAGTATTTAAAAATTAACTTCCTTTTAAACTTACCTCAATTTCAATTTATTTTAATTTGATATTATTATGCCATTCAATAAAGAGCGTAGTAGCATTTGAAAAGCTGAACATCATCATCAATGTCTTCACACAACATGACCTTATGAACTGTTAAGGATATTCCCTGCCTTGTTTGTTTTTTAAAGACCCTTTGGAGACATTGTGTCTGGCAAAGAATATTTCCTAAAAAGAAAAACAAAAAAATAAATTAATTGATTATGAATGACGTCATATTTATTTTGAGGCAAAAAGGTATACGTGTTTCAAGGTAACACTAGTTGGCAATAAGAACACGACGTGAAACATTACAACCAATGCACGATTGTATATGAGTGTGAGCATAATGAGAAAACAGCCACAATAATTATAATTAAAATGTTAAAATTTTCGATTTTTCATTTCTGTTTTTTAACATGAATTTTTTTTATCAAAAGTTGTTCTTCGTTTTATGTGCTTATAGGCTAATAGTAGCATTTTAAATATTGTTACGTTTTTACCTTTTAAAAATGTTTAAAAATATGAGCAATCTACGATGCAAATAAAATAAAAATAAATCTGAGTTTACTTTTAATAAAAATTCTTTATTATTCGCACAATTCACTACTTTATGTAAACAACAACACTGGCTTTGTTTGTTATTCCTCTGTTTACACCCTTTGCATAATCAATAATAATTACTAGACAATTGTTCGACTGATCTTTGTAACGGAGATCTTCAAACCACGATTACACTCTTCAAACACACCGGGTCTTCACACAAGACTGACTGAACTTTTACTAACTCGTTGTCGTTGTTTAGTTGTTTACCATTTTTTATTCTGGTGTTTGTTGTTATATTACGCAGTGCGATAATTTGTAAACAAGTTCATTGTTTTGTTTTTGTAGCTTTGTTTATAATTTTAATAGCTGAAATAAGTATTCGTATTGTATGATATTAGAATGGAATGAAAAAATTAATTTAAAATTTAATTTAAAAAATTTATTTGCAACAATAATAAAGTACTCTGAAGATGAGCATTTTAGGTAAAAACGAAAACAGAAATTTAATAACGCAGAAATAACCGATTTTGAGGCAAATATTGTATCACAATAATAAAAGAAAAGTAGCGTGTAATTATAAATATTGATGAAACAAACTACATTTTAAAAGTGCCGAGAAATGTAATTTAAAATCTATTTCCTTCTCTTCTCCTGTTTAAATATCAAACAATAGGAGAGTAAAAGCAAATTACAAAAATGTTTACATTCTTTATTAAAAAAAAAAAATACACACACACATGAAAACTATGTCAACAAAGAATGTAAATTCCTGGTAACTTTAACCCATTAACGCCGAATGGGTAGAAAAATACCCAAAAAAAGAAGTTTTTTTAAAAAATTCTATCTTCACCCAAATAAACGAGAGCCCAAACGTTTCTTTAAGAACGAATAAAGAAGACATAGAACGGTTTAAAAAAAATTAGTAAGGCATGATATTCACATATGAATTGGATGACAGAAAAAAGGTCAAAGATCACGAATTTTTCAAAATCAAAATTTTGTAGAAAGAACTTCTGTGGAATATGTATGGATGATATTCTCAGAAAAACCTTTAGATGCCATGTAATATAATATATCTTCTACCCGATAAAAATACTTTCACTTGAATTGGTCTACTTACCTAAGCTACAGGTGCGATTAAATGACATGGGTATAAAAATACCCATTTAGGCATTGGTCATGGTGAAATAATTTATAGAGGTGTGAGCAATCCTACAACAAACCAAAAACAACAGGGAAATTTGTTGTTGCTCTGGTTGGCTGAGATTGTCAAAATCACCTGACTGAAAATTCACCATGAAGGCAAATTATAAACAAAAACAAATAAAAACATAAAGAAATTGATTTTCAAACTAAATATTCATTTTTATAAATAAAAAAGTGATGAAAACAATAATAAAATTGTATACATATGTTTATATAAATGTGTATACAGCATATCATTGTACAAGGAACTCGCACAAAACATTAAGAGGTGATCAAGTAATGTATAAAGCATGATGCGACACGCATTTCCGTTAAAGATGAGTTTGTACCCAAAAAGGGAAAATGTTCACTTGTGTGATGCGTTAACTTTAATTGGATGGACTTCCTGCAATTTAACCAACCTGCGTACAGAGCTGAAATGCACAGAAAGATTGTATGTTCTGTTCAAAATTTCAAATTTGTTATGCTAATAAAATTGGCATTGGTATAACTAAAGATGGTGAGGTGTTAGCTAATGTGCGCAAAATGTATATAACACCACCGGGTGGAAGGTATGGCTGCCTTAAAAGAGGCACAATTGTCTGCCCAAGACTTGGATGTCATATGCTATAACAGCTTCAGAGGCATTGTAATTGTATGTTCTGAGTGGCCCCAAAATTTTAAATTTGTTCTGCTAGTAATAAACAATAAAACTGAAGAGCATTTGTCCATCACTGATGGCGAATTATTCGTTTAAATGTTTATACACATTTGTATTTTACGTGTGTTCCCTGATATGCATTTTTTAAATTAAATTTAAATTTAAACTGTCAGAAAGTAAATATAAATAAACAATAATTTGACAATCCCAACCTCTATACAACAACATAATCAGCTGACGACCTAACCACACCTGATAAGTAATTTCACCATGGGCATTGGTATGAAATATTTTTCATAAAGCTTTTAAAAATTAATTTCAAATAGAAATTTCAAATCATTTATTTTTCTCTATTTTTTGGTAGTTCCGCCATGAAATTGTGCAAAATTATCCCTTGGATGCACATTCAAACTGTATTTTATACAACCGTACTCTGTTTTCCCACTACATTGCGCACAGCGAGAGCGTTTTTCAATTTTATCAATCATGTGGTCAAATTTGTCAGCGTGTTTTGCTATTTGCTGCGCATTTGTGACAACTTTTCCATCACGGCGTCGATTTTCACGAATTTTTACCAACGCTTCAACAACGCTAACCCAAAAATCGAGTTGGCTCATAGGTGGCAAACCTTTACATCCCCTGCACAAGCAGTGTAGTTTGCATGCGTTTACCAAAGCTGCGTCAATAGTGTTAGTGAGTAATGGCCAATACCACTTGTTTCCGTGGACTAGAATACGATAATTGTAGACGCCATTATCGAATAAGTCAACCCCACCCATTCGCTGATTATATGCATGTATTATGTATGGTTGTTCAACGACAGCCTTCATGATCTTTTGGTTTTGCACATCGGTTTTGCACCCAAAAAATTAGACATCACGGTTACCACCTTCAGAAAGATTTAAAATATTCACATACATAGGTATATAGACTTGATAATTAATATGTGTACAGGTAATTACCGAATTATCGTTCCAGAGAACTGCGATAATATTGTTGTTTGTCAAAGCAAAAATCTGATGAACCCCAAGGTTTCTTTTTCATCAATTTTATATCATCCAGCAATGCATGATTGCTCCGACTATCTCGAACAGTACCTGTTGCAAAATAACCTTTTCGAGATAATGTACATAATAAATTATGGCTTGTTGAATGTAACATTATATTGACTTGGATCTGAAATATTCTCTAATAGTCATAGTACACCGTTTTCTCCAAGGCCGTAGTCAGCATTATTTTTAGCAGAAGCGCCAGCATATGGGATAAAGGAATAACAATATCCTGTCATAGAAGTCAACACCCAGTATTTGTAGCCAAATGGCGACCATAATATGCGATCATCTGTTCATCCACAGAAAGACTATGAGAAAATATGCCAAATTGTATGAATTTTTTATTCAGTTCAATGGAGTAATTTTGTGCAAATTTATCATTCTTGTTAGGATTATTATTGTCACAAACGTGTTATTTTCAATAAAAGTCTCAAAAGTAGCTTAACTATGTTGTCTAGTCGCCATATAATAAAGAGAAAAAAATTTTATTTTAGAACACACTTATGCCGAAGTGGGCAGAAAAATACCCATGCCCAACAAAGGCCCCCACGACACTTAAAAAAAATAAAAATATTCATATCAATACAAAGACTATAAATACTATTTGTGCCAAATTTCACCGAAATCGGACCACGGATTCTGGGGTCAGGCGTTAATGGGTTAAATCAACATTCAAGTAATATGACAACCAAGTAGACGTATGAGCAATATTTACCTTTGTGCAGTACTCATACGTTAGGGTGTGGATGTTATTGACATTGCTAGGGGGAATTAAATACATAATAGTCTGCATAAATAATTCAAATATTCCTGTAGTTCTTAATTAAAGAGAAAACAGAAAAAGGTGAAAAAAAAAATATTTCATTACATTTCTCTTTCTCTTACTTGTTGGTATGCTTTCCCCTCACTTTAGATGTGTATGTGCTGGCATACACGTGCTACGTTGCTAACATTAACATCAAACAGTTTGACAAGGATATTTATATCAATGTCAAGATAAATTTAATGACATTTAAAACTATTGTAAGTTCACGCACTACTTTCCATTCAGATTAGATGTCTATTTGGCAACCTCACTACTTGCGGATTTATTAAGAGCTTCAGCATATCCAGTTCTGAAACCTTCCTCCTCCGCTTTTCGGTTAGTATTCTTGTTTTTAGTATGTAACCACGGTTGTAGATTGGCTTTTGGCCCCATAACATAAATTACTTTTTTTAAAAACATCATCAGCAATAATCGATGTTACCATCCGTTGAGAATTTTCAATTGTAAGCCGCACAGAATTGTTAGTAACAGGTATTCCACGGGCCACTGACACATTCCTGATAATAAGCCACACCGAACAGTCACTTTTCGGCATACGGAGACTTTTCCTTAACCATTTTTGGGTTTTCCAAAGCCCATATGCGACAATTTTGCTTGCTGCCATAATAACCATTGTGCAATAAATGATCTTCACTGTTGAAGAAAACTTTGTTCAAATATAGGCATTGAAAGCCTGTTACTCTAATATTCAATAAATATGTGTGCAGTATTGCTGCATGAGTTGGACTTTAAATGGATGGGAGACCATAACCAATTGCAAAATAGTGAACCATAAAACAAGGGAACGCTATGGAATCGTTAAATTCGGTTTATGAAACAGAATAGATATTTTCGACAGTGCATACACTTCGATAATGCAAAATGCGTGATTAGATTTGTAACTCTGCCAGTCTCTACAATTTTCTTTAGAATTTTGACAACTCTGATGATGACGGCGATAATTGCCCTGTAATTCTGGAAAATATGACCACGTTTGAAGCACCACTTTTTTTCCTAAGTTTTAACAATTTTTACGTTTTCTTTGGTTTTTTAACAATACACAGTGGTAAGTAGCACTAGGTTTCATGAAGATGCGATGCAATGGTTTAAATCCCAGCTCAGACACCTCGAACTAAACAAAATATGAAAAATATACTTCTTTCCAAGACTTTCTGCCAGCAGTCTTCTGACAAAAAATTTTAGAGTAAATGAAATTACCATGAAAAGCTTCTCAAAAATTTATCGTTCGGAAACATCTTTATACACTGCACATGAATAAAAGAAGACAATTTGTCTAAAAGAAACCGTTTAAAACAAAAAAATTTTGACTAAAATTTAAGCCTCTCCTAACAAGCATTGTTTTTCTTACGTTTTCTGTCCCTGGTGTTAATATTTTGTGACCTTTTATTTAAGATTTTTGGCAGGTAGTAAGTATACCAGCCCGTTTTTTTTTACGTTCTAAATAATAAACCAGAAACAAATTTAAAATGTAAGAGCGTAACATATTAAAAGGAAATTTCATGTGGTAATGAAACGTTAAAGAGGCATTAAAAACGAGTGTAAAACCTCTTAAAAAATACCTCACTATAATCGAGCGACGTGTCAAATCGCTGGCCCGCTTTTATTAAAAGCTTTAGGCGTTCGATAATAATACGAGTAGAAATTTAATGTTGAAGTCTTGGAAACAATGAAATTTAATTCGTGAATTTTAATAAAAAATAAACCGAATTACATAAAGGTTATGCGGCATGAAATGGCCTCACATCATGGGTGTAATTTCGTCTTTAACTGTTACGTTAAAAACAAGCCGACCAATAAATAAATTAAATTTCTTAAGTTTGGTTTCCTTTCTATTTTCCTCCTCCGTCACTCTCTCTCTATTCCTTTTGATAGAACTTTTTATTTATTTTTTCTCTTTTTGTATGCCACAATATAACAGCGGTAAGCGAAATATTTATGACGGTTTTCGTATTGAACTTTAAGACTTTTAAAAATGAAGTGCTAATGCGTTGTAATACACCATACGACATCAACGTATGCTGAAAGAACACACAGTGGAGGACAAAACAACAAATAAATGAAACTGAATGAAAAAAAAACTGTTTATAAGTGCTGAGAATCTAAGGAATATAAGCAATTATGATGGCAAATTCCAACATTAAAGCAGTGTAATGACGAAATCGTCACCGTAGTCCAGCAGGCACGGTTCCAAACCATGGTTCGGACATGTCGATCAAATCTAAATATGAAAAAATATTTCTTCGGTGACTTCCTCTCAGCAGATTTCTGGCAATAACTAATAAATAAAATTGCCATTGAAAGTTTCTCAAAAATCTGTCGCTCAGAGTTGACTTTAAACTGTAGGTCCCGGTCCCGCCGCTCATGTATAAAATCAACACACACATCATGAGTGTATTATGTATGTATGTTATAATGAAATCAGAGAGCAATCTTTACATTTAAAGCATACATAAGACTCAAAGCAGTACAAAGCATACGATTGTCCACAAGAAATGTACTGTAAGCCACTGTATACGGGCTATGATTATGTGTAATAAATCGCGATGAATACACAAATATTTCATGGAGAGAACGTAAACTCGCCTTATTTTTCGTATAAACCTCACAGAAATTATTCTGTTAATGGCCTAATGAGCACATTTTGTCTACTACATTATTATTTAACCGTCTTAACCCATTTGGCGCCGCCGTACTCAATTGAGTACAGGTAATCATAAGGCGAAATTTTTTAAAATTTGAAAGTTTTTGTAATTTTTTTTTTGCGTTTTTAGCATAAAAGAAACATATTCCCTGTTAAAATAATAAACATATCTGGCTATATATATATCGACTGTCACAAAATGGACTCTTAAACTTATACAAAATTGGTGTGGCCAGATAAGCACAGACTTTACCAGTTTTTAGCTTTTTCAGTTTTGTTCATTTCTGTTTTATTTTAATTTTCTAAAAGCAAGCATTTCTGTTTATAAAATATGTAAAAACAAATGGTCTGCAATTTACTTTCACAAAGTTATGCTTATTTAAATACAACTGTACTCAATTGAGTACAGCGGCGGAATCCATATACAAAATGTGGTAACACTGTTGTGTTTACAGAAATATAAATGCACATCTATGTAAGACGGGAATTCCACTGGATATTGCTAAACTTTCGATTTTTATTGTGGAAAATCGGAGGAAATTTCTACTGATCCCCTAGGGTCAAGAGTAGTAAACAAATTGCTTGAGAAAATGGAGACTAACTCAGCATCGTATGAAGTATTTTTTGATAACTTTTTTACTAGCTATAATCTCTTGGTGGATCTCAAAGAGAAAGGATCTCGTGCGACTGGAACAATTAGAGAGAATAGAACAAAAAAGGTGTCCATTACGAAGTTCGAAAGAAATGAAAAAATAAGAGCGGGCCTCATATGACTATAGGTTTGACAAGCAAAATGAAATTCTTTTGGTGAAATGGAAAGACAATAGCGTCTGTACAATGGCAACCAACTATTACACAATAGAACCATTAGGGGCAGTCAAACGTTGGTCTTCTACACAACGACAAAAAAATTGATATCAATATACCAAAAGTGTTTCAGTCATATAACAAACATATGGGAGGAGTAGATGAGCTGGACCAGTCTATTGCACTCTACAGAATTGCCATTCCTATATAATAGATATGGCCATTGTAAACGCTTGGCGGTTATATGTAATGAATCATAGCGATAGCATGGATCAACTTTTATTCCGACATTCAATTGCAAGGTACTATTTACGTCAAAACGTCCAAACTAAAGTTCGACTTTCATCATCATTGGTCCTAGGGTTACCCCAAGATGGTATAGGCCACTACCCCGAAAAGTTGGAAAAACAATTAAGATGTGCTTTATGTCATGAAAGAGTTCGCTGGAAATGCAAGGAATGTTTAAAAACATTATGCATTGAAAAACAATGTTTTGAAATTTTTCACCTATAACCCGCCGCTGTACTCAGTTGAGTACACCCTCCCTACTCCACCCTTTTATTATTTTTTTTAATTTTTCATACTTATATATTAATTTTGTATACAATGAATTAAAAAATAAACTTTTTTGTTAATTATCGCTCCTGGATTTATTTTGGCGTTTAATGGGTTAAGAAAATTTAAAAAAATATCACTTCTTTTCGTCACTGTTGTCTCTTGAGATACACATGTTTATTATCAAACTGTTATTTGTAGCTATTGTACTGGAGTTGTAACATAGATAGCTTCACGTTTTTTACATCTTTATATAACGTACCTTAACATAGGAAATATTAATTTTACCCGCAGTATCGCAGTAAATTTCGTAGTTTAAAAAATCGAAAATGAAAAAACAAAAAATTACTTCAAATTTATTTCTTTCATTATAATTTTTTGTTCTTTTTTTAGCTCTCAAACATAGTATATGTTTCGATTTATTTAAGAATTTGTATACTACAGAAGTATTGGATCTTTTTAGTACACCTTAGTTTAGATTGGAAGGTTGGCTCATCACTGTATTCACAATTTTATGTCTTCACCCAGAGAACCTTTTGGTCCATTGTGGCACTTCAAATAAGAAAAAAAAAATAGAAATGTGGAAAAGAAAAGAAGAGAAAGGGAAGAAGGAAGAACAAAAGAAAAATAAATTTAAAAATTATGGCGAAACAAACAATTCGCCATCATTACACCCATCTCTAACGATGTCCCCATAGCCATTCAATCCCGTTTAAAAAACCTATTAAATCCTCTAGAGCTGTAGCCTCCCAGATCTACCAGTTCTAAAACAAATCGCCTACCTAGCCAAGGACACACTGGCATGGAAAATGTTCCACTGTTTCCTCTACTCCTTCACATAGCCTACAGAAAGCTAAGTTATCCCTATTCCACCTACTGATGTTATGTCTCAAGGGGTCATGTTCTTTAGTACTCCTATAGTAGCTTTAATCTCCCGTCTTCCCATGCGAACGATAAGTTTGGTTTCTATAGGGTTATGCTGTTCTTATGGCCAAATGGACAGTTAATAAAATTTTTCGTCAATAATCCAAAAAAAGAAAAAAAATTCTACTAGTGGTTTTTAGTACACCTCAGGTTAGATTGGAAGGGTGGCTTATCACTGTATTCACAGTTTTATGTCCTCATCCAGAGGCCGTTTGGTCAATTGTGGCTCTTCATATAAAAAAACCGAAAATGAGGAAAATGATTAAGAGAAGACAAAGCAGAAAAAAGGGGAAACAAGATAAATAAAAAAATTTAAAAATTAAGGCGAAAAAAACAATTCGCCATCATTACACCCATAGATTAAGTTATCTCTCTAACGATGTCCCCATAGCCATTCAATCCCGTTTAAAAAACCTATTATATCCTAGAGTCTGTAGCCTCTCAGATCTACCAGTTCCACAATAAATCGCCTACCTAGCCAAGGATACACTGGCATTAAAAATATTCCACTGTTTCCTCCACTCCTTCACATAGCCTACAGAAATCTGAGTTAGTCCTATTCCACCTACTGATGCTGTGTCTAAAAGGGTCATGCTCCGTTAGTACTCCTATAGTAGCTTTAATCTTCATTCTTTAATCTTCCTCTCTTTAATATTAGTGCTTCTCAACTAATTATTAAGTTAGCAACATGTGAAACATTATGCTGAAGGTGGAATTAGTGTTTAGCCCCGTTTAGCCCAACGTCCATGCAAAGTATGTTCGTTTTTAGAATACAAAAAGCAATGAGAACGCTTGCCGAACCGTAATGTAATTTTGTTAAGTATTTAATTTGCTCTACATATGCTAAAATGAACATACATTCCGTCAACAGTTGACTAAACTTTTACGTTTCGAATCAACTGTTTTGGTTTTGTATCTTAGAAAGATGTATAAGTCGTTAGTATTTCTATTCCATTCCGTACGTGTAGCAAGTATAAATAAATATATTTTTATAAAAGTACCATTTGCTGCAAAAAAGTACTCTTTCAATTGTAGTTCAGTACACTCAAAAAAAGAATCAAGCCATCCGGGCTTGATTCAATCCATATCGGTCACAATAGTACGGTAAGTACGGTTTGGCTTGAATCAAGTACAAAAGAGTTGAATCAAGCCCGAATCAGCCAAGTACAAAAGTGTTGATTTTGGGATCAAAGTGATCTCATCATGTATTTGGTTTAAGCATATTTTTTCTTGATTTAAGATCGAATTCGTACTTGATTCAAGAGAATCAGAAGTTGAAGTAATCCTTAAGCGCACTTGTTTCAAAAATTATAAAGTTGATTTAAGCTAGATTTCGTACTTGAATTAACTTATAAATGGGATTGAATTGAGGCAAATCGTACTTTATTCGAGCACAATGAACTTGATTTAAGCCCTAAATTGTACTTGATTTAAACATAAATTTATCCAAAAACGAGCTTGTTTCAAGAATTTTTACCTTGATTTAAGCTCGAACTCGTACTTGATTTAATCCTAAAATCGATTGATTTGCAAAAAATGCAAGTCATCGACCGGAATAATCCAAGTCATCTACCAAAGAAATGCAACTTGCGAAAAATACGACATTTTGTTGGATTTATATTGTATAAATACACATGAACTAAATGAGAATTATTAAAATTTTTACTTTTGAACTTAAAAACCCACAATTCCATAACTCAAAATAACACTTTTTTAAATAGATTTGAGCTTTTTAGTGTTGATTTTAGTAATATAAGGTTTAGTTTTTTAAATCAATCCCGTTTTTTGCTTTTTTTAAGCAAACAATAGCCAAAACGGGCTTAATTTTTCAAGCACGTTTTTTGGCTAAAATTGAGAATAGAAAAGTTGATTTTAGCACGCCGTTTTTCTTTCTGTGTACCATTTAAAAAATTCTATTTTGCAACACTGGTATCTAGCATAAATCAATGTGATAATCTGACACTGCCAGATCAGATGTGACCTTAAAACATTCCTCTCAATACCTCTTGAGCTCTTCGGTATATGTTTTCTATCCCGTTCGGTTACTCTAATGACCTCCCGAACCTCTGCTTAAAATACGCTATATTCCGCCCATATGAATTTCAATGAAGACCCCCACTCCCGTGTCTGCCTCCATTTTGAATTCATCCGGTTAATAGCCGTGCCATTGAAGAGTTTATCCGAACCTATTCAAACTCCCCTATCAGTTATTGTCACATTCGGTGTATCGCAAAAGTAAACATTTGTGGCCATATTATTTGGAACTCACTGGACCTAACACATTCAGTCTAAAGAGGCTTCTAGCTGCTACCTTCCTAACAGATTTCTCAATCTAGAGTAAGTGAAGAATGACATCCAGAGCTGCCACTTTTGGCACACACCTCTGTATCTTAGAAAGAATGTTTCTATTGCTCCTTGTATTCACTGAATTCCACCATACCATGCCATACATCTACAGGTAAGAGGTGTAAAACCAATTTGTTTTACTTGGTCTAAGGCCCCAATTCCTACCCATGGAGTATTGCATGCATTGAAACCTTTCCTAATACTCTCAGTCAGTGTGACCAGGTTTCAAAAATGTTTGCAGCTAAATCCTATCCAAAATAATGCCAAAAAAAATGCTAAATTTTTGTTAATAATATTATGAAGAAATTCTTCACTATTTGTACAGCTGTTTCCACAAATTAAGTTTGATTATATAAATAAAACCAAATCGAACTCAAAAACAAATTATTTATTCTGTTCAAGAATCGTAAACTAAAATTATAAAACAAATATTAAAAAATATATATTTTTCAGTCCTTATACATATATTTATGTATACATATATGTAAATATAATATATAAATACATAAAACAATTTTGGACAAAAGCGACCATTAAATCATGTAACATTTTATGTATTTTATACATACATATATTCTAAAATGTAAAAAAAACAAAACTATATTGCTATTTAATAGCATTTGTACTTCACAAATAAATTAGTTTAAACAAAAATAACAACTTTTGGCTACATATTAAATACTTCATCAAAAGTGTATTCTTCACTTTATGAGGGCTCTGTTATAATATCATATAAATTTGTATCACATTTTTGGATTAATTCTTTAGTTATTTGAAAACTTTGGCAGCATTTATTCAATCTTTTCAATCCACATTTTATATAGAGGAGTGAATTGATTGTATTTAATATCATTATATTTCTTATTTTTGTTTTTGAAAGATTCATTTCGCTAAATACACGTTCAACTTCTGCATTACTAAATGGCAAAACTAAAAATTTCATAACAAAATCGGACAATTCCTTGAAGGGATTTTCATTCACAGCATTCTTGTATTCATAAACTTGTATCCAAAACTCAATAGTTGTCTTCTGATTTTCCCACTCGTATGAAGTTAATTTTTGCCATTGCATTTCTAAAGTTGTAATTTCATCATTTAAAAAATTTATCATTTCTTCTTTGAAATTTTTAAAAAATTTTAAATAATTTACTTTGATTTATTTTTAAACTATTATCAATAGCAAAAAAGTTAATATTTTTTAAACTTAACAAATTTTTGGGTAATCTTTGCCTTAGTTGGCGTATTAACTCTGCTATGAAATTTCTACATATTATTCTAATTTCTTTTTCAGTTTCAGAATTTATATATGTTCTTGTTTTTAAAAAAATTTTCAAACTCATAATTAAAATATGGTATAGGTATATAAAAATTTTCTAAGGATGAAGTTAAAGGATCAAAATATTCAGATTTTAAAACTATTTGAGATGAAAGTTTTTTAAAAGAATGTGTAATTCTGAGAATAAGAGTGTAGGATCGGTGTCATTACTTTCAAACATTACATTAAACTATGTACAATCAATCAAATTTTAATTGTAACAGGGGTAAAAATGAAAAATAAATTGAAGCTAGAAAATGCTAAACAAATTATTAAAAAATGCTAAAAAAAATGCCAAATGCTAAATCGAAAATTTGCAGCTAAATCAAAATAAAAAATGCTAAATCTAGCTGCAAAAATGCTAAAATGGTCACACTGCTCTCAGTACACCTCAGAATATATATTTTTTTTTTTTTTTAGTTTATTTTATTTGCAATCTATTTTACAAATTTAAAATAATGAGCAAATTTCATAACATAAATATAACATATATTGAGTTGCTAAAACTCAAAAGAAAAGAGTAAATACAAAGAAATTTTACTTTTTTAATTTTAATACAATATGCTATATGGTATTATAAAATCAAATAATCTTAGAAATTAAATAATTTTTTTTTTTATTTTCTGAAGGGTAGGTCAAGGACATGTAGTCTTTTGAGTCTTTTGATTTCATTACTATCATCTAACAGATTTATTGCTAACACATTTGAATGATTACTTAGTCTACTCAGGTACCTTACGCTAAAGTTATGAATCCATCTTTGACCATTAAAATTCTAAGATCTCTGTGTATACTTTTGTTGGTGATAAACCATGGCGCATTTGTTAGTAGTCTGAGAGTTTTAGACTGGTATCTCTGTAATATCTCCAAATTGGAATTACTTGTAGTTCCCCAGAGTTGAATGCCATAAGTCCACACAGGTTTTAATATTGCTTTATATAGCAGAATCTTGTTTTCTAAGCTTAAGCTTGACCTTGGGCCAAATAACCAATACATTTTTCTTGTTTTTATTTTAAGTTGTTCAAGCTTCTTTTTAATATGGTGCTTCCAGGTAAGTCTTCGATCTAGATTGAGGCCTAAGTATTTAACAGTATTGCTGCTTGGAATAATCGTGCCATTTAGGTATACTGGCGCGCAATCATTTTTCCTTAGGGTAAATGTGACGTGAACAGATTTTGTGTTATTTACTTTTATGTTCCATTTTTGAAGCCAATCTTGAATAAGATTTAATTGATTTTGCAGCATGTTAGAAGCTGTGACTGGCGATTCATCTGAAGCTAGTATTGCAGTATCGTCTGCATAGGTAGCAATGGTGATATTTTCAATTGTTGGCATATCAGCTGTAAAAATGGTATACAGTACTGGTCCCAGAACACTACCTTGTGGAATACCCGCGTTGATGCTACCAAAGTTTGAGTAGTCTTCATTAACGCTTACAAAAAAATATCGATCTTGAATATATGTCTTTAACATCAAGTAAAATGGGGCTGGGATAAGGTTTTTCAATTTATATAAAAGTCCAATATGCCAAACCTTGTCAAAAGCTTGTTGAACATCTAAAAATACGGCAGAACAATATTGTTTTCTCTCTAAGGCATTCGAAATTTTATTCACAATCCTATGACACTGTTCTGGTGCCTCAGAATATATAAAAAAAAAAATGAGAAACAAAAACTTAATTTCAGACACATAAAACAAGTTCTTGAACGTTGGATGAAAACATTGCAAAACCAAGTATTTTTTAATGTAAAAAGTTTAATGCTTGTAAAGAAAAATATTTGCTTTGCACTCCTTTAAAGTTCTGTCATTGTTAAAAATCTTTACATTGTCCCTCACAAAAAATTGTTGTAAAATGTGTACAGAAAATAAAAACCAAACATTTCATTTTAATTTGACTGACATTTTTATTGGACAGCTTTTATATGAGGTAAGTATGCGTGAAACCTTATATTTCCTCTTAAATTTATATGAAATTGACGTTGTGTAAAGAATGTAAAGTTTTTTACGTACGAATTAAAAAAAACCTCCATTTATAGATGGCAAAGAAAATTGCTTTTTAACTTCTAAACGAAGCTGGGCGATGCTCAAAAGGTTAGAACGCTTACGAAAATTCCGCCGCTGGCAGTTTCTGTCATAAAAATCATTGAAATAGAAAGACTTGAACTAAGGGAATAATGCTGTGATGGGAGTAATAAAACTTTTCAATTATTGGCCATTTATTAAGACATTAAATTAATGAAAGTTTTCGATTTACGACTTGCATAAATTGAATTTAGGCCGACAGAAAAATAACGTACGAATTATTTATTGAAAATTATAATAAAAAGCGAAACGAAAATAAAAATAAAATCTCTCTCTCTCTCTCTCGTATATTGCTGCAATAATCATTACGTTGTAATTTATGGATTTTATGAAGCAAAAATTGGAATTTATTTCAACAATATTTAAGCCTAAGAAAATAAAAAAACTTTAAGATTCATTCGGAGTCGACTTTAAACTGTAGGGCCCGCATATCCTGTATAAAATTAACACACCGACAACATAAATGGTGTGAGAAGCTAGGTTGTAATCCTGATTGAAGGGTTATAATGATGTGCATTTATACGTGTGATGACATTGAAAGTCTAGCCTTTGAATCATACTCAGTCAACAACGTTAGGAAATAGGCTAGAAACGCTCTACATGCCAGTACGTATTAACAAACGATGCGATTTATCGAATTTTTTTTAATTCATTTTCAGTTTCAAGCTGGTATTCAGACAAGGAATGAATTATCACATTTATCGTGATATCATGGTTGGATAAATTAGTATAAAGGGGAGTTGTAGCTTTATTTAATCAAGACTCATTTGAGCACACATAGCAGTACATTGTGATACGTTGAAGCAGAAACTAAGTTTCAGCCGGTCTTGAAAATTCTGCATCAGAGTTTAACATTTAAAATATGACTCCAATAGAACCAAGTTGAAATTCCTCTTGGAAATCTAACGAATTTAGTTAAAAAAAAAGAAAGTTATGTTATCCCCTATCGGGAATGAATCAAATGAGAGAATTCTGCGTAAAGATAGAAACGGACATGAACTAATAATGTCAACCGATCTGCAACCGCTGCGGCTATCCATTACTCACTAATACGTAATAACAGTTACAGTGATAGATGTGTTCCCTATGACTACTGCAGGTACTTTCTTGGTATGCTTCCTATCCAGACCAGAGATCAGCAACGAGTATTCAAAGCGATGAGTAGATTCGAGTCAAACTTATTATTTCTGATACTTATACGCATTCATACTTATTTTAATATCATACTCATTCTACTCATACTCAAAGTTGGAAGTACTCGTCGTATTCATACTTAACAATACACATGATGTTATTGACTTCGATTCGTCTCTACTTAACATTTACACGAAGCACAAAATAAGTATGATTCGCGTACGAACACTACTATACTCACAAGAAGATTGTGTGTATGCTTTACTTGTTGTCTTTGTCTTTCCTTTCTTCTTTGTTTGTATGTGCAACAATAACAAAGGCTGTAAATTTTGATGAATGATTCGAGCCACTCGAATCACTTATAAGTATTATAAGTATTTTTCTAAATTTATAAATCAGAATGAGTAGGCGTATGAATCAAACACATTTCGAATGTTGTGAGTTTGATGTCAACGTTGTACTCATACTCATTGTAACCTATACTTATAAATCAATGCTGTAGCGAGTACGAATGAATCAGAGTAGTTGAATTTCAAGTCTGTTGATTCACTCATACTCAAAATTGCATGAGTCCTTATGAGTAGCGGAAAAACGATTCATTGCTAATCTCTGATCCAGACATCTCCCACTAAACGAAATATAAAAAAAAATTATATTTCTTCGGCTTCTGCCTCGCAGCAAATTTCTATTAAAAATCTCCGAGAGGAAATAAAAAATTGCCATGAAAATGTTTCGCAAAAAACTGTCGTTCGGAATCGACTTTGAATTGTAGGACCTGCCACTTACGGATAAAATTAATACAAACAACATAAGTGGTGTGTGCAGCTAGGTCGTAATCCTGACTCAGGGGTTGTAATGACCAATTATGTAAGCATGTTTTATATAAGGGAAATTTCTGCCTCAGCATTGGCCCTTAGGTCAGCCAGACTGTAAAGTACACCATAAATGTTTCCGAATCTGAAGTCTGTCTATTGGCTACGTCCTCAGTAACCTGCAATATAACATAAAGTGAAGGTCAAGGCTGAGATCTTTCCAGAAAACCACAGTGAACTTTGTCTATCGAATGCTGTTTCCAGCAGCCCAATTCCTCGTGATAACAGCACTGAAAATTCAATCTAATAGGGAGGAGATAAACGTAATATTGTAAAACTCCTCTCTAATATTTATTATTGCTAAAAAGATAGTACAGTTGGTACTGTAATCTGCAATCTTGCGGATGGATTTAAAAATGCCGCATTCAGTTTAGGCTATCCTAGGCTGCTAATCACTTCGGCTACCTGACTAAAACCCAATTTAAAAATAAATTGCATCAAATGGCGTCTTTCTATTAATTTTCTTTAGCTTTTTGAGACATTGGATTTTTGTTACCTTTTTTTATAGCTTTCGTGCCACTGTGCCCAATAGGCCTTTAGTCAAACATTCAGTTGAATTTTTTGCGTTATTTTTCTTGTATTTGTTTTAATTTCTTTCTTAAAGAGCAAAAGTATTAAAGACTTCTAAAATGCTTAATTTCGTCTAAGCAAAGTGCTAACAATACAACTACAATAGCATTGACGACTTAAATTGTTTGAGTAGAATTGCAGACAATATCGTTTTATTTTTAAAATTGTAAGCGATTTGTGTTGGCATTACATTGAAAAACCCATTTAAGTTCAGTTGATTTCATTTAATTTGATTTGTACGTTTTTGTTTTCTTTTCTTTTGGAACGCTTTTCGTTCAAATTTATTTTTTTCTACGCCAGGAAAAACAAATCAATGTATGGCATTCAGTTAGTGTGTCAGATCTGTGTCTGGTCTGTTAGTGTTGGTTGTGAAGAATCAATTTTAACCTACCTGAGCATGAACCCATTTTTTATATATTTTTTATCTTCTGGTATATGAATAAAAAACTCATGTCTGTTCGGAACATACATAAGTCGTGTGAGAAGCTAGGTTGTAATCCTGACTAAAGAGTTTTAATGACCAATTGTGTATGTAAGGAGTGCGCACGAAAAAAACTGGACTTACATTTTTCGTTATACAAATAAAACTAAGTGGCGGATTTTTTTCTTTTTATATTTCAATTAAAGTAAATAATATTTGAATTCTTTTGTGTATAAAATTTTTTTCTGACAAAGGTCTCAGAGCATCCAGCTTTTTGAGCCACTTTTCTTCCAGAGATGTTAGGGTGTTTTTTGAAAAATACGTATTATTTTACTTGCTTTGTTTTGGTCGGCAACTCCTTTTTTCTTCCACTTCCACGCTTTCTCTCAATACTTAAAGACTCCTTATATTGTTTTATTCTTACCTTAGAAACTGTTTTGTGGTTAACACCTGCGAGCCTAGCAATCGTTTTTTGTAAGCGGCGCGGTTTTTCATTGAAAATTTCAATTATTTTTTTATGACATTCTTGTTGGGTGCCCATTTTCAAAAAACTAATTTTACTATTGCAATGAGATTTAGCACTAGGATTTTGAAACAGATGACTTACAAAAACAATGTAACGGTATTCAGTTTTTTCATTTATGATAAAAGTTATAAGCTTAAAAGTAGGCCCATTTTTTTTTTGTGCGCACTCCTTATGTAAATATCACGTAAAAGAAAAACAATCTCTCACTATTGACTCATTAAAAATTCACGTAACATAGAATGCAGAGCTATGTAGCTGTCGTTTTAAAAAGTTAAAGTTGCTTTTTGCCTCTATGATCACTTTCCTTTGTTTTTTCTTAAATTTCCCGTTTTTATTACAAGCGGTGTTCGGTTGATTGTACTAAGCTGTGTACTGGCTGTGTCCGACCACATAGAAATACCTAAAATGGCACACAAATGTCTTGAAACAATATTGTATTGAACATAAATTTATTATGGAATAACGTATGGTTGGTTGGACTGTTAAAATTATTGGTTAGGGGGAAGGGTTAGGCTCAATTTTTTTTTTTCAGTTAAAAGAATACTAAGCCGGATTCATGGCTGTCACAGTATCAATCGAATTCACTTATAAACTGTTATTGAAGAAAAGCTTCCAAATATGAGAAAGGCTGTTTTCAAGTATTTAGTTGAGAGGCTTACAGAAAGACTACTTAGGCGAATATTGAAAAATAAAATTTTGATTCCTTTTACTAAGCATTCTATAAAGGACGGAAGATGTTAAAAATTTTTATTTGTAGCTCCTTAAACGAATCTTGTTTGTAATAGGGCTTTTGTAACAAAAAAGAATAAGAAGTTACACAGAGAGAAAGGTTTTTTTTTTTGGAAATATTCTTCCTTCTAAAAATAAAGTATCATCAGAGAGGGAGCATTATGTTTAAAATTTTAAGTTGGCAGAATTAGTTTTACTAAGTTTTTCTAACATTTTTGTTTTGCTTTTTTCTCCGTGTACTTAGCAAATATATGAAAATCTTAAAAGCCATATAAAAGTATACACACGATTTGATTTCTCTTGGTGACTCTGTGTGTAAAATTAACAATCAACCCCTCATTTAAAAGGCAAATAAAGGTCATTACGGCATTTGCAATAAAATTACATTTTTCTATTCATTTTTTGCTCTTTCTCTGTAGCATACGCTCTTTCTCTCTCTCTTTCTTTTCTCGTTAGAATGAAAATGTGTCTGTATTTAAATCTAATTTTGTTTGAATATTTAGTCGATGATGCTACATTTCAATTGACAATTTTCAACGTATGCTGCTGGAGTAGAAATATTTCATTTAAATTGTAAAATTATAGCCAGCAAAGGAATACGCTTTCGAGAACATATCGTTTAACAGTTTGCATATCATATCATTTCTAACGAAACTAGTTTCATTTAAATAAAACAATCCGCAAAAATATTCCAAGAAAAACAGTAATTTGATAATGCTGCAAAATTTATTAAATCCTTCCCCTTTAAAGAAGAGTTTTTTTTTCCGTTTCCTATGATTTTTATTTCAATTATACTCTTTGTTTTATATTTATTTGTCTGTCATGTAAAGTGCACATATTTTTTCCTTTAAAATGTTTAAAAAATATTTTAAAACTTGCTTCCATATTTAAAATGTAAATATGTTTGCTTTGTGAACTATAATAGAGAAAGTTTTTAAATGAAAAAACAATAAAAACCCCACTAAAATTCTTTGAAATATCCTTTGAATTTAAATACAGAGATTTTAAAACCTAAAAGTTTTTTAAGAACCTCTCTAAAGCAGCTCTGGAAACTCTGTGGTATTAAAGACCGAAATAACGGTCTTTATAACGATCGGTCGAAATAACGGTATATTTCGAAAACAAGAGCTAACCTAAAAACCGGTTAGCACCACTGGATTCAGCGTACCCGAATTAGGTTAACCCGCCAGGTTTATTATAATAAACTAAACCGTTTTTGAGTTTCGCGAATATATGTTGTGCAACCTCCACCATTTTCGAAATAACGGTATATTTCGAAAACAAGAGCTAACCTAAAAAACGGTTAGCACCACTGGATTCAGCGTACCCGAATTAGGTTAACCTGCCAGGTTTATTATAATAAACTAAACCGTTTTTGAGTTACGCGAATATATGTTGTGCAACCTCCTCCATTTTCGAAATAACGGTATATTTCGAAAACAAGAGCTAACCTAAAAAACGGTTAGCACCACTGAATTCAGCGTACCCGAATTAGGTTAACCCGCCAGGTTTATTATAATAAACTAAACCGTTTTTGAGTTACGCGAATATATGTTGTGCAACCTCCTCCATTTTCGAAATAACGGTATATTTCGAAAACAAGAGCTAACCTAAAAAAACGGTTTCAGCGTACCCGAATTAGGTTAACCCGCCAGGTGCCCCGCTTGTCACTTTTTCCAACTAGTACAGTGTAATAGTTAGACATGAGGCCACGGTTTACACTCCAGGTTAGACATCTCCAACAAAATGAAATATGAAAGAATATTTCTTCGGCGACTTCCTCTCAGCAGATTTCTGGAAAAAACTCTGAGAGTAAATGAAATGACCATGAAAAAGCTTCTCAAAAATCTGTCGTTCGGCGTCGACTTTAAACTGTAGATCCCGCTATTCATGCATAAAATTTAAACACGCAACATAAGTGGTGTGATAAGATAGGTAACCCTCACTGAAAGGTTGTAAGGACCAATTATGCATGAATGTATATAGAATTTAATAGTAAGTAATAATAATAGTTAGACGTCAGGCCACGGTTCACACCACTTGTCAGACATCTCCAGCAAACTGAAATATGAAAAATATTTCTTCGGCGACTTCCTCTCAACAGATTTCTGGTAGAAACTCTGAGAGTAAATAAAAATTGTCATGTATCGTATACAATCAATAAAACACCATCTCACTCGCTCGCTATGCCTCACTCTTTCTCTCTCTGTCTCTCTCACTCTTTCTCTATTCTCTGCGCATTTTAAGACATCATTTAAACTCTCTGTAAATTTCTTTAAACTAACAGAATTCTGTAAATACAGTATTGTTTAACAGCAACAGGAAGGAAAAGAGCTATTTATTGTTATTGGAAAAATTTATAATTTAAATTTACGTATGAGTAATGGCTCGGTTTTCTTTTTTTACCGTTTTTATTTTAATAAATTCATTATTGAGTTTTTATTTGTCTCTCTTTTTCAATTACCTACCAGAGCATTGGAAAGTTTCCTGTTTCGTGTTTTTTTTTTTTTATGACGTAAATTAATTTACAGTAGAAAAGAAGCCTTTGAAAGGACTTTAAACAATTTAATGACGTCATTTTATGTTAACTCTCTGGTTTTTAGCTTTTATAATACAGTTTACGTTACAATTGAAACGTCTGGCTTTAAGATTTGATTTCAAATATGATTTTTTCCTGATTTTTTCTGCTTTTTTTTTTTTCATACAAATATATACGATTTCTTTTATAATTGTTGTTATAAAAATACCTTTTTTTTTTTTTTTCTTCTTTATATTTGTATATTTGTTTGTAATGATTTCACGTTTAAACAACCACATTTAACTAAATGTTGATGTTTTTTTGGCTTTCCATTTATTGTTATTACCTTTTGTTATTACCTTTTGGCTTAATTTATTTTGTTTTTCTATTTCTATTTGAATCATGCTTTATGCAATAAAAACTTGAATTGTTAAAGTATTTATCGTTAGAAGCCTAATGATAACAATACGACGTTGATACGTGTTGAAACGTTTAGCATTCATAGGCTGAACAGAACGGAAACGAAAAACAATGGCGTGCTGATTTGCTGGCTCTTTTTGGATTTATTAATGCTGGTGTTATTGCTGTTTCGCCATTGAAAATTAATTTATTTCATATATTTATATACGGATTTAAAATTTGATTTGAATTTTTGATGTGAATTTTTATTAAAAGATTTTCGTTCTCTCATGCATGTACTACATCATCATAAAATATCATTCTACCTTTACGTTTAAGTATTATTTCGAATGTCTGTAGTGTGTCATTTTACAAGGTCATATGATTCTAACTAATGGCATTGAAATTTTAGAATGTTTGCATTAAATCCGTAAAATAAAATTGGATTTTTTGGTTTTCCATTTAAAATTGCACAACAAAATATAAAAGTTTTATTTGTAACATTTATGGCTTTACAGTACTTTGATTTGAAACAGTAAATAAACAAATTGTTTATTAAAAAAAAATAAACTTTAAAACCATTAAACTACGTGTGAAACTTAAAAAAAAAATTACAAATTTTAAGTTCAATTATGGAAATTGAAATAAATTGCCAAACAAAGCATTTAAACGGAATGTAAATGAAGAACAATATTTTCTTCTTTTTTGTATGAAAAACCTCAAAACATCATAAAAGTTGACTTAGTTACGTGTCGCCGTAGTCTAGTAGATTGTGTGTTGGCTTATTAGACATGAGGCCAAGATTCAAACCCCAGGTCAGACATTTCGAAATCTCGAATATCGTAAAAATCCTAAGAGTAAATAAAATTGCCATGAAAGGTTTCTAAAAATCTGTTGTTCGAAGTCGACTTTAAACTGTTGGTTCCGCCACTCATGTATAAAATTAACACACACGGCATAAGTGATGTAAGAAGTTAGGTTGTAATCCTGACTAAAGTGTTGTAAGTAGGGTTGCCAGCCTGGCTGGACTTGGCTGGTTTGTCCAGCTTTTTTGATGCTTGTCCAGTTTCAAGCTAAAATTTAATTTGTCCAGCTAAATAGAATTTTTTTTAGTACACTGCAATAACTTGGGCAATAATTTTCATGTTATCTTTGTCAAATTTTTTCAAAATATCAATCTGGATTCCGAAAGAAACATTCATGCGAGACTGCTTTAAGTTACGTTATAAATAGATGGAAATATATGGAGAAAAACAATAAAATTTTAGCTATTTTTCTAGATTTCAAAAGGGCATTTGAAACAATCGATCGTGAAATTTTATTAAAAAAACTATACAACTACGGTATACAAGATAACGAATTGAAATGGTTCCAATCATATCTAAACAATAGAAGACAAATTACAAAAATTAATAACGTAAAATCAATGGAAGTAGAAAACGATTTTGGTGTACCTCAGGGATCAATTCTGGGGGCACTTTTATTCATCATATATATCAATGATTTGGAGAAAGTTTTGGAAAAGTGTGAAATAGTACTTTACGCTGATGATACTCTGATTTTTTCAGAAGCACCAACAGATGAAATGTGCTATGAAAATTTGCAAATGGACATGAACAGGATTAACAAGTGAAAATGAAAACTGAAAATGAACAAATTAAAATTAAACAAAAGTAAAACAAAGATAATGCAAATCAATATGAACAATAATATACCTTTTAAGATAAATGATGTGATAATCGAAAAAGTAAATAAAATAAAATATCTGGGTTTTTTAATAGATAAAGATTTAAATTTCAAAGAACATTTAGAATATATATGTAAAAAAATTGGAAAGAAAATAGGATTTTTTAAACGCATTAGAAATAAACTCTCAATAATGACAGCGATAAACGTATACAATACGATTGTTAAACCTCATTTTGAGTACGGATCAACTATATTATATACGTGCTGCACAGATGAGCAAATAAATAGGTTACAAAAATTACAGAACAAGGCCATGCGAACTATTTTAAAATGCAACCGTTTTACTTCAATACAATATATGTTGGACACCTTAAAATGGATGAACATTCGGCAAAGAATAGAGTTAACGACACTGACATTCGTCAAGAAAATGGATATGGGCAATGCACCTGACTATCTAGTTGAGCAATTACAATATGTTGGCGATTCTCAACCATATAATCTACGGAATAACAGTGAATTCAGACTACAACGATCAGATACTAATGCAACGCAACGTTCACTATTCTACAAAGGACTTAGAGAGTATAACATGCTGCCATCTAGTATAAAAAATGAGGAAAATATTAATATTTTTAGAAAGAAAATTGTGAATTTTATTAGATATAACAATGTTAACTAAATTAGAGCTTTAAATTAAATTAATGATTGATTTAAATATTATATAATAAATGTAATGTAAAAGTATTAAAAATACTACTAATAATTAAATAAAAAAAAAAAAAAAAAAAAAATCATGTTAGCCAACACTGATTGTACATTTGTTATACAACTAAGTTATGATTTCCTCCTTCTATCATCACTGACAATATGTCTCAACACTTGAACAGCTGATGACATAATAAATATTATTGCGAGCGATAGTCAATTTCTTTACGTACAGCTTTTATTTTTTTGTACATGAAAATAATAAAAATAATTTGCAAAATGAAATGGATATTGATGAAAAAGCTGGTCCATCAAAAAGAACACTCACAACTTTCTGTGATAGATGGAAAGAGTTTGCAAAATATGCTAATTGGATAAGAAAAAAAGATACACGGCAGAGTGTAAATTATGCCAAACAGACATTATAATCAAATATGAAGGCAGGCGCTCGCTTGATAAACACATAAAAACAAAAAAACATAATAAAATGGAGATGTCGCAGAAGTTGTCTCAAACTATTTCGAATTTTGTAGTCCCAACAGAGACAAAAATTTTATTTTTTTATGTCCAGCTTTTTTTGTTTTGTCCAGCTTTTTAAAACCGAATGTCCAGCTTTTTGCGAATCGGAATCTGCCAACCCTAGTTGTAAGTACCAATTATGTATGTATGTATGTATGAATGTAAGCAGTAAAAAAATATCAAACCACATACAAAATAGCCTGAACGTATGAGCAACATTTATTTGAATTCCAGCTTCATAACACTCACACGCCACAGCAACAATCTTACACACCTAACCGTAACCTCAACTTGTTAGAGAATAAATCTACAAATGGGAAACTTCTCAAAGCAAGATTCACTATCGTATACATTTACTATCTGAGAGTACAAGTGTTTTTACAAAAACTATACTTGGCCTAGCTTAACAGTAAATACAGGCGGACTTAAGCTGTAAATAAAATCATTAAAGATTAAATGAAACTCATCTCACTCCCTTCGTCTTAATAAGCTCTACCGGTTGCTTTGTTCCCTTTATATGGTTATATGGTTTTTCTATGAAAACACGATCAATGTCCTTTAACACTGATCTCTGCCAATACATTACTTTTGAATGATTTTCTCCTCTTTTTTTAATTTTTTACAGAAGATATTAAAAATACACACATGTCATATGAAAACGAACGAAAAACTGTGATAAGAAAACAAATTCAATTGAAACGCAGCCCAAATTAAGAATTTAAGTACAGCAAGGGCAGTGCATATAAATCATAGGCGGTATTTACTTCTACTGCTGCATTGTCGTAATGAATGTTTAAGTGGTTATTCACATTGCCGAAACGTAATAAAAGAAAAAAACATAAAATCTCATAAAAGTTAAAAAAAAAATGTTTTACTCGTGTTTTATTACATTTGATTGCATGCAGCTGTGCTTCAATGTATTAACATGGAATAGATGACACAAAAGAAACTGCAAGTGAAACCAGCATAGATGATACCCTACCTAATAATACAGTTTTTACTCCAATATTATGAAGCGAACAAAAACAATGTAAATGAAAATAATCAAACAAAATAAGCGGACAATAATAAAATACACATATCATACGGTAAACAAATTAAAAACACAAAACAAACAAACAGCCAATAACAAAATACACACATTAAACGGTAAACAGATTACAAACACAAAATAAACAAGTAGGAAATTTGGAAATTTGAAGGAAACACAATCAAGAATCATAATAGTAACAACAAAGCTTACAGAAAGATCTCGAAGTTACCAGATATGAAATAAGACAGTATAAGTTATCAGACAATCTTGTACATTCAGTCAGTGCTGAGACATCAGTCTGTGATTAATAAACGAAAGTTGTATTAGAAAGTGCGCGTTAAGTTGAGTGGTATTAAACATCGAAAGATCGATCTTTGTTAATAAGAATCGTGAATAAAATTATATTTTACTATCAGAGTTTTTGTCAGAAATCTGCTGAGCCGAAGTCGTCGAAGAAATATTTGTTCATTTTTCGGTTTCTGTTGGAGGTGGGGTTTGAACCGTGATCTTTGGGCCTAATAAGCCAACACACAACCTACTAGACTACGGCGTCTTCAATTAACTACAGTAGATTTATTCATTTACACTGTAAAGCGTGAAGCTATAGATTTAGCCTTTGCGAACAAATCTAACATACCGAACTTATCTATATTAAGGTAGGGCGTAAATATAAATTTATTATGAAGTCGTTAATATACCCAAAAACCTTAAGACTGTTAATCTTTACAAAAAATTTCTTTTTCTTTAATTTTTATTCGGGTTTCTTTTTTTCTTTCATTAGGTTTTCCTTTTCTGTTGGCATATTTTAGTTCATCTACCTTTGACTTGACGAAAACGGACTGCAGATGTATTTTATTTTTCTTTGAATTCAACAACATTTGCAAACAAATTTTTATTGGTTTTTCGTCTTTTGTTTAGCATGTGAATGTATTTTTATTTTAGAAACACTGCCTTCTTCTATTGTAAATGTTTATTTTAAAAGGGAAAACACAAATATGAAGACATATTTATGCATTTTTAGTTTGTAAAACGAAAACGAATGAAAATATGCAGAGAAATTTGTGAATGGGTTGTACAAGGCATAGAGTCGTTGATATTTCAGGTGCTCTTTACTTTCAAAAGTAGGTTCAACAAACTGTTGTATGGCGTTAACAAATGTAAAACGAATGAATTTTATTTTAAAATCCATGAAACTAATAAATAAAGAAAAGAAACTTTTCTTGGGGCAAATAAATTAATGAAAATAAAAAAATATACAAATGCTGGGATTTAATCATTAATCATCTACGAATTGTATTTGGCAAACAGGATATTAAATTTCAATTGAAAATACATGTGCAAACTGATTATTTGAATATTCTTTGTGGTTGCATCTGTAATTGGCCGTAAATTAATACGCAAAAAAAAATGTCGGATCGTTATGAAAACAATTAATGGCTTTAGAAATAGAAAATTAACGGGTGGCGGCTAGCTTGCCGTTCACAGACTAGTTCACTCGGTGGCCCATATGGCCCATTTGTGTTACCCAGTGTGAGGTATGCCCCCTTCTCATGGTCCGTTAGTGGTGATTTTGAACCATCCAGAGCACCATGCCCAAATCTTCCAATGTTCTGTCCCCCAAAAACCAATAGCGTCTGTTCTGAAGTGCAGGGCAGTCGCATAAAAGGTCATCCACATAATTTTTTTTTTTTTTTTTTTTTGTGAAACCAGCACTCAGGGGATTGCCCCTACTTATGCAGTGCATTGTGCTGGTTTTTTAGGAAAATGGGCTATAGGAAGGTGGAAGAGAGGGAGTAGTGTTTGTAGACATCTCAAGATGCGTACGGCAAGGAAACGAGTTGCTGCTAGGTGAAGTCGCCGTGGTCTAGTAGGTAATGTGTAGGCTTATTAGACTGAAGGCCCGAGTTCGAAGCCCAGGTCAGACATCAAAACGACACTCATGTATAAAATTAACACACACAACATGAGTAGCGTGAGAAGCTAGGACTGAAGGGTGCGGGCTTCTTGGGGACATCATGGCAGCTTCTGCAGTAATTCTGTTGGGGTAGACCGAGCTTGTCAGCGAAACTGCCAATAGCGCAGTGTCCCCTTAGAATTCCTGTTATTATGCAAGCCGTTCCCTTGTCGAAATCAAGTTCTCCGGCTACTTACAGCTGCCAGTTATGTTGGACCACACATGGCTTGTTAAATTATATACGGCTTTTTCTAATTTGCATACACTTGCTTGTCATAAATTTTTCTGCTAAAACCTTCATTTTTTATACAATTCTACATGGTTTAGTTGAAGTTGCTTCATGCAAAGAGCACCTACTTTACATTAAAAGCAATACTTGCTTAGGTAGTGTGTATTAAACGCGAGCCTGTGGACATTTCGAACAAAACGAAATATGAAAAAATATTTATTCGGCGAATTCCTCTCAGCAGATTTCTGGCACAAACTCTGTGAGTAAATAAAATTGACAGGAAAAAGTTTCTTAAAAACCTGTCGTTCGGAATCGCCTTTGAACTGTAAGTCCCGCCACTAATGGATAAAATTAATACACAAAACATAAGTGGTATTAGAAGCCTAAGGGTTGTAATCGGTCGGTTAAACTGTAGGTCCCGCCACTCAGAGACAAACAACATGGGTGCTGTGAAGATCTTGATTGCAACACTGACGCAAGGGTCAATAAAAAAAGAAACAAAAAATTGCTTACAGTATCAGCTAATACAGCCAGAAATCCTGGCATATTTCGCTACCATAATCAAGAAAACAGAGAATAAAACAACGTAATTCAAGCCTTTCTTTGTATTGTGTCTTCAACACATAATGTGGTTGGGTGGGCCGGTAGCATTTGGGAACATCTAACTTACGTGCTGCTTTTCCGGCACAAATGCATGAGTAAGAGATATTGCCTCGATTTTAATGGCAATTAAAAAATTATATGTTTCGATGGATCTTTTACAGTCGAGTTCATTTGTATTTTGTATTTATTTATTAAATTTGAATTTCTGATACAACAAGATATAATATCTTATAATTTAAAGTACCAGAATCTGACAAGTTACATTAAAGAATTATAAATTATATGTGTGTATAAAAAAGAAAGAAAGGAAAAAAAAATAAATAAATAAACAGTAATATGTATAACATAAAATTAATAATCAATTAATAAAATAAATAATAAAAATAATTAAATTAATATAAGAAATAAAAAATAGGATATTTATATTTAAGTGACATTTACAGCAGGTTACGCTTGATAGAATTGATAAAGTAAATGTTTAAATTTATTTGCGTTGCTAATAACTTGAACGTTTGGAGGAAGTTGGTTCCAGAGTCGAATGCTTAATATGAAAAATTGTCTCTCAGACGCTGCATCCCGATGAGGAATCTGCAAAATACCATTTCCTCTTAAAGACCTCATGAATCTTAAGCGTTTGCGAAGATATTGTGGGTGCTCCGATGTAATAATTTTGTGTAGAAAAACCAGGTTTTTCAATTTTATATAGTTATTAAAGGAAACATTAAATATGCGGTTGGAGTAGTGAGAGACATGATCATATCTCCTTAGACAGAATATGTAACGTACAATGTTGTTGAAGGTAGTGTTGAGTTTCGCAGTGTTCATACAGAACTCTTTTGCTTTTTGTATAGCGATTTGCAGTGAATTCCAAGTAAAATTATTTGATTTGTAATAAAATAGAACACATTTAATTTGAATAACTACAGCATTGCTTAACGCATTACTCAACTGTTTGCCATGGAATTTAATTAAGTTGATTAAATTCTAAGGAGAATTTGAAAAGCAAATTTAGACAAAATTTCCTGAAAATACTTTCGTTAAAATTAATTGTTTGTTGAACCACTTTTCAAAATAAAGCCTCTCTTATACATATGAGGGGGTTGAATTAAATCAAAAAATTGTTAAATATGCAATAATGAGCACTTAATTCCCTTTTTTTTCGAATTCATTGCCAATTGTTTTTTAAGTACATTAAGTGGCAGCGTTTTTTTTTCAATTTCTCTGTTACCACATGTGCATGTAAGCATGTAAACATGTGATCTGACAAGAGATGAATGAAATAAAATCAAATAAACAACAGATTTCTGATTATGTAATTATGTAATTACATGTGTACATATATTTTATATTAAATAATTTCTTGTTGTTGTTTTAAATCTTAAAAGATATTGAAGATGAAATTTTTAATTATCAAGACGCCGTAAGGAATGAAAATTCTTGTTTAAATAGCTTTTATAGCTTGAATAATTCCAAGTAATTTACAGGTTGTTTCAATTGAAACAAGGAATTTAATCATGGCAGCATATTAATGATTTAAAGGGAAATTTAATTTCCATTTAAAACTTCTTCTTAACTGGGTTTTATTTGAAAATTGTGTGGGTTTTCATCACAACATTTCTACGGCATTCTGCTGTATTCAGTTCAAATTTTTTCTCTTGTTTTTATTCTGCCGTGCGATACCCGGTATTGGCATTTCCAACCAGTTTCTTCGTTTACAGTTTTACAAACTCCGAGAAAAATAAATTGTTTTTCTTTAATTTTCTATTTTACCTCGTACACCTTTCTATTCTTTTAGTGCATGTTAGAAAAGTTGTCATAATTTGTTGAAATTAAAATCCTTTTTTCATCTTCTTTTTCTTGTGTTTTTTATTGAACGACAATTAAATTTAAATCGTACAAACCGTTCTCTACTCTTCTTTTGTTGTTGTTGTTGTTTATAAATTATAATCTTATAGTTCAACTCATTTAAGAGCAGCAAAGAAAGAGTATGAGGAATATTTCATAAGCACTAGAGAATTTGTAGTCAAAAGTAAGTACTTAAGTCCCTCCACTCATGGATAAAATTAACACACACAACATGGGTGGTGTGAAAAGCTAGATCGTAATCCTGATTAATGGATTGTAATGACCAATTAAGTACGTCAGTAAACTCGTTTCAGTAGATACTCTTTCAAGCACGGGTATTCTGCGCTGGTATTCTTGCTTGCCTTGTCAGTTCAGTCATAAAATGGAAATGGAATGAATTCCTACGTCCGATAACCCATTGGATTGTTTGAGTTTTTTTAAAAATTAACGAAAAATATTTTTGTCATCTGCTTAGATTTGCAGTCAAACACTTTAACCTCTACACTATACTATCACCCGTTTGTTTTACTGGTAAAATGTTGTGATGTATTCGCCAACTGCTGGAGTCTGTCTATCCCATTCACTTTAAGCTCTACACCAGAGATTAGCAACGAGTATTCAAAACGATGAGTAGATTCAAGTCATACTTATTATTTCTGATACTTATACGCATTCATACTTATTTTAATATCATACTCATTCTACTCATACTCAAAGTTGGAAGTACTCGTCGTATTCATACTTAACAATACGCATGATGTTATTGACTCCGACTCGTCTCTACTTAACATTTACACGAAGCACAAAATAAGTATGATTCGCGTACGAACACTACTATACTCACAAGAAGATTGTGTGTATGCTTTACTTGTTGTCTTTGTCTTTCCTTTCTTCTTTGTTTGTATATGCAACAATAACAAAGGCTGTAAATTTTGATGAATGATTCGAGAAACTCGAATCAGTTATAAGTATTATAAGTATTTTTCTAAATTTATGAATCAGAATGAGTAGGCGTATGAATCAAACACATTTCGAATGTTGTGAGTTTGATGTCAATGTTGTACTCATATTCATTGTAACCTATTCTTATAAATCAATGCTGTAGAGAGTACGAATGAATCAGAGTAGTTGAATTTCAATTCTGTTGATTCACTCATACTCAAAATTGCATGAGTGCTTATGAGTAGCGGAAAAACGATTCATTGCTAATCTCTGCTCTACACTATACTATCAACCGTTTGTTTTACTAGCAAAATGAAATGACGTATTCGCCAACTGCTGGAGTCTGTCTATCCTAATTTTGTATGAGAGTAAGGTAGAAAAAATTAATATAGTCGCCGTGGTTTAGTAATTAGTGTATTGGCTTGTTATACACGAGGCCACGGTTCAAACGCCAGGTCAAACATTTCGAACAAAACCGAAATATGAAAAAATATTTCTTCGGCGAATTCCTCTCATCAAATTCCTGGCCAAAACTCTAAGAGTAAATAAAATTGCAATGAAAAGCTTATCAAAACTCTATTGTTCGGAGTTGACTAAAAACTGCAGGCCGCCCATTTTAGACTTACAGACTTCACTTCTTCCTACACCTAAGGCTACGTAGTAAAAACTCTTCACGTCCTATGACCACAGTAATTAAAAAAATATTTTTAAAATGATATAAACTTATTAATCGAACTGGCGATTGAATTAAAATTGGTGTGGGTTTCTCAATCTTGACTCTTCTAAACTTTTTATTTACAATGATAGGTCTTTAGTTTTGATGTTAGAACCTGTATAGGCATGATTAGCTGATGAGACCTTTAGCAAAACTGAGCAGTTCATGAAGTCGAGTGTAATATAGTAGCTAGTGTGTTTGCTTATTAGACGAGATACTCTCCTTCAAACCCCAGCTCAGATATCACGAAAAAACGAAATATAAAAAATATTTCTCTCAAAAGTTTTCTATAAAAAAGTAAGAGTAAAAGTAAAAAATTGCCATCAGCCTCTCGCAGTCGATGTTATTTATTCTGCCATTCATGGATAAAATCAACATATACATCCTCACATCATGAAAGATATGAGAAGCTAGGTCGTAAGCGTGAGTACAGGTTTGTAATGACCAATTAAGTTAAGTAAGAACAATTCTTGTGTTCACAATTAAGCACTTATTGAATAATCTTCGATTACGTATCGTTTTTGGACATTAAGGTTATCGTTTAACGTTTAACCCGGAAGGTAAGAATAAAGCACTTTCGCTACAAACTACTCTGATTCAAGAACAAAATATTCGAAAACACTGATTGAACACAGCCAAACGATGTGGCAATGACAAGATTTCTTATGTTCGGTCGATGATTCTTTAAAATGGATTTCATCAGATCTTCAACGTTTTTATAAATAACTGACTGACGTATAAAGGTAGCCAGGAATTAAAATTTTTAAGTAAAATTGTTTGTTTAAGTTTTTGACCACATTCCTCGATAGCATAAAACCGCTGAGCGCTCATCTAATACTTCAAAAATACAACATGACGATAAGAAAGAGCATAATAACATGATGTAGGTGGTGGCGATAATCCCCATCTGCATATGACTCCATACTTATATTGTCATTTTTTGACATTTTGATCTCGTTAAATGCACTTTTTATGAATATTTTGTACGACAATATTTGCTTAATATTGGCTAATATTGGTTTATTGTAAAGTGATTTTGTACGAAATTTTATTAAAGTGCTCCAAATCTTTAAAGAATTTGTTGTTGTAATTGAATACTTAAAAATTTATTCACAGACCAGCCTTTCGCCATATCATATCTTTCACCCGTTAAACTCTCTCTCAGCATGTTATCGCTTTCGCATAGATTTAGAGAGGCGCCATACTATTATTCTGTTACCACATATGTTGACCTACGTTTAGGTCTTGCAGATTTCACCAATTATGATAAATTCTTGTTGTAATTCGAATTCTGGAACTTGAAATTTAATGGACTGAAACCAAAGTCATGGAAAATATTACAACGGAAATGAAATTGTTTAGAATTAGACGGCATTCTTTAAAGAATTTCTTTGTTTTGACCATTCGACTAACAGAACTATTGTCTTAGAATAATTAATGACTTTTCACAATGTAGAGACATTTTCGCAATGTAAGTAGTAGTGAACCATGTTAATTGTAGAAATTCTTCTTTTTTATTTAACCCCATTCTTGATATGGAATGACCCTCATTTCAATATAAAATTCTGGTTGAAGTTTCACATTCATTTACTCCCCTACTTCACGAGAAACTGTGTTCATGTAATTAAATTTAAAAAAAAAGTCTTAAACAAAAAAATGGAAAAATTTTTAAACCAGTAGAACCAAAAGGAGAAAAAAATTCGGAAGAATTAAATATTAAAGGATCCGTTTATCTTTAGAGGAAAGTAAAACAAGAAAGGTCTGTAAGATTTTCACACAGGCGGTAAGGATTTTAATTTAAATAAAAAGGAAAAAAAAAAACAAATTAACTGAGAAATCTGCTGCTAAAGGAAAGGAATTTTTTAACATAACTTTTTCATTTTCTTTTGCCATTTCGTTTGCCATTCCGGCTAAAATAGGGTGAAAATTGATAAATTAAGATTAATTTTCTTGTGCCTGGGAGAGATTTTTATTTAATTTATTTTCTTTGAAACATTTTTTACAAAATAATTCTAAGAAACATTTTGTTTTTGTTGCTTGCTTTTAATTATGACACGATGCTTTAGTTTTTTTAACCATAATATCGAGACAATTAATCAAAAACGGTTTTCGTGACGTTTCAAAGACCTGCAGACTAAACGTTTTCAAGTTGAACCTCAACGTGGAGATGATTGCCAACTTTTAGACAATGACTCAGTCTGAATCAAAATTTTGGTAAAAAGTTTCGTTGAGCACGAGCATATTATTTTTTTTAATATTTTCAAAATTTTTTAAAAAAAAAACCTGTTGTTTTTTGGTAATGTTTTCTCTTTAAAACACATTTTACCCGTGGATAATTATCGCCACATCATGTCTAAACAGGCAAGCTACTGTCCTACTTTGAATGAACTTTATAATGCCACTTGCCACGGATAGAAAGGTAAAAGAAATCATGTTTTTAAAATTTTTGTTTTTTCCAAACGCATGACAAGTGTTTTGGTTTGAACTTTAAAACAAATTTTGAACCCTAATCTCTGTTTGCATAAACTCCTTAGCAAAATGGATTCATTTTCAATTAATTAATGCAAATTTTTGCGAGGGTCGTTTAAAAATGAAATGAGAATTGATTTTTTTACAATACAGCGCAGCATAAATTTGGAAGTAGTGTATTGGCTTATTAGACGTAAGGCCACGGTTCAAACCACAGGTCAGATATCAAAACGAAAATATGAAAATATTTCTTCGTCGACTTCCTCTCAGCAGAATTCTGGCAAAAACTCTGAAAGCAAATACAAAATTTGGCGTGAAAAGTTTCTCAAAAATCTGCCTTTCGGAGTCGACTTTAAACAGTTGGTTCCGCCACTCATGTATAAAATTAACACACAAACAACATAAGTGGTGTGGGAAGCTAGGTCGTAATTCTGACTGAAGAGTTGTAATAACCAATTATGTATGTACGTATGTATGCATGTAAAAAAGTTTTTAATTTTTTAAACAAAAATTTCTCAGACACCCCACCTAAATCTATGCATATTTTAGCGATCTGATGCCTTTGGCTTAGTGTTGTTAAACAGTCTGTTAGTTGGTTTGTTTTTTTAAATTTCTTTTACGGCCACAAATGATAATCGGTCGCCTGTTTAGTTCGCGACCTGACCTCACATCGAAATAATGAAAACCAATTACTTATGTGTACGGGCTGCTATTATTACAAGTGGCTGTGAACAAAAAAAAAAAAAAAAAGTTAAAAACTTAATCAATTAATTAAAGAATGGCCTTCGTGGCGTTGAAATGAAAACGAATAGACAGATAGACATGTCATGAAGGAGATAAAATAACAAAAATTTTGTTATAAAATTAATTGCCTAATAAAAGTCAAATGCGTTTACAATAATAAAATATGAATGAAGGAAATAAAAATTAAAGAGAAATTTGTTTTTCATTCATTTAATTATGTAATCTAAGGAAAAAATTCCCAATTTAATCGATAAAACAATGAGAACATGTACATGCTTACTTTAATAAAAGAGGGTTTCCTTTAATTTCCCTCCTCACCCACCATCTAAATCTAATTCCCTTAAGTTTATATTAAAAATATGACTTTATTGCCCTTCACCAGTTTAAATATCCTAAGAAAAGGACGTATTCTTTAAGGTCATCTACGAATCCTTTTTTGTTTTAACAAATGTTACAATGTTTCTTAAGGACAGACAGACACAGCGTAAAAAGGAACACAATCTGACAGATTGTTAAATTTAATGAATGAATTAATGAATAACAACATCTTGATGATCATTAGGGATAATAAAGGAACCCCCAAAATATCTTTCTCTTTCCCTTTGCCGGTTATTGCCATGACGTTTTGGGTGATTTCAGAATTTAAGATGGCTTCAAATGAAAAACCTTTCAAATTTCAAGTCTGAAGAGGTTATTTATACAGTACTTTTATACTCTTATTATTGCCTCTAAAGGTGCGGTCAGATATGGCAAATGTTTGCCACAATTTTGTTTTCCCTAGTTTGCCCGAAATATAGACAGAAACAACTAAAATTTTGTTTTGTGGTCACACTACGCACATTAAAATCGCTGAAATGATGTACATAACTTAAAATAGATGTTAAATCTAAAAATTGGAAATCGAATATATATATAAATTGAAGGATTTCTTTTAGGTCTAATTTGAAAATTATTTATAGATATTTTTGAGAAAGGTTTTTATGTCACTTTGGTTGAAAATTTATCCTCCAAAATGATTGAATTCCAAAATGTACTATACTTGTGTAAAACGAAAATTGGAATTATGTTGCTGCGTTGAATTACAATTCTCCATTATAATGACTCGTACAGTCCACTTTAAGATTTTCATTCATAACATTGTACTTTGAATATTTTAACCTGCTTATTTTCAGGAATAAAATTTTTCGTGATAATTTGGAGAAAAAATCAAAATCATTGCAATAAAAATGAAAAATTTTCTATAACCAAAACAAGAACTCTTTATTTTTATGTACTGAAGAGTTAGGTCGTTTCAGAGATCCTTGTCTTTAATGAGATTTAAAAAAAATAACCATTTTACTGAAAAAATCATATAACAATTGATATATGCATTAACGTGTATTTGAATTTCAGACTCTGAATGTATCTCTGTATATGCAGGCACCCAAATTTTTTTTACGTATATAATGAATACATCTACAACGAATAAAAAGGTTTCCATAAAATAAATTATTTATTTTCTTCAAATTTGATTTCATACATTTTTTTTTGCGATTTTAGTGATGTTTTAGTTTTGCTAGTAGGCAACACAGCCTTAAACAGCTGTTATTTGCCACTGTTTGCCCTTATGAAAAATATGTAATGGTGTTTTCTTTTCTACCAAAAAATGTGCATTTTATTAACGCAAAATGCAATTTTGCGTTTGTTTCTTAAAAATGTTTCGCCCTCTAAAAGGGTGGTATGTTTTATTCTAAATAATTCGCACTTGCCAATGGTGGAGGGCATTGCATTTTATGCCCTGTGTAAATCGGGATCGCCGTGGTCTAGTAGGTAGTGTGCTGGCTTATTAGACGTAAAAACCAGGGTTCGAGTCCCAGGCCAGGCATCAAAAATAAAAATAAAAAAAGTATTTTTCCGGCGATTTCTTCTCAGTTTCTCAAAAAATCTGTCATTCGACTCTAATAAAAAAAAATTACTGCCTGCTAGACTACAGCGAATCTTTTTTCCACATAACCTGCTGAAAAACAGCTGAAATCTGCCACAGATCCTAGTCAGCAACCAATTTCATGTTGGGTTTTTGTGTTCTAGAAAATAGCTTGTGCTACCATGGTCCTTAGGTGCCAGAAGTCATATCATACCGCCCGATCTATTCTCTCTGCTCTATCTATCGATGCAGTATCAGATAAAAAGATTATGACCAACAAGCATATCATCAATCGAGTGAGGAGCCAACTTCGTCCACCGAAAAATAAAAATTATTTAGTGGACCTGATCTTCTAAGTAAAGAGAACCGATATATCAGCGACTTAGATTTTCTTCTTATAGGAAATCCAAATCCCTTTGATTAAATACGATTATGAGATCGAAATGTATTATTTTAATACTTAAAATAGAAAAAATTGCCAAAAAAAAATTTAAAATACAGTTTTCAGTTGATAACAATGAAAGAAATTTTGATTATGTTTACTCTTGTTCTTGTTGCGTTTTACTTTCTTTACGTTACACTTAGTGTTTTCATTCTATCGTATTTTGCTTTTCTTACAACCAAACAATATTCTTTTTTCCAATTTTCTTTATGGCCTACCATAACCACAATCATAAATATTCTGTTTCTCGTCACGTTGTAAAACATTTACTTGCCACCCTAAGAAGCAAAGCAGCAGATGTTCAATGAATTTGTTGGTTTTTTTTTTTTTTGTAAATTTAAAGCCTGTAATGTAATAGTTTGACGTTTAAAGTTATCTTTAAAGCGTATCTCTGATAAAGTAAAAATTGTTATATTTTAAATTGAAATCATTTAAGAAAAAATCTCTTGAAAATATTGTAGTTTTACTATAGTTTACCTACAACGCTATTGACTTGTAATCGAATATCTTAATAAAGCTGAATCCTTTAAGATATTTTCTAATGATTATTCCCTTCTGCACGAGTACATTTTCTATTATTTCAGCAAATTTAGCAAAATAAAAAAAGGTTTAATGGTGTCTGTATGTGTTGTGGTAACGTAAAGAAAAAAAATATTCTTCCTTAAGTTCCTTTTTTACAATTGATTGAGTCTTACGTAATACTTTTGACATCGTTCAGGAAAAGAATATTTTTTTTTTTTACATTCAAAACATTACATACATACATACATATGTAGGTACTCATTACAACCCTTCAGTCAGGATTACTACCTAGTTCCTCACACCACTTATGTTGTGTGTGTAATGTAATGAGTGGCGGGACTTGCAGTATAAAATCAACTCCGTATGACAGATTTTTTTGAGAAACTTTTCATTGCAATTGTATTTCATTATGTTCCAGATGCTTGAGTTTTTCTAATAAGTCAACACACTGCCTACTGGACTACGAAGACTACAAGTGAAAACCATTGCCATAATTCTTATGTGATAGATACTCTCGCAGATTAAGTGTAATTCGGTAAAAAAAAAAAAAAAAAATATGCGATAGCTACATAGTTTCTTAAAGCATTTGTGTGAAATAGATATCAGACTCCGAAAATAGCTCAAATTTGTGCATAAAGTTTCCACAATCTATAGGTAAAAATAAAAAGTATCTACCAAACTAATTATCTACTAAGTTTATAAATTGAATGCTGTTGTGAAACATTTCACTCCTTCAAGTCACTGATTTACAGTGAGCGTCAAAAGTGAGTAAACACCGCTGATATAATTCATTTTCTTAGGATAGCGAGAAAAGTAAATGAGAATAGTCGAATAAATTTCCATAAATTAAAAACGTTTATTTATTACTTATAAAATGTTAAAACAAAAATATCGCAAAAATTATTGTTGTGCTACAAGTATATTCTTTATAATAGAAAATTTAAAATTATAGTGGGTGTTGACTCACTTATGGCGCTCTGTGTACGTCAATTTATTTACGGAACCTATAAATTTTAATAAAATTTTCCTTTTTTATACCGCCATGACTTGTACAGGGTGGGGCAAAAGTCGCGAAGGGATTTGAAAAATTAATAACTTTTCTAGTTTAATTTTTTTTTTTATTTTTCTTTTTAGGACTTGTAAAATAAATCTGGGAGATTAATTTTGGAAGGTTACAACGTTATCCAGCGAACCAAAATCATAGAACTTTATTTTGAACATCATCGATCAATAGTTCAAACTCAACGAGTCTATCGTCGTCATTTTAATGTGCGGAATTCACCATCCGAATCAATTAGTGACACGTTTTCAGGAACAAGGCTCAGTAAGGTATCTTCCACGAAGCGGAAGACCACATTCTGTAATTAATGAAGCAAATATTCAACGCGTTCTGGAGAGTGTTGAGGAGAATCCTGAAACATCAACTCGAAGGCGCTCTGCTGAGCTGCAAATGTCTCGGCGGTCTTTACGCAGAATATTAAAGGGAAATTTACATATTTTCCCATACAAGCTGCAGTTAGTGCAAGAACTAAAGCCACGAGATTCCCAAGAACGATTAAACGATTAAACCCCTTCGTGACTTTTGGCCCACCCTGTATAAGATGAAAGATTTCATTTCTTCTGAGTTTAGCGGCAATAATTCTGTTTTCATTTAAAGTTTGTCTCACGAAGTTTCTCTTTATTTCCTGCATATAAAATTTAAAAGTCGACTTAAGTGGATTTGAGTGTTTTATTTGACGATTTCGAAATATTAAGTAATCATCTTACTGTTTGACAGAGTCACAACTATTCCACTCTTATCTAGAAAAGCTCCATAAAGGTCGCATGACCACCGAGCAAACTACTTCATCATCATTGCTTCTAATAGCTTCAATAACACCTAGGGGAACTTGTCAACATTTCATGCTTTGACAATTAAATCCGTACTTAAAAATTTGCTTACATATGTTCAAATCGAAATTTTTTAAAATCATGGAATATCTGGGAACTCATTTCAAAAATGATGGCCTTGTTGCTAGATTCGGTAGCTAAATTTAGGATAATTTCTACAATATCTGCGGAATGCTCGCAGAATGATTTTCATTATTCTCTTCAACGTGGTGCATTTTCATAATTAAAACTAATAGGAATGGTAAGGCGAAACCACAATATGCAGTCATTGTAACCAGTTTGGCCTACAATTCAAATTATGTGTCAATTTTTATTGAGAGACTTCTTCTTTTACTTTCCTTTTTTAAAACTTTTAAGTTAAGTTTTTTCAGAAATTAAATAAATTGCCATAGATTCGCTGTTGAGCTTTTTGAAAAATATTCTCTCAAATATAAAATCATAAAACACACATACATTCACCGTATGTTTCATTGGTAATTTGAAAACTTCCTGAACACATAAACACATAACATACAACGCATTTTAAAACACTTCCTATATTTGTTTAACATGTCGTGGTTTTTGTGCCAGCTGTGTGTTTGGTTGAGGGGTTGACTTTAATTATGAAACTTTTGTAAGATTTCCCATTCTCTTGCTGTTGTCACCTGCTTTGGAAAACTTAATAAATTTGTTGAAAATGTTTGGATTTCCTTATTCCTATGATTGACACAAATACAAATAAAAAAGCAGGAACACATCAGCAAATTTCCCAGCAAAAAATTTAAATCTTTACATCATCATCATCATCGTAATTTTGTAAAGAAAATTACATGAAAACGCGTACTTAAAAGATACAATATACTTATAGTATATGTATGTATGTGCTTACCTCACGTAAAGTATGTTAATTTTACAAGTTTTTCTTTACATGACAGCAATAAATTTACATTTTTGTATGTGTATAATTTGTTTGTTTTTGTTTTTATTTTTATGACAAATGCTTCCATTTTGCCTGTCTTTAATACTATGTTCAGATATGCACATTTATTGAGTCAATATTCGGTTAATTGAGTACAATATTTTAAGTGTTCAGGCATAATAATATACGCAATTCAGCTTACTCAATATTTATTAACTGAACACACTTGTGACAGTGCTGCACTTTTTAGTTTTACTCAATATTATAACAATTTGCGTATTTATTGTGCAATTATTAATTGAAACTTTATATATAATGTATGAAATATTGCGCTCAATAATAAAGTTTATTGCGATTTACGCAATGATTTATTAATCTGTCGTTCGGAGTCGACTTTAAACTGTAGGTCCCGCCACTCATGTATAAAATTAACGCACACAACACGAGTGGTGTGAGAAGCTAGGACGTTGTACAATGGGTCAATTCGACCTCCGGGTACTGTACTTGTCACAGTTGACAAGTACACGTCCTCTAACCTAACCTAACCTAACCTACGCAATAAAGGTGCATATCTGAACACCGAATAAGGCTCATGACCCCAATTTAAGTAGACATGTAACCAAAACTGTTACCTGAATTTCTTTTTTTTTTTTTTTTCAATGGTTGTTGTAAGTAAATGTAGTTGTTGTATTTGTAAGTTGAACATGAGCTAGGTCAAGTATTTTATTGAATTTAATTTCACTTCATCGTGATGTTTTCAATTTAAAATTTAATTTTTTTTAATAAATCAATAAATTTATAACAATATTGTTACTTACCTTCCTTCCTTTTCTGTTTTTGCTTGTAGTGGTATATTCTTTACTCCTATAGAATACGCACAGTTGGTATTATAATCAGAAACCAGGTGGTGCTATGAACGGTGTTATAAAATATCAAAGGTTTACTTCTTTACATTTTTGGGTGCCATTTTGTTTTTATGTCTCCCGTTGAATCGTAGATCAAATCATGACATCATGGAGGGGTTAAATTCAATTTTAATCACAACAAGTGTCACCAGTGTTACGGCGTTGTCGATGTCAACGTTGTCAGCACTAGCAGTGTCATAAAGTACGGTTAAGTTAACCTTAAAAGACAAAAATCGTGGTTATTAATGTGAAAAGTTTTCTTCTCACTTCGAAATAAAATTTTATTTTCACAATAAATTCAAAATAATGTTTGGTACTCTACATAATTAAAATAAAAATTATTTGAAGCATGGTTGTTGTACGTTTTGTTTTTTTATTTTATTAAGAGAGAAAAACTTTTTATTGGAGTATTAAAATGATTTAGAGGGGATAGTAATCGATTTGTAATACAAATTGAAGCTGATGGGCTTAATGGATGGTGAATATTCCAATCATCTTGCAGAAGTTCATAATTACTGGGTCCAGCGGCAAGTTCATGTACAGATCGAAGATGAAAGGGAAATTTAATCGCAAAAAATTTTATACAACCTAGCTCCTTTTGTTCATAAACTTTGGCTTAGTATATAAAGAGTTCTTTTCACCCCATCGTATGTACAATAGGAGAGTGTTTGGTGTTGTGCTGATGGAATACAAAATACGATAAAATGAAAAATAACAAATCACCAAATCTAACCAAAGTAGATGATACGAAACTGACTGTTAGCAATACTCGATAGTATCATGATCATTACAAATTCAACAACCGCTTTGCTATGATGAGTGTGTTTATTGTTGTACATCACAACTTTTACTGGCTTTGAAAACACTACGAAAAGTGATGAAAGGAATGAAAGAAATAAAATTGCAAAACTTGAAATGTAAAGCTGCAAGTGTTACAAGAAAGTTTTTCTTGAAATATTCGAACTTGTTGTTGTAATTTTTTGTTTCTCTTTGCTTTTTCGTTTTTTTTATTTGCTCTCTGTTTTGTGTAGGTAGTAGCACATACGAGGGCTGTTCGGTAAGTTCTTAGCCTAGCACAGAAAGCGCGGTATAAACAGAAAAAAGTTAAGTGTTTTGGAAACTTCCATCTCTGTTATGAACACATGTTAAATTTTGTTTCGATCTGGCAACTCCTTCATATAGAAACAGGTGTTCAAAAAAGACGCATCCGCGATTTTTTTACAATGGAAAAATTAGAAATGCGTGCTGTCATTAAATATTTCCATAAAAAAAGGTTTATCGGGACAAGAAATTCATAATGATATGGTGAATGTGTTAGGTGAAAGTGCTCCTTCATATGCAACAGTAAAAAATTGGGTTGCTCAATTTAAACGTGGTCGTACAAGCATTGAAGATGAACCACGTAGTGGACGTCCAAAAACAGCAACAACAACAGAAATTGTAGCCAAAGTGCATGATATGGTATTAAATGATCGACGAATAAAAGTGCGTGAAATTGCTAACATCATGGGCATCTCAAATGATCGAGTCCATTTAATTTTGTGTGAAGAACTACAGATGAAAAAGCTTTCTGCAAGATGGGTGCCGCATTTGTTAACAGTCGACCAAAAACGCATAAGAATGAACATTTCTCAAGCTTGTTTGGATCGTTTTAAGCGAAATAAAATGGATTTTAAGCGTCGTTTCATAACTGTTAATGAGACATGGATCCACCACTATACTCCAGAGACAAAAGAACAATCCAAACAATGGACTGAAGCTGGAGGAAGTGCCCCAAGGAAGGCAAAAACAATTCAATCGGCTGGTAAGGTTATGGCAACGGTTTTATGGGACTTCAAAGGTATTTTATTGATTGACTATCTGCAAAAGGGTAAAACAATAAATTCAGAGTACTATTGCAACCTTTTTGATCAATTAAATGTACAAATTCGAGAAAAACATCCTGGCTTACAACACAAAAAAATAAAAAGAGTGTTTTAACAATGGCTAAAATCAACGAATTAAAGTACGAGTTGCTTGACCACCCACCTTATTCTCCTGATTTAGCTCCCAGTGACTTTTACCTGTTCCCAAATCTAAAAAAATTCCTTGCTGGCAAGCTTTTTACCTCAAATGAAGATGCAATTACAGTTGTAAACCACTATTTTGAAGACCTTATGGAAAACTATTTTAATCAAGGCATAGAATTGCTAGAAAAGCGTTGGACTAAGTGTATTGAAATTTCAGGAGATTATATTGAAAAATAAAAATATTTTTGAAAAACTAACTATTCTCTTTCATTGATAGGCTAAGAAGTTTCCGAACCGCCCTCGTATTATTGGTAATTGGTTTGCCTTGATATTCTCACTTGGAAGTTCTGTATGTGCCATGTGGCCCTGTGACTCTTGTATTTATTGAAGTCCATGGGAGTCAGTAAAATCGATGGCAAATTGGTGGTAATGATGTGGACCATATGGAATGGGTGGTGAAATTAAGTACAGTGTAAACAATATACAATTGAGTTTTTATATGTAAATAAGAATAATTTTTATTTTATATGTTATTTTTATTTCAGGACCAAATTTGTATTTTGATTATACGCTTGGTAGCCATAGCAGGTTTTATAATTGACAGTTTTATTGTTACAAATAAAGATGTTGAACGTGCTCAAGGTTTATTACACTATAACCGTCAGTATTTCCAAAAAAATTTCCTTTTACTCTTGCTTTGTTTTTGGAAAAAAAATTTTAATATTTTAATTTTCTCTTTTACGTTTTTGTTTGCAGTGACTGCGGATTATCATGTTGAAAAGGGTTTCCGCCATGATTTCTTTTCCGTTGTTGTCATATTCTGTCCAGCAGCAATTTGTATTTTAGCAGGTGCCAATTTTTCAGCAGATTTAAAGATAAAATATGAGTCTCTTTGTAATAAAATAAAATTTTTTCCTTCCCCAAATATTAATTTTTTTTTGTTATCGTTAATATGGCACACAAAAACAAAAACAGATTCCATACCAAATGATACTTTTTTGGCCATTTTAATAAAAACCATAACATCTTTGATTATGGTTGTAATGGCTGGTGCTACAGTAGCATTGCGATGCTACCAGTGATGTTGTTGAAGTGGCTTATGGCTTATTTGCTTCTATAAAATGCACAGACACTCACTCTTTAATGTCAACCTCTATCGCTTAATTGTTAGCTCTTAAAATACTATCATTGGTTATTCTTTCTCTGATTATTTTTGGTGCAAAGATTTTTGCGAACGAATTTTAAAATTTATGATTTTTTTTTGGGTAAAAAACCTGTCCTTAACTTTAACAAAGTATTGATGGGGAAAAATATTAAGAAAGTTTTTCTTCTCTCTTGATGTTATTTATTATATGAAAGATAACAAAAGTTTAACTTTCTGTCGTTTGAGATTTTGATTTAATTTATGATACCTCAAAATAATTATGCTTTTAAATATACAATGAAAGGGCCTAAAAATCCTTTCAAAAAAATAATGCCACGTTTTTAAAAAACCTTTTCTTAAACATAAGCAAATGTCTTCTATAAATCTTAATATTTTTTATATTTTACACGCTTTGAATCTCTTCAAATATTTATTGAAACCTCTCTCCAATCACATACATACATAATTGGTCATTACAACCCTTCAGTCAGGATTACGACCTAGCTTCTTACACCACTTATGTTATGTGCGTTAATTTTATACATGAGTGGCGTGACCTACAGTTTAAAGTCGACTCCGAACGACAGTTTTTTGAGAAGCTTTTCATCTCAGTTTTATTTACTCTCAGAGTTTTTGCCAGAAATCTGATGAGAGGAAGTCGCCGATGAAATATTTTCATATTTTCGTTTTGATGTCTGACCTGAGATTCGAACTCGGGCCTTCAGTCTAATTAGCCAACACACTACCTACTAGACTACGGCGATTTCAATCACAACTTGTGTTAAATGTCAGGTCATGTCAAATCCAACGTAATTTTCGTTTTATAATTAGACGCAATACTTATAAATGTTCATTTGGAAGGTTGTCCATCCAGAGTTCCGTTGCATTACACTCCATCACATTACAGCGCAACTGATTTAACACAGCTGTTGAACATATTGATTTTTGTTCGTTTGGAGATATGGAAAGATTTCCACACTTGATGTAGTCGTCCAAAAGCTTACCTTACGTGGTTTACATTATTCGCTACATTCTTTATCGGGCCTGCAGTTATGCTGCCCAAATAGCTAAAAGATTAAATGTCTTCGACTTGTTATTACCAAAACGTAATTTACCACGTATATGCGGTGTTAATGACTCTTTCGAATGCATATTGTCAAATCCATGTAAACCATACATAGTCTTGTAATACTATTGATGTAATGCATGGTGTGCGAAGTAGTACTGTTTAAAAATTCATTTCAATAATATCATTGCCTTCTTAAGATACAATAGCCAATGGTGGTTTCTGTATAGTCCTGGATTTCTAGTAGTAGTACTAGTAGTACAAGTAGTAGTACAAGTAGTAGTTGTGGTAGTGGTGGTAGAATATAAGTAATGTTTTTCTTCACATTTTTCATTACAAATAAAAAATATAAGTTTGTATTTTTTAATATATAAAAATTTAGTATATTTGCAAATCAAAATTAATATTATATCCATAATACTCGAGAGCTCGTTTTTGGGACTTTGTATATATGTAAATATGTATTATTTTATACTAGAGTTTATTATAGTAAAAAATTGTTATATGTTGTAAATAAATAAACTTAAAAAAAAAAAAAAGTAGTGGTGGTAGTAGCAGTAGTAGCAATAGTACTAGTAGTAGTAGTACAAGTGGTAGTAGTATTAGTAATACAAGTAGTCTTAGTAGTAGTAGTACTACTAGAAGTAGTAGTAGCAGAAGTACTAGTAGTACAAGTAATACTAGTAGCAATAGTAGCACTAGTAGCAATAGTAGTACTAGTAGCAATAGTAGTATTAGTAGCAATAGTAGTACTAGTAGCAATAGTAGTACTAGTAGCAATAGTAGTACTAGTGGCAATAGTAGTACTACTAGTACTATTAGTACTATTAGTACTAGTAGCACTAGTAGAAGTAGTACTAGTAGAAGTAGTAGTGCTAGTAGTAGGAGTGTAATGTATGCATTCACCTATATGTAGAATAACTAAAATAAACAAAAATAAAATGTAAACAAACATAAAGTGACTTCACAAAATATAATCATAATATGCAGAGTATGCAATATCAAGTGGCTTGTGTTGATTACTATGGGTCACTAGAAATGCAATACAAATGAATACGATATTAATATTATTGTAGGTCCCTTAACTATTAACAATTAATAGATTTAAGGGGAAAAGAAAAAGAAAACATAGAATAAGTAGGAGAAATAGTTTAAGATTATTATAAGAAAACATAGACTAAGAAATAGTATATAAGCGGTGAAAATTTGTGAAATAAATTTGAAATAATTCTGACTTAGAACTGGTTTGTTTTATATCTCATCAACTTCGGCAATTAACTTTGCTATGATATAGAACCGTCTAATATTCTAAGGCTCTTCAAATAAATAAGAATACTATAGGGAAACTTACATACACTATAGACTCCAACACAATCACTAAACTTATTACAGGAGCAGTAGTAATAGTAGTAGTACTCATAGTAGTAGTAGTAGAAATAGTAATAGTAGTATAAATTGTAGTAGTAGTAGAAATAGTAGTAGAAATCTAATTTTCAAATTTCAAGTGCTTTATTCTAAATGAAGTATTTTTAATCAAATTTAATAAAATTTCCTTAAAAACTTTTTAAAAATAAATTGAAATCCAAACACGAACACTTTTCACATTCATCTTGAATTTACGGAACACCGTTTTATTTCCTTTTAAATTATGATTAAATGACCCGTTATGAATAGAATTCAAACAAATTAGGATTCTGTTCTATTATTTTTGTTCGTTTTAGTTCCTTGCGAATATGGCCTAAAGTATTCATTTCAAGTAATCGAATTATGATAGTATCAGGTTTCAGACCATTAATCTGTGCTTGGCTGTTTTGCTGCCACTTTATCGACAGCATTGGCCAAAAAGTTTTTCAGGTAAAAATCCCTATTCATGTTGCCATTGACAGCATCTATAACAAGAAGCCACAATTCAATTACAATCTTATCAGGATGAAAATAATGAAATATGAAATAAAATTAACGTTTATTATGCTTTTTTAGACGCTTTGTAAAGATGAATTGTAAACGAAAATTATTGGGTTTACCAAAAGGTTTTTTTTGGCAAGAATAATGAACCTGCTCGTGGTTACGTTGTGGCTTTCATAAGAGGCTGTGGCGTAAATATTTCAAATATCTTAGAGGATTTCTAATTAATCTTTAATGTTTTCATAATTAGTTTTGTATTAATTATGAGGGATTTTTTTTGTTCATTTTTGTTTTCATTGTTGGAATGCTTTAGACGGGCCAAATACGCTTCTCGGGGACTGGCGGGCTTTGCCTATATGCTGATGAAAAACTTATCGTTAATGGGGTTCAGTCACGTATTACGTCGCTTAAATTCGCGCCACATTATCGTAATCATTTGCAAAAGCAGGCCACAATCGTTTAAGGTATACTACTCCCTGGTGTACGAGTATGATGAAAATTTCGAATCGGTATCAAGAGCTTTAATGCATGTTAGTTAGTTAATGGCAAAAGAGTGTTTAAAGTATTAAATAAAGACTATTGTTTTATTCTAAATAATTCGCACTTGCCAATGGTGGAGGGCATTGCATTTTATGCCCTGTATAAATCGAGAGTGCTGATAATGCCCTGTAAAGCAGACGACTTTTGTTTATTTATAGGGCTACCTGATGAAATTTAAAAAAAGTCGCCTGGTATTGTTATCCAATTTGAAGCTAATTTTTTCATTGTTTTGTGCAGTAATCTTAAGGAAATATTACATTATTAGAGCTACATGGTCAGCAATATTAAAAATTGCATTCAATGTTAGAACAGTGTTAAAATATTTGTTTTTTATAAAAAAAAGCATGCAAAAAATGAAGTCGAAAAATTAGCGATCTGGCAACACCTTTGAACAAATTGGCATTTCCTCATTCATTTTCTTAATAAGTAGTAAACACAGGGCATACCCTTTTTTAAAATTTGTGTTTTGTTCTTCTCAAATAAAAAATGACATTACAACAGGGTTGGTCAAAAATTTTTTTAATGCACCTTGTAAGAGGGTGACATTTTCTTTGTAGAAAAGAAAACACCATATGATAGCCTTGGAGCTATTCTGTTTACGTAAGTAGTCTTTGCCAAAGGTCATTACACTAAATGAAATAATTTCAACCTTCATTGCCCAATTTTATTGTCCACTTTTATTGTTATTGTGCCTGTTATTATTATTATTATTTCGCTTTATAAATGGTTTTCATTAATGGTCTCTTGTGACTGCCAGCATTGGTAAATTTAAAGCCAACATTTCATTAATGAACTGTAAAGTGGTTGGGCAGACATGTGGCCATAAGTAATTTAACCAATACTTCAGCACCATGCACAAGGTAAGCTAAACTCCAAAAACTCTACTCTGGTTTCATTCCCTTACACTATTCCGTACCTTATTTATGAAAAGCTTTACATTTGATGTAATACAACTAGGACGATAATTGTATGGAGAATAAGAGTCATGAATATATGTACATGTAGATGTATACTAAAGTTAATATTATACATACTTGTCTACCTGAGAGACACAACAATATTTATTTCATAATTTGTCAGAGAATTTTAAGAGCTTAACGCAAAAGAGAAAATTATTTAGAATTGTCTCCTGTGAGACAAGCAGACAATTTCATGCAGAAATATGTTGTCGTAATTTATTTAATTTCTTTATAAATTCTACTGCTGTTATTGTCGTTATTTCTTGGAAATAATTTTGAAATATTTCCGAAAACCACAAACTTTCTTGAAATAAAATTTTGTTATTCAAAAATATGGTCAGATATTGAAACGAAATTAAAACGCCTCGGGTTGCAATTCACAATTTGTTAGAATATCTTTCAGCATATTGGCTGCCTTCCAAAATGTTAGTTACATAGTGTTTGAACAAAGTATCGTGTTTCATAATGCCTCTGTACAAAATGTATACAATGTATTCTATTTCAAAACGTCGTCAATGTGTATTTTTAACGCAGTCAAAAAGCAATCAGGCATCGGATTTATAGATGATGCATTGTTTGGTTACTTTGCATATCTACATAGTTTATATACAGTAGTAGAACTGCATACAAACTTTGTATTGATACATTTTGGAAGGCAGCCATTCAATGAACCAATAAAGCAACAACAAAAGCGACCTCTGGCTATTTTCAAAAAGCATGGAATATTAATTTAACATTAATCACAACTACCCTAAGGATATACAACATATGTACATACATACACACACACATACATCCATACATAATTGGGCAGAAAAAAGATTGAATTTATCACACTTAATATAGACGGCCATAATATAACCTCTCAGCCAGCTCTTGAATATTTAGGAGTAATGATTGACGTAAGATTGAATTTTAGAAATAATATTGAGAAGGCTTGTGAGAAAGCTGCTCGAGTGAATACGGCATTATCCCGCATTATGGCTAATATAGGAGGGCCAAATCAGAGTAGAAGACTGTTATTGGCGAACGTTACTCAGTCTATAATGATGTATGCAGCACCTGTGTGGGGACCGGCGTTGGGTATTGGAACCTACGCTAGGGCTGCAAGATCTCTATTTCGCTTAAGCGCCCTTAGGGTGGCTAGTGGTTTCCGCACAGTTTCATATGAGGCTATTGGTGTCATATCAGGTATAACTCCACCTGATATTATGGCTATGGAACTGAAACGTATATATGATAAAGCTAGGATTGTTGGTAGAAATTTGACAACTGAGGAACGAAGAGAGGAAAGACAAAGGAGTTTGGAAGAATGGCAGATTAGATAGGATACTGCAACCAAAGGCCGATGGACACATAGACTTATCGGAAATGTACAAAGTTGGATTGAAAGAAGACACGGTCATGTTGATTTTTACATGACACAGTTATTGACAGGGCATGGCTGCTTCAGGGAATATCTCTGTAAATATGGCCATGACAATGAGGTGACTTGTTCCTTCTGCAATAATGAAAATGAGAATGCTGAGCATATTTTCTTTTATTGCAATAGATTTGAATTGGAGCGCGAGTTGTTAGAGACGATGATAGATGAGAGAGTGACACCAGACAATATAGTTTCGCATATGCTGCGGTCTGTTGAAGTTTGGCATTGTGTCAAGATGCTGTCTGCAAATGTGATGCAGGAATTGAGAAGGATAGAGAGAATTCGTAGGATTGAGAGGGATACGAATTAATAGTAGCAGTCAATAGGCTCGAACTCGTTCTGTGATGAAATACTTAACGGTAGTACCATAGGACAAATAGGTTCGAATCGTAGGGGTGGTTTTTTAGTGGGTTAAAGTCTCACACTACTGTTGCAGGGCAACAGTGTCTTTCGATGATTTTTTCACCGGAAAAAAAAAAAAAAAAAAAAATAATTGGGCATTACAACCCTTCAGTCAGATTTATGACGTAGTTTCTCACACGACTTACATATGTTGTGTGTGTTAATTTTAGCTACGAGTGGCAGTACCCTTAATTTAAAGTCGACTACGAACGCCAGAGTTTTTTGGGAAACCTTTTATTGCAATTTTATTTTAAATCTCCGATTTTCTTCCAGAAGTCTGTTGAATGGATGTCGCCGAAGAAATATTTTTTTTTATATTTCGGTTTTGTTCGATATGTGTGAGGCAAGGGTTTGAACCACAGTCTCACGTCTAATAAAACAAGATAGATAGTGTGTTGGACTATGACGACTTAAATTGAAACGAATAAATAATTCATAAAAATTTCTTAAGTAAACTTTTTTGAAATTAAATTTAAGAAAATGTTAAAAAACTTATAAATTTAATATGATGGCCCTTTTGCACAGAGTTTTTACTTTTCGATTGTGAGTTGAAATCCTTAGAAATGTCGAAAGATTTACGAAAACGAATAAAGTTTTGTTTGTTTTAATAGAACCTCTAAACCACTTGACCAGCTAAAAGTTTAAGGATTTGAAACCTTTTTTTTTTTTTATTTAAGATACATGTTTTCTTATTAACTTCTTACAAAAGGTCAATAAAAACAAACATAACACCAATGACAAAACAACAACCTAAACATGTTTATTTAGCTTTGGAAGCTCAAATATCGTAATAAAAAGGAATTGATGTTTAATTTTTAAACTTTTTCACTCTGTTCTTGTGAAAACATTTTTAATTAGGTTTCTAATGTAATCGATTTATTTGAACATAAAATACTTAAAAAATTTTAATGAACTTTTTCTTTTTTTATATTTTTTTTTTTTTTTTTTTTTGTTTTAAGATGCAAGAACTGCTCAATATTTTTCCACTTTGTAAACGGCTTTACAGCTTTCGTTTTTTCTTTTTTTATTTGTATTTTTTTTAGGATGGAAAAAAAATAAAATAAAAAAATGAAACGTTATGTGTATGGGGTCGTATCTCGGCAATGGCATTACGAATGTTGTCCTTCAAATGCTCTCTGGTTTTGCCGGCATAACACTTTTCTTTAACGACACCACACAGAAAATATTCCAAAGGTGTCCAATTACAGCCTCTTGGCGGCCAATTGAGATCACCATATCGGCTAATTAAACGGTCATCAGACGTTTGACGCAATAAATCAATTGTGGCATGAGATGTGTGGCGAGTTGCACCTTCCTGTTGAAATCAAACATAGTTCACATCAATACCATGAAGAACGGGTGCAAAAAATCGGTTATCATGGTGGGATAGATGTCTCCATTGACCGTAATGTTTGCGTCGTCCTCATTTTCAAAGAAATGTGGGCCAATGATACCTCCGCCCTACAAGCTGTGCCAAACTCGTAAGGGTGCATTAGCTTCTGTAAGACTGCCTGTGGGTTTTCTGAGCCCCAAATACGGAAATTTTGCTTATTAAAGTACCCATCAAGATGAAAATGAGTTTCATCCGAAAAGACGATTTTTCTTTTTTGACAAAATCAACATCATCGTGCAGTTTCTCGTTGGCTCCATAAATCACAGAGTTTCTCAAGCGTAAATCGATTCATTACATTTAGGGGAGATAATATACTGAATTTTGTGACAGAATATAATGACAAAAGTATTGACAGATTCAAAAGAACCGATGATTCAAATTTAAACCGATAGACGGCCCACCCTACACAATAAATGCACTGGTTTGTTTCGTTTCTAAAAATTTCGAAAAACCATGGTACCTAATATAAACAGTGTTTCCCCTTCATTAAATCAAATTGTTTTTCGTATCTATGACAGCAAAAGAATGCAAATGTTTATGTTAAAAATTTATAAAAAGAAACAAATGGAAATGGTTTTATAATACAAAAAATTAAATCCAATTTATGGAAAATATTTTTGCATTTCATTCATCTGTATTTATTTTCATATATGTAGACAAAAGGAATTTCAAATAAATTGGATTAGTGCTGGATTATTACAAAGAAAATAAAACATGGCAAACAAAAAATAATAACGATGTCTCATAAGGCAGCCATAAATGATAATTAATAAATAAATTGAAGAGAGGAACATTTTTAATAAATGATTTAAACGTTTGTCTTTTTTTTTTTTGCAAAGATTTATTATCAATATTTTAAGCATTTCAATTAAACATAAACGAAGCATACCATTATGGCGTATGATTAATATTCATTTGTAAAGAATTTTCAAGCATCAAGGGGTTCAATTAACTTTACATTACTTATTTTTTTATTATAAAATAACTGAGTAACGTAGACCTTATACCAGGTGTAGTATAACAGAACAGAGTCTCTGATGGAAATCCAACCAAATCCCACGATTTTTCTGAAAACCAACATTTCAGTAATATTTTTCTATTAATTACACGTTGCGACAGTGAAAATACACCCGAGTAACTATATAGTCCACGTTGTTCAGTTAATATTTTTTAATATTTCTTGTTTTATTTGACAAAAACTGTTTTTTTTTTTTGACTTTACGCAAAAATTTCTGGATTACTCAAACATTTCTGTCCCGATTTCCAAAATTTAAATCCTGTTGGAAAGGGGAGAGATGGACCTTTAAAATGGTATACATATATATATTATTCGACTTAATATGCTATGAGTTTTAATGAGGTAAACTTGGAAAATTCGAATTTTTTTCACATTTTTTCAAGTTTGTCCACTCAAAGTAGCAAATTTTAATAAAAAAAAATATAGGATAAGTGAAAACATTCTTAAAGTCTCTTCTCTTGTGAAGAGATTGAGTCATCATTTGATCAAATCGGACAAAAATTACCGTAGTTATTATATAAATAGTATAACAGTCTTGTTATATTTTTTATATATGTCATCTCATCAAATGAACTTTTAATTCAAAAATGTTCAGAATTTTTGATGGATCTTGATTGTTTATTACAAAATGTGTCAATTTCACGTTTGCACGACTTCCAGAAGTCGGCTAATATTTGTGTTTTTTCCAAATATTATTATTTCTCTTTGCGCAAACATTGGCCAACTTCTGGTGGTAGCTCAAACATGAAATTGGCACATTTTGTGATAAACAATCAAGATCCATCAAAAATTCTGAAAGTGTTTGAACTAAAAGTTCATTTGATGAGATGACATATATAAAAAATATTACACGACTGTTATACTATTTATATAATAACTACGGTAATTTTTATCCAATTTGGTCAAACGAAATGCCAATCTCTTCACAAGATTATGCACTTACAGAATGTTGTTATTAATTTCATACTTTTAAAGTAAAGTTTGCTATTATGAACAGACAAACTTGAAAAAATATGAAAAAAAGTCGAATTTTCCAATTTTACCTGATAAAATCTCATAGTATATTAAGCCCACTAATAGATATATGTACACCGTTTTAAAGGTCCATCTCTCTCCTTTCCAACAAGATTTAAATTTTGTAAATCAGCTCAGAAATGTTTGAGTAATCCTGAAATTTGTGCGTAAAGTCTAAAAAAACAGTTTCTGTCAAATAAAAAAAGTTTGGAGGATTCGAGAAATATAAAAAAAAATATATTTGAGATCTACTCAAGAAAACTCATAACCTACACTATGTCATTAGCCGGGTGTATTTAATTTTTTTTTATTTTGTCGCTTAGTGTTATTGGCCATTATGGCGTATGAGTGTCGCTTATTTTTAATCATAAGAATACTCATACGCTCAGTTGTACCATTAACCAATTGTAATTGTAATTTAACCGATTTATATGCATACATACAGAATTGGTCATCACAATCCTTCAGTCAAAATTACGACCTAGCTTGCCACACCACTTGTGCTGTGTGTATTAATTTTATACATGAATGGCGAAACTTACACGTGAAAGTCGACTCCGAACGACAGATTTATTTGAGAAACTTATTATGGCAATTTTTATTTTTCTCTCAGAGTTTTTGCCAGAAATCTGCTGAGAGGAAGTCATTCGAAGAAATATTCACCCTTATTCTGGTTGTCGTCGTCAACGTCGTCTTGCGTCGACAGTTTAAAATTGGTATTCTGTTTGTCGTTATTAACAGTTATAGATGACTGTCGACACACATTTGGTATTCTGTGAGACTCTGATTTTGTCGACTCTGATTTTATCGACATCATTTTTGGTAACAACGACGACGGCGACGACGACGACGACAACCAGAATAAGGGTGATTTTTTCGTATTTCGTTTTGTTCGAGATTTTTTAACCTGGGGTTTGAACCGGGGCCTCAAGTCTAATAAGTCGACACACTACCTACTAGACTATGACAAATGATTTATATGCTGTTTCTGTAAGACGAATAGATTTACACATTCGGCTATTTGTCTGGAAAACAGTAAATAGACGAACATAGTAATTGAAATATAATTTAAAGAATTAAAGTTATTGTTATTTTTGTTGTTCCTGTTCTGTCAGAACAAATATGGTGCATGTTTGATATTCAAATAATATGATTGATTTGATAAGATTCACAACACAAGTACTGCAATAAACAATTTAAATCAAACTCACACACATGCTTCCCTTTCATTTCAATTCCATTTTTCTCTCTCAATACACAGACACATTAATGTTCATTTCCTGCCATTACGATGTATGTTGAACAAACAAACATATGTTCTTATGACAGCCAAAAGAAAATCCCACTGGCATCAGGCCTAACTTCTACTCTAGACATTGATTTCGCTTTGCATCACATCCATCACAATTAGCATTAAGAAAACCAAATGCTGCTTTTGGTTTCTATCTCATTTATTATTAAACAAAGGCAAAAAAAAAATATGATTTTGATGATGTCAGCATAACCGGTTAAGATAAAATAATCAAAACAGAACATAAATAGAGAAACAGATTTACATACTACATATACTATCCAGCAGTAGAGGAACGAATGCTAATCACTGAGTGCCAGGTCCGGCATAAAAAATAGCGGAATAAAGAGTGGAATACAATTCGTTTCTAAGGCTGGAAGTTTGCGTGTGATTGCTTTTTTCAGATCTATGTGAGCAAAGTATAGGTCGATAGGAAGCAACTATTAGTAGATGTTCTATACAAGAAAACCCAGCTAATTCCACGATTCGACAAAAATCGCTTACGTTTGACGTTGTTTTTATGGAATTTTTGCCTGAATTAAATTCAGTAGGATTAATTGAATAAATTTCTGTTCATATTCAGCTTTTTTCAAGGGCTTAGTTTTCTAGTATTTATTTTAGCTTAGTATTTTAGCGACTTAGTAGGTATTAGGATAATAAACACCATTCACAATTTATTTACCTTATGCCAGACTTGTGTCTTTGTCTTTATTCTAATCAAATTGTGACATATGACGTATTTTCTCCTTATTGACATTCATTGTCATGTGTATTACTTAAACAATACTAAGAGAAGAATTCCATGTATGAATACTTTTTTGGTTTACTATATATACTACAACTAGAATGTTTTTTCCAATTTAAAATGTTGAGTAAGATATAAAACTCAAATTGGTTTTGCAGAGACAGACATTAATGTCATTGCAAAAAAAAAAAAAAAAAAAAAAAAAAGATTTCATGTGGGTTTTTGACACATTCTCTCTGTATTATTTTTACTACCATCCCCCTTCCAAATGTTCCAAATACACAGAACAAAAGATAAACGAATGGATGGATGACAAGGATGGCTAAACGAAGGCATAATAGAACGGAATCTATGGTGATGATGATGATTGAATTGTAAATTTGATACTTTCGCGCCAAACTCAAAATGTATGTATGTACGATGTATGAAGATATTAACAATAAATGAAAGAGACAGACAGAGGAGAGTTTAAATTGTATGACAGATAAGTTTCCCCATAATGTTTGAAAAACAATTTATCATTTTAGAGAATAATTTCGTTTAACGTCTACATATTTAGGAAGAAAAATATTCTTTTTTTCAAAAATTGGAAATTTCAATAATTAAGTGCAAATCGCAAAAATTCTTAAAAGAGAGTAGGATTATGATTGGGGAACGATTATTCATTTGGATATTTTATTACGAGACATCACACCGTATGATTAATATTCAATTGAAAAGACAATACTTATACGCAAGCGTGAATTATCAATTGAAGAATAACAACATTCAAAATAAATTTTAAAAAATCATGGTGTATGTATGTATGTATGTAAAGGGCTATCCATTTCGTGGTTTCAAAAGTATAAGACTGGAATTCGACATTTGTCAAACTAAGTTGTCGAACCAATTTTTTTCTTTTCAGTTGAAAGTCTGACATTGACGAAAATGGATAGCTTAATTATCACACAACGCATAAAAATTATCAAAACCTACTAAAAAAAATGGTGATTCTGCCACAGCCACGTATCATGCTTTAAGAGGAGATTATGGTTTAGATAATCGTCCAACTACGCAAGCAATTGGCAAAATTGTGAAGAAATTTGAAGAGACTGGAGTGGTTACAAATATTGAAAGGCCTGTGCATCATCGTTTCGCTCGTTCTGTTGAAATTATCGCTATTGTAAGTGAAAGTGTTGCCGAAGACCCGAATGTATCGATTCCTCGTCGTTCTCAGGAATTAGGACTGCCTTACGGCACATTATGACTTTTTTTTGCCTGCTATTGAAGAATACGACTTGGAGCATATGTGGTTTCAACAAGACAGTGCCACATGCCCCACAACTCGAGCGAATATGGCTTTATTGCAAGAGACATTTCCTGGCCGCGTAATTTCTCGTCGTGGCGATATCAACTGGCCACCAAGATCATGCGATTTGACACCATTAGACTTTTTTGTGGGGATACGCTGAAGACCGTGTTTAAGTAGATAAACCTTCAACTCTTGAGTACATTCGTCAAGTGGTGGTCGAAAATTACCTCAAAAGAATCAATGCTTGCAACACTTCGCGTGGAGGTCATTTAAATGATGTAGTGTTTCACACATAATGTCAACGTTCAAACTTCACAGTAAAAAAGAAATATCATGGAAAAAATATTTCATATGTGTTTTATTTACGTTTACTTTTGAAACCACGAAATGGATAACCCGGTACATATGTATGACTGCTTTTAAATTGAATATTGTCTTAAACAGAAAACTTAATTTAAGGTGAAATGGAAACATGTGTATGAAGATAAATTCGAGCTTAACTAGCAAAGACAACAACCAAAAATTTTAACAGAGCAATGTTAAGTGGTTAATAGAAAATACAAAAAATTGTCTTGGAAGAAAACACTCAAATTTCTCCATTACTTTTTGTTGAGAAGAATGAAAAATTACTTTGTATTTCAGCACTTTACCTTTATAATGTACTTTTCGATCATAGTACTCTTTACATAATTTTCATTATCAGAATAAATTGATTATAACGAAACATTTTCACCTGTTATACGATATGATTCCATTCGATATCTGTTGGCGTTGGCAATTCAATATGATATGCATATACATCAAATGGATGCAGTGAGTGCATAACCGTTTACATGGAACAACCGGAAATGTTTGATGATGGCTCTGATAAAGTATGTTTGCTGAAAAAATCAATTTATGGCCTTAAGCAATCAGGTCGCGTTTGGAATGAAACTATTAACGAGGAGTTCCTTAAGATGGATCTTACAAGAAGTGAAGTAGATCAATGTGTTTATTTCAAAGTGAATGATGGTCAGATGTTGTATGTAGCGCTTTATGTCGACGACATTTTAATATTTTCTAATAATATGACAACAATCGAATCCCTGAAATCCAATTTGAGCAAAAAATTTAAAATGAAGGACATGGAGACGTGTCATCAGTTTTGGGTATGAAGATAACGAGAGAAAAGAATACTATCAAGATTAGTCAGTCGCAATACATTACAAATATCTTGTCACGATTTGGTATGAGTGAATGTAATGCTACTTCAACCCCAATGGACTACAATCAAAAATTATCTACGAGTATGTGTCCTAAAGATCAAGCTGCAAAGCGGGAAATGTCACGAATTCCCTATATGCAAGCCATAGGATGTTTGTTGTTCGCAGCACAAATCTCTCGACCTGATATTTGTTATGCTGTTAATTACTTAAGTCGATTTGGTATCAATCCTGGTAAAGCCCACTGGGAAGCAGTCAAACGCATAATGAGGTATTTAAAAGGAACGATTGATAAAGGTATTGTTTATAGAAAACAAACCGATGGAGAAATAAAAGGCTTCTGCGATGCTGATTGGGCCGGTGATATTGACAACCGTCAATCAACAACTGGTTATGTATTTGTCTATCAATCCGGTGCAATCTCATGGTCAACGAAGAAACAAAAGACAGTGGCATTGTCCACAACGGAAGCAGAGTTCATGTCATTAACTGCAGCTATCCAAGAGTCAGTCTGGTTAAAACGTCTAGAAGCCGAACTTAATCCCAACAATTGTAAAAGTATGAAAATATATTGTGACAACAAGGGTGCTCTACAAGTTGCTCTAAATAATAATTACTCGCCAAGAACAAAACACGTGGATATTAAGGCCAAATTTATTCGCCAGAAAATCGACATGAAGGAAGTTGTTTTAGAATACTTATGCACGAATGAGATGATTGCAGATGTATTTACGAAAGCTGTTACTCCTCAAAAGCTTGAATATCTAATAACTAAATTTGGTGTTTACTAGCATGTTGTTATTAGATTTAGAATTATTTTTTTTTATTTTAATTGAATTGATGTATACTGATTTTGTGAATTTGTCATTCAGGGAGGGTGTTGAGAAGAATGAAAAATTACTTTGTATTTCAGCACTTTACCTTTATAATGTACTTTTCGATCATAGTACTCTTTACATAATTTTCATTATCAGAATATTGTATACATTTGTTTTAGTTTAATAAAATTATTCAACTCAACTCAACACTTTTTATTTATAGGACTTGTTGGGCAGCATTTACCGCAATCATAGAGTCTACTGTTTCTGTTCAGGGGACTGTGTTAGTCAATCGATTCGTTAGAATACGAAATTCTCTAGTATATTTCGTGTTACGCTTGTCGCCCACTCACCTTATCATCATAGTCTCCCAAAGTTTTGTCTTCACTACCATATACAGCGGAATTAAATCCAATACAGCTTCCAATGCCACTATATTACAGGTCCTGTGTAAAACCCTATTTAAGCTGTTATCAGATTTGTTCTATCTGCCCTGATAATTGCCCTAATAGGTCACTATTGGTCTAATCATCCTGGGTTACATAACCAGGATTTCCATGCAATTCTTACGCATACTTCTCAGTGTGAAAAATTAAAATTTTTTCAATCAATAACACAACATATCCTCGATAGGTGGATGGCCTGGTTTCGATTTTTTATCATCATAATAACAATAAATAGTATTGAACTTAAAGTCGTCGTAGTCTAGTAGGTAGTGTGTTGGCTTATTAGATGTAAAGCCCTGGTTCAAACCCCAGGTCAGACATCAAAACGAAAATATGAAAAAATATTTCTTCGGCGATTTCCTCAGCAGATTTCTGGCAAAAACTCTGAGAGTAAATGCAACTGTCCCGCCGCTCATGTATAAAATTAACACACACGACATGACTGGTGTGACATACTAGGTCGTAATCCTGACTAAAGGGTTGTAATGACCAATTAAGTATGTATGTATGTATTGAACTTAATGCATATTCTTCATAGGCCATAAACCAATCACATTAACTGGTGATACTATTGATTTTTTATTATTATTATTACTGTTATTGTTGTTTCTGTAAGGTAATCATTGCCACAAGGTCAAAACAATAAAATTAACATCAGTAGTTTGAATTACATTTATTTCATAGTTTTCCAAACTCATTCAATACCCAATGACCCCCCAATGAAATTAATTGCCAATAAATTATATGTTTAACCCGCATCAAATATCGCCAGGGACAGTAGGTCATATTGTTTGCACTAATTTTGACACAAATTTTGCCGTGTAATGTGATATTTCCGTAGTATGTTTATATAAGGGTGACATTAAATAAACATTCAATAGAAGAACATTGACTAACGGAAAGTAAATATGATACTTTTTGTGGTTCTAAAATAATGAAAAAATTATTTGTAAACATAGTGGGCTGTTTCAAAAGTTAAAAAAGGACAAATAAAACAATAAATATTTATAAAGAAAATTAAAAAAGAAAAACTGCATTAACCCCAGGCAAACACATAACTTTATGATTACCAGAAGCTATTGAAGGATAAAATTTTCGTGCACAATATTGGTGATGTGAGAAGCTGTGTCGTAGTCCTGACTAAATCGTTGTAATAACCAGTAATGCAAGCGATTGCTTTCGATTTTCAATTCAGTACTTGTTTTGCGAAATCGCAGTGCCAAGGTACATAAAAGTATCTGCCTTTGCAAGGTGACCGTTGGCAACATAGTGGGCGTAGTTCGTGATAATTGTTGAACTAATTAAACCGGCTTAATAAGTATTTAGATCCACTATTGTTATTACTCGAAGGGGTAGTGACTATCGCAATTTTATAAGACCTGATGTGTAAAACTCATTCGATTTGTTGTTTTTTGTAAGTAAACAGAGTGACTCGTGTTCAATTTGAGTGCCAAATTACTCAAAACAAAACGTGAGGTTCAATCCGGGAACCGTTCTTGAACTTAAAGAAACTGGAAAAAAATGTTTCTTGTTCAGTAAAGCTTTTGTCAAAAAAAAAAAATGTGAAATTTGCCATGAAAAGTTTCTCAATAATTTGTCGTTCGGTGTCAACATTAAACTGTAGGTCCTGCCTCTCGTGGATAAAAATAACACACACAACATGAGTGGTGCGAAAAGCTAGGTTGTAATCCTGACTAATAAACAGTAAAGTAAGTTATAGCTGAAGTCGCCGTAGTCTAGTAGTGTAGTAGGTAGTGTGTTGGCTTATTAGACGAAAGGCCCAGGTTCATACCCCAGGTCAGACAGAGTAAATAAAATTGCCATGTAAAGTTCCTCAAAAAACTGTCGTTCTGATTGAATTGTCAATCAGATTTTATTTCCGTTCTATTTTCATCAAAGTTTTGACATTAGAACCCAATTTGTATTGAAGTTCGGCTTGGTGGCATGTACTACCCGAAGCAATATAACGCAATGTCCTTAAATTACTTCTATTACTGTTTTAATGACCTCGTTTCCTGCTATCCAGTGCTTAACGTAACGTCACCGTACGACAAATGCTTCCTCAAACAAAGTAGATGCTCATTAATTCTACATACGTTTTGTACTGTCAATTTGGTTGGGTACTAGATGAGCGGTAGCCTAGTCTGGTAGGTAGTGTGTTGGGTTATTAGACGTAAAGTCTCGGTGCAAACCTCAGGTGAGGAAATATTTCACGGCAGGTTTTTGGCAAAAATACTGAGAGCAGAAAAAATTGCCATGAAAAGTTTTTCAAAAACTTATCGTTCGGAGTCGACTATAAACTATAGGTCCCGCTACTTATGGATAAAATTAACACACATAGCATAAGTGATGTGGGAGGATAGGTCGTAAACTTAACTGAAGGGTTGTAATAACATTATATATTGTTACGAAAATGGAAATGGTGTTATTAAGATGATAAACAAAAGCTCCAAAAACAAAACAATGGGCTTGTTTACATGATTGACGGATAAACAAAAATATAGCAACAACAGCAGTATATAAAAAATAGGGGACAAAGAAGTAAACAAGCAACAACAAAGTGCAGTATAAAAAAAAAGCGGATAAACGGATTAAAAGGATAAAAACGGAACAATATGTATGTATGTACCAGATGAGCTCTTCATAAGTTCTATGGCAACAATTGCAAATCTTTTGTAGGTTTACTGACCGTTTGAACGATTTTATATTTTTGTTATCATTTTCTTAAAGACCTTGTCCGTTTACCTGTGTGTTTAGTTCGGGTTTCTTGCTCTTGATACAATATAGGCATGTAAAGAAACCTTATCAGACAACTCTACCCGCTTCCCAAGGTCAGATGTGGTATGCACTACACTCCCTTATAAAATTCCTTCTAAAAATTGATAACAGATTACCCTTCTGTTCGTATCTAATACCGTGGCATGGTTCTGTAAGATAAATACCTGAAATTCATTTGAAAGGCAGTAAGTTGCATGGAATTTTTTAATCCAACAATTTTAATAAATTACTCTGGCATATATGGCAAATATTTAAAGAATAATGGCGATTATATATCACACAAATTTAGATTTTTTCAGCCTCCAAAGTTTCTTTCTGTATGAAGGTACTAAATTGCAAAAAAATTAAACGTAATGCGTATTTACAAATTCATCAATGGAAAAAGTATTCTCTTACCAATCATCTGTATAATCTTTGTTGCTGTATTAAACAACAATAGAGGATAACAATAAAGAAAAAAAAACAGCAATAAAAACAATCTAAACATGATTCTTTATCCATAGAAAATAAATGCGTTTCAATTTAATAAATTTTTAGCCTCGTTTCTTTCCTTTCCAAAAGCCTACTCTTTGAAATCAATTCAACAGTATCGAGCGCAACAAAATGAAAAAAACGAAAATTATGGACAAGTGGATTCTGGCTTAATGTTGGGTTATTGGTTGTTTGTTGGTTGATTATTGATAGCTGTTCAATTGTTTTTGTAATTTATAGCAAACACCACAGGAATTTATGATTTTAGTCAGAGGGTTAGAAATCTATTGGCAAGCCATTGTTTAATGCAAGTACTCAGACAAATATTTTATAAGCTGTAACATAGACCATAAAACTTCATGAAAAAAGTTCTAAAAAAAACAAGAAGAAATATTAAATTACAATCTATCTTAAAACATTAGAGAGAAAGAGAGAGAGAAACAGTGAGAGAGACAGAAAGAGATTTATAAAATATGGCCATAAACACAATAAACGCAACGTAGCGATCTATAAAAAAAAATAGCGAAAATGGCATGCTAACACAAGTCCTTAGTGGAAGTAATGCTATAAACACAATAAACGTAACAGAGCAAAAATCTCTCAAAATATGGAATACATAAGTGTATATCGTTGGTCTCATGTAAAAAGGACCTAACTCACACTTTTTTCGAAATTGATTTTTTTTTTTGTGATTCCAATACATTTAACACAAAAATACATACACCTCCTCGCAAAAATGTAATAAATAAAAAAACCGAGTTAGGGCCTTTCTACATGAGACCAACGATATGGAAATGGTTATTTTACAGGCAGCGTAACAACAAGCAACGATTCTGCTGCACTTAACCTAATTTCAATTTTTATTAGACTTAACAAAAGAAAAAATTATATTCTAAACGTAGTTCAAAATAGTAGTTCAAGGCTTTATTAATAATATGTATGTTTTAGAAGTTGTCGTAGTATAGTAGGTAGTGCGTTGTGTTATTAGACGTAAGGCCACGGTTCAAACCCTATATTACGGAATATAAAAATACAAATATATTATGTGTGTGAAGATAGATTTTAAAATCTAACTCCCCAGACGCAAACCAATCAGTTAACAGAGCTCTGTCATGTTATTAACAGAACTCTGTTCAGCAATTAATTTGAGGCTGCGAAAGAAAAAAAGGAAAAATTAATTAAATTTCTGGGTAAAATGAGAAAAAAAAGCAAAGGTTGATAAAATAAGTCCTATAGTTAATCACTGTTACAAAATATTGCGTAATAAGAACTAAAATAAACATATAATCACACATTTCCGAAAGCTATTGTAATTCGATAAATAAATCAATATTGTAGGAAAACAGAACAACATGGGCGGACAATGAAAAATGTTTTTAAGGCATTTTACGTCCCTTTAACTTACCCAATCGTCAGAACCCTTAACAGCGCACGTTTTCATAATAGATTTTGAAATTTTCCGAGATTTTAGATTTTAACAGAACAGATTTCATATTTAACACAGAAACAACATTATTTCTAAGGGAGACAACAGTACAAGATAAAGTTTTTGTCAAACAGTTTATTATAGTTGGTATACAGGCGATTGATTTGAAGTCGCTGGGGTCTAGTAAGTAGTGTGTTGGTTTAATAGACGTAAGGCCAGGATTTTTTTTTAATTTGTTCTAATACATATCAAATATATAATATTTATAAGTATATTATTATATCAGAATATTAATATACATATACACATGTATGTATTAAAAAAAATTTAAAAAAGAAAAAGAATCACACAAAAACCCCAACTAGGGATTGAATTCGGAGATGATTGAGAATAACCAATTGAATTCTTTTTTCAAAAATATTCTCAAAAATTTATTATTTACAACTCATAGAAATAATCTCGAACAGCTTGGTTCAATCCCTGGCCAGGACCTTTTTTCTTTTTTATTAAATATATACATATGTATGTATTTACATATGTATTGTATTTTCCTTTTTAGTTTTTAAATATCATATACATATAAATATATATACAGTGGCTCCCACCTTATTTCAACCAGCACCTATAAAATAAAAATTAATAAGAGTTTATAGAATATGTTTAAAAATTAAACAAAAAAGTTTTATTCAGTCTCAAATTTATGGGCAATTTGTGATCAAAACGTCCGGCAACACCAGCTATCGAACAAGAATGACCTTATAGCAGGTCTGAAAAAGAAATGGGCAAAAATAACTCTCCAAACCACTAGGAAGTGGAATCAATGCAAAAAAGGCTGAAAGCTGTAATTAAGCAAATAGGAGGTCATTCTAAATTTTGAAATTAAAACAATTAGATAATTAATCATTTAATTGTTTGTTTATACTAAGTGGTTGAAATAAGCTGTGACGAATTGGGTTCCTATATTTTTGGTTTTTAGTTTGTAAGTTTACATTTGAGACTGAATAAAACATTTTTTTCTTAATTTTTAAACATATTCTATAAACTCTTATTCAAATTTTTTTAATATCTTGTTTCGTTTCGAAATTATACGAGCTTATTTTTTTTTAACCGTGCTGGTTGAAATAAGCTGGGAGCCACTGTATATATATATATTATATGAAATTCGCCACGCACGATGTGAAAAAATTTGACACGCACGGTGTGAAAAATTGGTACGTGCAGTGTGAAAAATTGGAACGTGCAGTGTGAAAAATTGGAACGTGCAGTGTGAAAAAATGGAACGGGCGGTGTGAAAAAATGGAACGTGCAGTGTGAAAAATTGGAACGTGCGGTGTGAAAAATTGGAACGTGCAGTGTGAAAAAATGGAACGTGCGGTGTGAAAAAATGGACCGTGCGGTGTGAAAAAATGGAACGTGCGGTGTGAAAAATTGGAACGTGCGGTGTGAAAAAATGGAACGTGCGGTGTGAAAAAATGGAACGTGCGGTGTGAAAATTTGGAACGTGCGGTGTGAAAAAATGGAACGTGCAGTGTGAAAAATTGGAACGTGCAGTGTGAAAAATTGGAACGTGCGGTGTGAAAATTTGGAACGTGCGGTGTGAAAAAATGGAACGTGCGGTGTGAAAGTTTGGAACGTGCGGTGTGAAAAAATGGAACGTGCGGTGTGAAAAAATGGAACGTGCGGTGTGAAAAAATGGAACGTGCGGTGTGAAAAATTGGAACGTGCAGTGTGAAAAAATGGAACGTGCGGTGTGAAAAAATGGAACGTGCGGTGTGAAAAAATGGACCGTGCGGTGTGAAAAAATGGAACGTGCGGTGTGAAAAATTGGAACGTGCGGTGTGAAAAAATGGAACGTGCGGTGTGAAAAAATGGAACGTGCAGTGTGAAAAATTGGAACGTGCAGTGTGAAAAATTGGAACGTGCGGTGTGAAAATTTGGAACGTGCGGTGTGAAAAAATGGAACGTGCGGTGTGAAAAAATGGAACGTGCGGTGTGAAAATTTGGAACGTGCGGTGTGAAAAAATGGAACGTGCGGTGTGAAAAATTGGAACGTGCGGTGTGAAAATTTGGAACGTGCGGTGTGAAAAAATGGAACGTGCGGTGTGAAAATTTGGAACGTGCGGTGTGAAAAAATGGAACGTGCGGTGTGAAAATTTGGAACGTGCGGTGTGAAAAAATGGAACGTGCGGTGTGAAAATTTGGAACGTGCGGTGTGAAAAAATGGAACGTGCAGTGTGAAAAATTGGAACGTGCGGTGTGAAAAAATGGAACGTGCGGTGTGAAAAAATGGAACGTGCGGTGTGAAAAAATGGAACGTGCGGTGTGAAAATTTGGAACGTGCGGTGTGAAAAAATGGAACGTGCGGTGTGAAAATTTGGAACGTGCGGTGTGAAAAAATGGAACGTGCGGTGTGAAAAAATGGAACGTGCGGTGTGAAAATTTGGAACGTGCGGTGTGAAAAATTGGAACGTGCGGTGTGAAAAAATGGAACGTGCGGTGTGAAAAAATGGAACGTGCGGTGTGAAAAATTGGAACATGCGGTGTGAAAAAATGGAACGTGCGGTGTGAAAAAATGGAACGTGCGGTGTGAAAAAATGGAACGTGCGGTGTGAAAATTTGGAACGTGCGGTGTGAAAAAATGGAACGAGCGGTGTAAAAAAATGGAACGTGCAGTGTGAAAAATTGGAACGTGCGGTGTGAAAAAATGGAACGTGCGGTGTGAAAATTTGGAACGTGCGGTGTGAAAATTTGGAACGTGCGGTGTGAAAAAATGGAACGTGCGGTGTGAAAAAATGGAACGTGCGGTGTGAAAAAATGGAACGTGCGGTGTGAAAAAATGGAACGTGCGGTGTGAAAAAATGGAACGTGCGGTGTGAAAAAATGGAACGTGCAGTGTGAAAAAATGGAACGTGCAGTGTGAAAATTTGGAACGTGCGGTGTGAAAAAATGGAACGTGCGGTGTGAAAATTTGGAACGTGCGGTGTGAAAAATTGGAACGTGCGGTGTGAAAAAATGGAACGTGCAGTGTGAAAAAATGGAACGTGCGGTGTGAAAAATTGGAACGTGCAGTGTGAAAAAATGGAACGTGCGGTGTGAAAAAATGGAACGTGCGGTGTGAAAAAATGGAACGTGCAGTGTGAAAATTTGGAACGTGCGGTGTGAAAAAATGGAACGTGCAGTGTGAAAAAATGGAAAGTACGGTGTGAGAAATTGGAACGTGCGGTGTGAAAATTTGGAACGTGCGGTGTGAAAAAATGGAACGTGCGGTGTGAAAATTTGGAACGTGCGGTGTGAAAAAATGGAACGTGCGGTGTGAAAAAATGGAACGTGCGGTGTGAAAAATTGGAACGTGCGGTGTGAAAAAATGGAACGTGCGGTGTGAAAAATTGGAACGTGCGGTGTGAAAATTTGGAACGTGCGGTGTGAAAAAATGGAACGTGCGGTGTGAAAAAATGGAACGTGCGGTGTGAAAAAATGGAACGTGCGGTGTGAAAAAATGGAACGTGCGGTGTGAAAATTTGGAACGTGCGGTGTGAAAAATTGGAACGTGCGGTGTGAAAAAATGGAACGTGCGGTGTGAAAAAATGGAACGTGCGGTGTGAAAAATTGGAACGTGCGGTGTGAAAAAATGGAACGTGCGGTGTGAAAAAATGGAACGTGCGGTGTGAAAATTTGGAACGTGCGGTGTGAAAAAATGGAACGTGCGGTGTAAAAAAATGGAACGTGCAGTGTGAAAAATTGGAACGTGCGGTGTGAAAAATGGAACGTGCGGTGTGAAAAAATGGAACGTGCGGTGTGAAAAAATGGAACGTGCGGTGTGAAAATTTGGAACGTGCGGTGTGAAAAAATGGAACGTGCGGTGTGAAAATTTGGAACGTGCGGTGTGAAAATTTGGAACGTGCGGTGTGAAAAAATGGAACGTGCGGTGTGAAAAAATGGAACGTGCAGTGTGAAAAAATGGAACGTGCAGTGTGAAAATTTGGAACGTGCGGTGTGAAAAAATGGAACGTGCGGTGTGAAAATTTGGAACGTGCGGTGTGAAAAATTGGAACGTGCGGTGTGAAAAAATGGAACGTGCGGTGTGAAAAATTGGAACGTGCGGTGTGAAAATTTGGAACGTGCGGTGTGAAAAAATGGAACGTGCGGTGTGAAAATTTGGAACGTGCGGTGTGAAAAAATGGAACGTGCGGTGTGAAAAATGGAACGTGCGGTGTGAAAAATTGGAACGTGCGGTGTGAAAAATTTGGAACGTGCGGTGTGAAGAAATGGAACGTTGCGGTGTGAAAATTTGGAACGTGCAGTGTGAAAAAATGGAACGTGCGGTGTGAAAAAATGGAACGTGCGGTGTGAAAAAATGGAACGTGCGGTGTGAAAAATTGGAACGTGCGGTGTGAAAAAATGGAACGTGCGGTGTGAAAAATGGAACGTGCAGGTGTGAAAAAATGGAACGTGCGGTGTGAAAAATTGGAACGTGCGGTGTGAAAAAATGGAACGTGCGGTGTGAAAAAATGGAACGTGCGGTGTGAAAATTTGGAACGTGCAGTGTGAAAAAATGGAACGTGCGGTGTGAAAAATTGGAACGTGCGGTGTGAAAAAATGGAACGTGCGGTGTGAAAAAATGGAACGTGCGGTGTGAAAAAATGGAACGTGGCGGTGTGAAAAATTGGAACGTGCAGTGTGAAAAAATGGAACGTGCGGTGTGAAAAATGGAACGTGCGGTGTGAAAAAATGGAACGTGCAGTGTGAAAATTTGGAACGTGCGGTGTGAAAAATTGGAACGTGCAGTGTGAAAAAATGGAACGTGCGGTGTGAAAAATGGAACGTGCGGTGTGAAAAAATGGAACGTGCAGTGTGAAAATTGGAACGTGCGGTGTGAAAAAATGGAACGTGCGGTGTGAAAATTTGGAACGTGCGGTGTGAAAAAATTGGAACGTGCGGTGTGAAAAAATGGAACGTGCAGGTGTGAAAAAATGGAACGTGCGGTGTGAAAAATTGGAACGTGCAGTGTGAAAAAATGGAACGTGCGGTGTGAAAAATTGGAACGTGCGGTGTGAAAAAATGGAACGTGCAGTGTGAAAATTGGAACGTGCGGTGTGAAAAAATGGAACGTGCAGGTGTGAAAAAATGGAACGTGCGTTGTGAAAATTTGGAACGTGCGGTGTGAAAAAATGGAACGTGCGGTGTGAAAAAATGGAACGTGCGGTGTGAAAAAATGGAACGTGCGGTGTGAAAAAATGGAACGTGCGGTGTGAAAAAATGGAACGTGCAGGTGTGAAAAATTGGAACGTGCGGTGTGAAAAATTGGAACGTGCGGTGTGAAAAATTTGGAACGTGCGGTGTGAAAAAAATGGAACGTGCGAGTGTGAAAATATGGAACGTGCGGTGTGAAAAAATGGAACGTGCGGTGTGAAAAATTGGAACGTGCGGTGTGAAAAATTGGAACGTGCGGTGTGAAAAATTGGAACGTGCGGTGTGAAAAATGGAACGTGCGGTGTGAAAAATTGGAACGTGCGGTGTGAAAAAATGGAACGTGCGGTGTGAAAATTTGGAACGTGCGGTGTGAAAAAATGGAACGTGCGGTGTGAAAAAATGGAACGTGCGGTGTGAAAAATTGGAACGTGCGGTGTGAAAATTTGGAACGTGCGGTGTGAAGAAATGGAACGTGCGGTGTGAAAATTTGGAACGTGCAGTGTGAAAAAATGGAACGTGCGGTGTGAAAAAATGGAACGTGCGGTGTGAAAAATTGGAACGTGCGGTGTGAAAAATTGGAACGTGCGGTGTGAAAAAATGGAACGTGCGGTGTGAAAAAATGGAACGTGCGGTGTGAAAAAATGGAACGTGCGGTGTGAAAAATTGGAACGTGCGGTGTGAAAAAATGGAACGTGCGGTGTGAAAAATTGGAACGTGCAGTGTGAAAATTGGAACGTGCGTGTGAAAAAATGGAAACGTGCGGTGTGAAAAATGGAACGTGCGTGTGAAAAAATGGAACGTGCGGTGTGCAAAAAATTGGAACGTGCAGGTGTGAAAAATTGGAACGTGCAGGTGTGAAAAAATGGAACGTGCGGTGTGAAAAAATGGAACGTGCGGTGTGAAAAAATTGGAACGTGCAGTGTGAAAAAATGGAACGTGCGGTGTGAAAAAATGGAACGTGCAGTGTGAAAAATGGAACGTGCAGTGTGAAAAAATGGAACGTGCGGTGTGAAAAAATGGAACGTGCGGTGTGAAAATTTGGAACGTGCGGTGTGAAAATTGGAACGTGCGGTGTGAAAAT